>RSEF01000006.1:12550880-12583809 GCA_003993805.1 Himantopus leucocephalus | reverse complement strand
CAGGCAAAACACTCCTCTTCCTTTCTCTCACCTCCCAGGTGCCTGAATGATGGGTCACTACATAACTTCTTCTTACTGTATTTGCCCTGGAGCTGGAAGGCATGGTGTACACTAGGGGCCATATTTTTCACATGCTAAAAATTCCAACAAATTTAAGATGATGCGTGCAGTATGCTTAAGTTGATTCTTTAAGCTATTTTGAATTATTTTTCTTTGGAGTCCCAAAGACATATCTAGATGTCGTTTAGTTCTGCCAGCATGTCTGTACAATGTATTTATTGAAAGTAGTATGTCTTGTGAGATTAGGGTTTGCTTATGCTTTCACTTAAGATTGTTGACATTAGCATCACATAAGATGTACAGAAATGAGGACTGGTGATTCTGGGAATGGGTACTAGACTACACTGTGCCTTTATTGATAGAGTTAGCTTGTTCCACAAGGTAAGGTCTAGATCTGCTCTCTCCCAAATCCAGACAAGTTTGCATCTGAAGCTTCGGTTCGGACCCAGCGTATTCCAATTAGTAGCCAAAAAGTACAACTTGCACGCTAGTATACTCACATATGTTCAGCAGAGAGTTAAAATGTGGACCCATTGTCAAAATGAGATCTGCGATTGCTCCACATTTGGATTTGCTCGGTAGCACATGCTGGAGGGCAGCAGTCCGCAACTGACACCATCACTAACGTCCCCCGTGCACAAGCCCTAGCAGGGATGCCAACACGGCAGCTGGCTTCTCCGAGTCCCTTGCCCCCAATGAAACCAACTAAGGAAAGCAGATAGCCAGCTGCCACAAGCTCTTCCACCAGCAAGAAAGCCTGGACGCAGACCCTCTCACGGTCCCCGTAACCACTTGGCATACAAAGGTTTCTGCACTAGCTTCACGCACTACGGTTCCCATGCAACTTCCACGACAAAGGACTTCAGAGCGTTTAAAGAAAAGCAAAGAGGGCAACGGGGTCTCTAGGGACATCAGCTTCCAAACTGACTTGTGATAAAATTAGTTCTCTCAACTATACACACAACAGTCTTTCTTTGGCCAACAACGTGTGCCACAATCATGTGAATTATTTTTATGGATGAAGAGTGTTTTACAGTTCAAGTCTTCTCAACTGAGTCAAGCTATTCAGCGCAAACAAGTTCTTTCACAAATTCTGGCCATGTTTTGGCTGGTTCTTCTTGAATGGTCCAACAAAAAGATTCGTCATTCATAAATACGCACTAGAGAGGTTACAAATCCGCTGCTAATGGCAGTCTGGGGATTGCTTATCTTTCCTGGGTGCTATTCCCTTACTCGAGGCATATGACTGAATACAAAGCAAGAAGTACTGTTGCTACTCCAACTTCAAAGCCAGCAGAGAAGGAACGGTAACCGTGCTGCCTATTCTCCTTCATCCTCCCTTCTCTTTCCCTCAAAAAAAGCCTCAGAACCAAAAATATGTTTCAGTATATGTTTTCAGGAAAACTACTTATGCTAGGATCTGTGGAACTCCCTCATTCACGGACACTGTAACAAAGAAGCCCTGCTTAGCCATGTACTTCAGAAAGTATTATGACCCTAAGCATAATTTTATACTTTAATTCAGTTGAATATTTTTGTTACTCAACAGAGCTTTTATCTAGAGCGTATTCTCAAGCATACATAGACAATATTGTATTGTTAATTACTCCATTCGTGTGAAAGTCAGGATTCTTACCTTTTATTTTTAGCCACTTCCAAGTACTTTTTTGTCCGAGTCTGAACCGGGGAGCAGGGAGCATAAATTTCTATTAATCAATCAACGATGGCAGTGGTGGTGCACTCTAGTTTTTCATTCTGACTGCAAAGCAAAATTAAAAGCTATATTTTGCAAATTTACGCATTATAGATTGTAGCGGCAGCTGGTGGGCTGCTGCTGAGACAGACCGTCTTTTCCCTTCCAGTCCCCTGTGACCGAGATGGAAGAATTACAGGACAGCACTAGCAGCTGCTGCTGCTGCCCCAGAAGCAGCAAGCCAAGGTCTCTGGAAAAATAATTGGGGAGGCGGGGGAAGGGAAGAAGGGGGACAAAGAAGTTGGGGAGGGGAAGGCATTGCCAAGGCTGGCTGCACAAACAACACGCTGCACCTTGCCCTCAAAAGAAACAATTGAGCTGGTTTGGGCTTCCTTCAGTAGACACAGGACTCTTAAACCATTATGAGACTTTGAAACGCTAACAATTTTTGATAAGGACTTTTAGAGATTAAACAAAAAGTGAGCGAAGGCAATATTCCTTCCAGTTCGGTGACTGCAGCAGTTTGCTCTTGAATCCTCTGAAAATAAAGCGTAGCATAATGAGGAACACCCTTCCTTGCAGCTTTTGAAAAGCTTTAGACTGAGTCGTTCTACAGAGCGCTCTCCGTAGCGCAGGCACAGTCTACAAGTCAATTCATGCCCCGTCGGTCTCCTGTAAAACAGGGATAACCAAATCCCTTCTCACACACATGCAGTCATGAAGATAAATAATTACTGACTCCAAGACATCACGTGCAAACACTAAAGATCACTCATTTTATTAGAGAGATATGAAAGTGGAACTAGCAGGAATTATGCCCGTTTGTGAAAAAACTGCTTAGTGCAAAAATCAGCTCACCTACACATTTGGTCCCCTAAGCAGTGGCTCAATGCAGACAAGCAATGCCCATTTATGCTACTCACCATGCTAAACACAAAGAGCGTCCCAACAGGGCTGAAAACACAAATATACTGACTGACCAAACAGCATCTACCCACATCTCAAAGCCTGAGCTTCACCCCAAAGCTCTCCTGTTTGCCGGTGGCCCTCCCGGGTTCAGCTCCCCCACAAGCATGCCTGTGAACCAAGAGCACCCTCTACAACAGTAACTCTTGAGTTTAACAGAAATAACCTATGAATGCTCATTTTCAAGAGATAATCACAATCACACACAAACCACAAAGGGGTCACGTGTGTCTTGCTATTCCTTCTACCAACAGACCTAAACACAAGATACCACTTGGTCCAGTGGACACCACTTAATTCCCACAGTGGCGGCAAAGGCTTCCATATTAGCCACAAAACAGATTAATTGAATTCAGCTATTCTAAAAGAAAAAAAAGCGCCGCCCCACCACGGATGTAGCCACCTCTGCCCTGTAAACAAAGATTTGATAGAAAGACATACATTCACAGTTTTACTCCTGTATGGGAGAATATGCTTCAGTTTAAATATATATCTTATCTTTTAATTGCAGGACCTCTTTTCATCCAGTATGTTTGGTCATTAAAAAAAAAAAAAAAGGAAAGAAAGAAAACATCAAATCGTCTTCGAATTAATCTCATACACATAAACCAAGAAATGCTTAAGGTCAGAAGAAAGTACTGCTGGCTGAAACAGTTTTCATCGGTTTTGTTGTGTGTCAGAATGCCTTTCAAGATAAGCCCAGAACTCTGTATACAAAACCAGCACCATTATAAGCAAACACAGCCTTCTCTCAGTGTTCGAATTTCACATTCATTTTGGGAAGCTAAGCCGGTGATTGCTATCTGAAGAAACAGCTTTTGATATATCATCAATTTCCTGAAGAACATATCAGTTTATTGAGCAGGGGTTTTCAGACTCTTGTATCTCATTCAATAGCATTACGCCTCACTCACAGGTTTTTGGGGTTTTTTTTGAAAACTATAGTTAAAATATTGAGACGCCTGCAGAAGACCCTTACTTCCTCACCAATCTAACCGCAGGTATCTGCTGCTAAGATTATCAGGGCCTCAACCTGTTAAAAGTTCTTGAAAAAAAATTAAATAAACCCTTCCTCCTTGGCATATTAGCTCCTACCGTGTTCCTACATCCAGAGAGTATCTAGTCAAAGCACTTGTAGGCATGTCTGAGATTAAGCCCACCACCACTTTTATTTTTAACGCCGGCCTACAAGGTTACCTTATCTCGCAGCAAAGGCNATATAGGAAAGGACTTTCAGCAACATTAAACCATTTCTGCTGCTACAAATGCTTCACAACTTACCCCTCAATCCCCACTCTCCAGGCCACCCTGCCTACAAGGTTACCTTATCTCGCAGCAAAGGCATTGGCCTCACGACGCTCACTATTCAATTTCCCTCAGATTTCGTTCTGTGGTAATCTTTGAAATTACCAAGTCCACGTTCACTAAAAGCCATACCTGGCTAACACAAAAATCAGTTGTTTACCTCAGTCTAGGTCCTCGTGCATGAGAAACCACCTCAGTGAGAAGATGGGCAGAGTTACAGAATCACAGAGTGGCTGAGGTTTGTGCCCACTGCCTCTTGTCCCGTCACTGGGCACCACTGAGCAGAGCTGTCATCTTTGCACCCTCCCTGCAGGTATTTATACACATTGATGAGATCCCACCTGAACCTTTTCTTCAGGCCGAACGAGTCCCAGCTCTCCTTTTCTCCTGTGTGAGATGCTCCAGTCCCTTCATCATCTTTGTGGCCCTTTGTTGGACTCGCTCCAGTCCGTCCATGTCTCACTTGTGCTGAGGATGTGCCCTCACCAGCGCTGAGCAGAGGGAAAGGATCGCCTCCCGCACCCTGCTGACCATGCTCTGCCTGATGCAGCCCAGGGTATCACTGCCCTTCTTTGCAGCTAGGGCACACTGTTGGCTCATGTTTACCTTGGTGTCCACCGGGACCCCCAAGGCCTTTTCTGCAAAGCTGCTTGCCAGCTGGGTGGCCCCCAGCCCAATACTGGTGCCTGGGGCTGTTGCTCTCCCCCAATGAAAGACTTTGCTTGTCCCTTTGTTGAACTTCATGTGGTTCCTGTCAGCCCATTTCTCCAGCCTGTCCATGTCTAGTGTTATCAGCCCTTCCTCCCAGTTCTGTATCATCTGCAGGCTTGCCGAGGGTACACTCTGCTCCATCATCCACATCGCTAACGGAGATGTTGAACAACATTAGAGCCAGTACTGAACCCTGGGGTACACTGCTAGTTACTGGCCTCCAACTGGACTTGGTGCCACTGCACTAGCGCTCTTTTTGGCAGGCAGAGCCGAGGGAGCCAAAAATAACGGCACAGAAATCAAATTACTCTTTCACTCCCACTAGGGGCTCTGCAGATCAGAGTTGAACAGTACAATACTAAGGCACAGCTGGAAATAGATGTCTCCCAGCTGGTCATGTTCTATCAAAAAAAATCCTTAAATAACGTCTAGTCCCAAGAGCTGTCCCACTGACAGTTACCTCTAGGATCTGCATTTCCCACAAGCTACCCAGGCTCTTACTCAGCCTTTATTCCTAGGGCAAGGAAATTGGTAAGGTTCAGAGGAACAGTGTAAATATTTGCAGTAACGCTGATACAGCCATATTTCCAAACCAAAAGATTTCTATTAGAAAAACTTGTTTTGACTTCAGTTTTCTCTACTGTTTGACTTGACATCTCCTGTATCCATGCATTACTGAAAACAGCTCCGTCGCGACTTCAAGGTGGTACAGTGGCGACGAGGATTAGAGCATACCTTCAGCACTCATGCCAATTCATAGCTTTGTGAGTGAGGACACAGTTAAGGACAAGTACAAGGGTTAAATTACGCAACAGCCTTCACTGTCCTCTGAAAAGTCTTAACCAGTTAAGGCACAGCACAGGTTTTTTCACTCCATAATTCATTAGGAAGGATTTATAGAATGGCTTGGCTTATTGCCACAAGACACCACGGCATGTGGCCTCAGAAGTCCCAGCATCACACACATGGAAAAAGCGGATCAATAGAGACCGGTAAATAGGGTATAATGACAACTTGCACCCGGCACAGCCTATTTCAGGTATTGATTTCATGTGGCTCTATACTGAAAATATAAGCTAAGGCAGGCCTCTTCCCAAGCAGCAGCTCTCTCAATGACATCTCAAACATGATCTGAAGTTACTCATTTCGGTGACTATGCTATCTCCCTCTCCTCCCTCTTTTTTGACCCAAAGCTACTTTTGAACTCGACCTTCTTTCAGTCTCTCCAGTAAGAACAAAACCTTTGATTCTTCTAGGGGTTTGAGACCATGATGGAGAGGTAGGCACCGTCCACTGTTCTTTGTGTATGAGCACTTTTTGCTTTCCCTCTATTATGTCTTTGTCTCTTATGTTTATTTACTCAGGATTCAGTCGTTTAAATTAACAGACCGATATACCCATATGTTTCTTCCCCTCTCAGTTGGGAGGCCACCGTTTCACAACACAGAAACTTCAAGAGAACCATCTACTTCATGGAAATGAATTAAGCAGATGTTTCTCCTTTGCAATGTTAGTTCGGCATAAGTGGTTTTACACCTACTAAATATAAACACATACAGAGGTATTTAAGGCATTCTGTCATTTGCTCCACTTTTAGAGATTGAGAAGTCTAAAGTTCAAGAATATGAAAAGTTTGTTTTGAAGACAGTATGGCCTTACCGCACGCACATTTTCATAAGACACTTGAAGTCACAGACTCTGCCTGTACTTCACCTTTCATAAACATACCTACAGTCTCTACACTTGAGCCATTATTTCACGCAAAGGGCATTAGAATTATGACACCTGGGCTCACACATTTAGCCTGAAACTTCAGGCTGATAATGTGCTTTGGGCGTGTATGCATGCATGCGCGTTGCCAAAAAAAAAAAAAAAATCAACTGCAAGCTTGCAAAAGTAAGAAAGCAGACATACTGCAAAGTACAGCATCTCCTTCAGAGAACATCACATCTATAAATATTAGAGTTCTGGTAGCTTGCATGGTACATTCATGTTACAAGTAGTAAATTGGTTTTGCATGTATTTATATCCAAATAAATAAATTTACCAGCTACAGAAGACAAAGGCAAAACCTTCCCAAAAACGCTGGATGTTGTCACAGGTGTATTCTTGACCAACATCAAAAGTGAGTCCAATCCACTAAATTGTTCGCAGAAGTCCAGCTACCTTTATGCAAAACAAATGAGCAAATTTAATCGATTCCCTGGTTTTGCATATAAACCTATAATGTCATCAGGTTAAGAACCAGAGTAGTTACTGGTTACTCAGAATCTTTAGTAAGGCATAATTTGAGACTAATATCTACAATTCTGCACCATACTGTGGAGGAAGGGAATAAACATTGAAGTGAAACTCCACAGCAGACCCTATCTCTAAAATACCTTCAATTCATCATTCAGGTTCACTCTGAGCAAAGAATTTTCATTCTACAAAGAACTGGAAAGTCAACTTGTAACACTTCAGATAAACACTGCTAATACTTAAAAGCCCTTTGACAATGCCTATTAAAAGAAAAGTTCTATTTATTGCAGACCTATTATTGAGGTTCCCTACTGAGGAACATAATAATTTGCTGGATGATTACTTTATTGTGTAATTATTCAGAGCTTATTATATACACATCATCTCATAAGATAATGGGGATTGTCCTACAATCTTCGTATCTCCCTGACCAGCCCTTACAAGAAGCTGGGGGCACAAGTTGGTTTGACAAGTTTCTGGACCAAAACCATAGCTGGCAATGGTTCAAACTGATTGCATCCAAGAAGCCACAATGGATACAATGGCCAAGGATCGCGAAGCCTGTACTCCAGATGTTTGCCTTCAATGAGCTGCGAGGAAAACACGCTTTAGCTGTGCACCACCAGCCAGAGCAGCACGATTATTTCAGTTGAGAAAGGCAGATGCTGAATTACCTAAACCTTAGCGCAAAAGAAGTGTTGCAGCCTCAGCAAGCACATTAAAAAGGCAGTACAAGCGGCATAAAACATTAAGTGCCAGGCCACCGTTTATTTCCAGTGTGTATAGACTACAGTAACTATCTGGTAGACAGTAGGCATTTGATAAACAACAAAGATCTCTCCCATTCTGGACTTCATGGTATTGCTCACTGCTGCGCCACAATAACAAGCACATGTCCCTTATTTAGCAAAAGGAGTCCCAGAAGATTTCCAATGTTACTTCATTTAACAGTATATCGGTGGAATAAAGCTCTCTCCGCAAGCTCACAGACTTATGGGTTCATACATACTTCCTCGAGACCAAAACTATTACTTGTTGTACCACATTAGAAGGAAAAATGTGATTTAAATCTATTTTTATCTACAAGCTTCTGCAGAGCTCGTATACAGATGTACAGTTCTTGTACTTGCATATGTAATCAATATTTCACATTTTCTATTTTTTACTTTAAAATGAAAGCTCATAGGAGCAACTGCTAACTGCACAGACCAGTAGAGACCCACTCCGGAGAGCTCTTTGTCTACGGCCATTTTTCAGGGAAGTCCACTGCCTTTAACTGAAAAAAACACCTAACAGAAATGGCGAGGCAGAACTGGCTCCCTGCTGTACATTTTAAAACAAAAGCTAGTGACAACCAAAGCAACATTAAGACCAAGAGAGCGCAGTCCTCAAAGTCTAAAGCAAAACTTTATCCTCTGTGAAAGTAAGCTATATAAAACCCATGAAAATATTAACATAAAAGTTTACTTTTTCCTCATGTAAAAAAAAGCAGAAGACTGAAGAACACCCCATACCTCTGCTGTTCTTGATGTAACTTAAAATACAGCGTGAATAATATTTTAAGTATTGTTATATACGTGAATGCAGTAGGAACAGAAGACATGCCATACTGGGTTAATCCAGTCATCCGTCTAGCTCAGTATTCTGTCCCCATGGATGACAGCAGAAGACAGTACGTAGGCAGTGTACGTGAGCCCAGCCATTATCTGTAGTTTCTTGCCTTTACTTCCCAGCACCTGCAGCCAGATGTTACTGAGAACAACTGCTCCCTTTGGTGTCTGTTCATGAACCTGTTGTCCATAGCCACGTTTAACCTGATCTGCCTCCACAACCTCCCATGGCAGCAGCTCTGCCAAGTAAGGCAATTCTCCCACTTGCATAGCCAACACTTCTCTACAAATGTGAGCCTTGCACCATTCCCTAACAAGAAGTTAAGGCTATTTTTGGAAAGAAGACCTGTAAAAATAATTTCCAGCACCCTCAGCACTCTTTTCGAGCGCTGGCACGCAGCAGCCAAACACACCTCTTGCCCCTGAGATTTTTCTAAGAACTTCCCATCAGATGGAGTGGCGCAAGAAGAAAACAGGAACTGCCATATGGGAACGTGGCCCACATTCTAGGCAAGAGGAAAACGAACTCTTCAAATAAGTTGTTGTGGTTCCCGCCTAACCACTTTGAGCACAGAAGGGGCACAGCCACATGTCCTATTCACACGATGGCCACTCTGCTAATTGAAAAGTTTATCAACACCTGACCAACCAGAATGTCACCACTGCCATCCTCATCATTGGAAGTTAGACATCACTTTGCCTTCACTTGCTTTAACTGATCCTTTTATTATTATTATTGTTTTTACTTTTTCCAAGTGTTCACATGACCCCAAAAGCTGTAGTTAAAACTCAGTGAAGGAAAGATGAGTGAAGACTCACGTGGCGAAATTTACTGCTTGTCAGCCAGCTAGGCTACTTCTTGTGATGATTATCTATTTCTTGCAGAAAGAATGATCCAAAGCTACTATTTACATGTTTAAACTAACCCAGCTCAGTTTGTCTCTTAACGGTGCACAGAATAATCACGTGAACTATCTAGCTAGCCGATCTGAATGGCAGTAACTTCTGCCAGAGGCAGCAATAAGCTGCTGCGGACACATGCTTTTCACAGCCTAATCTCTCCCTCTCTCTAAATGCAACCAGAGCTGTCTAACCGATGAGTACATTTGAAAAGAAGTATCAAAATCATTATGATGGGCCACACACATGAATTTAGAAGGAATTTCTAAGGCACAAAGGGGAGAGAGGTGTCCATCTCCCTCAGCACATTCAATTTCAAGAGCGCCCCTGCCTCTTCCGAAGGTTAGCGTTGGGGATGCGCTCCGGAAAACACCCATCTTGGGGCTCAGCATTGCCCATTCATTCCAGACACCGGCTGACACTTGCCACAAAAGCCAAATACTTGGGTTTGTGCTTATCTATCAATTGCTCTGATTCATACAGAGAAAAAAAAACAACCCACCCCCAACACTCAGTACGCTGTTCTCCCCACTTCCATCATCGGCCATTTGAGCCATCTATGTCTATTACGCCCTTTTCCTTTGATTACGCTCTCAGCGTTTGTTGACAGTGCAAAGCGGTGCACAGGTGATACGGTGGGCTGAGGCAGAGAAGCATCACTAGCGAGTTAGGCGTAATTGTTTTTTGTTTTTTTTTTAAACCCCTAATCTACATATTTGGAGAGGCAAAGAAACAGAGATTATACGATTCACCCTTGACATTCTGCCAGATAACTTCAATCCTGTAAAATGCCCCCTGATGACCTGAATATAATACCATGGTGTTACAGTGTCATTTAAATACTGCGGGGTTCTTCCACTGGCAGTGCAGTCTGCAGACTTAATATGTAACGTACAGGATTATACTGCCACTAAAATATTACTTAGTGCTGCTGAAATTTCAAATTAATTCTGGGAGCTAAATCATTATTCAACTCTGCCTTTGCAGAGATACATTCCCCTGGTTGTTTTAATAACAGCAATTTTAGAACTAAAAGGTTGGTACTGTCTCTTTGAGGCTTGCTCAAATGGAGAAGTGGCCTCTAAACTGTCAAGCAAATTAATGCAGCGATGCATGGATGTTTGTGACCAAGAAAATAATTTGAGAAAAATGGGCTCAAATATTAAGAGAGCTTATAGTGACATGGCTGATGAATCATTTTATTATTTCGCAATAAAAGAAAAATTAGTCTGGTTTTCTCTATATTTATATATATACACACTCCTATGTTTCCGTCCTCCACCACACTCTTCCACAGACAGAAGGTTTCTTAATATTTGAGGGGACAAATTCTTGCTGAAGTAAATAACACAACTGTCAGTAACTGATGAAACCAATCTATGCGAGCCGAGGATGTGGCTTCCGAGTCCTTCTGAGCTCTAGTTTTCCAAACCTAAATAAACAAACTTCAGCTTTTTACAGCCCTGGGTTTCTTCTTCCTATGTAATTCCTGTTACTGGGAAGCATTTTGTACCTTTGGGTAACTACAGCACTTCAACACCAAGATGGGCAGATCCTTGATGCTGTATTATAGCCAATGTACAAGCTAATTTGCTAACATATGAAGCAAGGGATGATAAAAACAGGATGGGCTAATTGTAAATGCAAGTTTCTCTCCCCTGAAATTTTGCCCACTTTCAACCTTGTGTTTAGGTTAGTTTCAGTTTCCCAATTAAAATACCAGGCTGCTCACTTCTCCAATGAAGTTTCTTAGGTCTGGGAAACACTCCCAAGAAATATCGTACAAAAAATAGAAATAATGGTGGTAAGCGAGGAACACGACGAGGCCAAATATAGGGGCCGAAACCCACCTGTGGTAGTGAGTCTGCATTTGGAATAATCAATCCTTCTCCTTATTAAAACTGTTACCTACTTCCTCGTTCATTAATATTGTCCTTGTTTACGCTTGCAGCCAGGCCAAAGATTTTTTCCCCTCCCTCTGAATATAATTTCCTGCTATTGACAGACACGTTCAAGTGCTGGATGTGCGTATGTCTACATGGCACACTGCAGGCAGAGGCGAGCCTTCTTGGCCACCATCCAAGCCAGCTGTAAATGAGCCAGCTCCAAACTGGAAGCTGTGTAAGCACAATTAGCACAGCAGTAAGCCTGATCTAACACATCCTGCCAAGAGACCGAGCTTATTAGCTCCAGCTCAACACAATGCTAACGATGGATATGGGGCTTCTGGTTTGGCTCCACGCAGAACGTGGCCATGTGAAGATGAGCCGATCAAGCTCGTGTCTGCCCACAAGACGCGGTGTAGGTACATCTTCTCTTGGGGTATACCCCGTGACCCCAAGGGCTCTTGGGTTCTCTCTATGCGAACTCCCAAAATGCTCTGACTGCAAACCGACAGGACCTGCGGGCTGTGAGCACATGGAGGGAACGGGAGTCTCCAGGTGAGAACTTCAGAGGCACTACAAGAAAAAAGGCACCAGGCAGGTGCTAGGCACCATACAAGAGACAGGCACCAGAAGTGCCAAAGGTGTGAGGGAAAGGCAGGGCAAAGTCCTGCAAGACTCTACAAACTGGTAAAGAGCGCTCCACCTCTAGCCTCTCAGCTTCTATCAGGTCCAGGGCAATAACGACCAAAGAAACCCACATTACCGTACAGTACCTGTAAAACGGACTCTGCACGGACAGGTATCCGTCCCACCAACCAATGAAGAATCCACTCGATCTGGTGGATGTCTGAACAGAGACCAAAAGAGGAATGTGCTCAGAGAAGGAAATACCCATTGTCAAACTGGGACCTGAGAACACAGCAATCCTCTGATGCCATAGCTTATACTAAAGGAGCAGAGATAATCTGGTGGTTGGCACTAGTTCGTAAGAGAAACTTGTGGATTCAGAGCAAAATGAGATGGAAATCAAAGGGTAGCAATGAAAATCATCAGGGGGAAAAAAAAAGTACCATGTTGTAAGAAGAGCGCCTGAAGAAACTGGGAATGTTTACGTTTAAAAGGACAGTAATAAAACGGTCATTGCTAAACTATATTAAACAGAAACCAGCCTACAGAAGTTTGTCAGTTGCTGCCCACCCAGTAAGAGACCACAGGAGCAAGAGGAAATTCCATTAAATTAAAGAAGTGCCCCGTTCAAAGTCAATAAAAGGAAACACCTTCTTATTCAACATGTAATTATATTGTTGAGCTCTCTGCCACCAGACTGTTGCTGTCGCAAACACATACTATCTTTGAAAGGTGGCGTTCATGCCTGTTTTCTTCTTCCTCTCACTCTATTTGTAAAGCAGTATTTTTAGTTTTCAGTTGTTTGAGCTTTTCACTGTACGGGAAAGGTACAAGCAAGCGAGGGAAGGGACCCCATGCGGTGTTGCAGACACGCTCCTCCGCATATTCACATCAGGTTGATTTTCAATTGTGAGATTTTTAGATTGCATTGTGTCACACGGAGCTTTGCCATGATTTGTTAGCTCAAATCTTTTCTTTGAAAAGGCTTAGTTTGGTCTGTGGTGCAGAGTATACCTTCTCAGCAGAGTAAAACTAGTTTAAATCCTTGGCCCTGACCATCAGTTGAGGCTATACACCTGCTGGCATTTCACGCGCTCTGGTGACACAGATCTCAGTCATACACATCTTTATGATGCCAGGCAGCATTTCACTGGTAGGTACTTCAAAGTAATTTTTTTTTCCTCCCTTTTCCTTGTCCTTTCATAAACTTCTAAAAACATGAACAAATCATACTAGATTAATCATAGCAGGTTAAGAGATGGACTTAGCCAGAGACAAAAGAAAAACTAAGAGCTGAGAGTACACTTGCATTGTTCTTTTGTCTTGAGAAGGAAATAAAATTCTCTTTCTCTTTCCCCACTTGAAGGCCTGAAAAAAAGAAAGCTATGCTATCAGAAATATCAAGGCCTAATGAAATGTGTGAAAAAGGGAGTTGCACCTTGAATTTTCTAACTTCAATAAGATTAAATAGAAGAATTTAGTTAAATGCCTTTCAATAGGAAACATATTAAAAAAAAAATCCACAACAGTATTGTTATTCCAGGTTAATTTAACCTTATTTAGAATTTGCCAGTCATTTAAGAATACATATATAATAATATATAATCGTCAACCATTAACAGACTCAATTTGAAACAAGATCGACTTACAGACATATTTAATGTTTCTAAAATACGTCTAATATATACAATATACACATGTATAAGCTACACAAGTCAAAAGAACCATTCAGTCCCTTTCCTTACATGCGCTTTCAGTGAAAAGATACAAATTCTTGGCTTCTAAAGCAGCTGATCTAAAATACCCTAGAAGAATACATTTCTAATAGTTGGAAGACGACACTGAGGAGATAAACAAGATTAAGGGGAAAAGGGAGGGTAAAAAAGTAAAAGATTTGCCACTTAGCTACCAATACTTTTGTATCGAACAAAAATAAATATTCAATCAGCCTATTATTTCTCTTGGAAATACTTCTTTGCACAGAGGAACGCAAGTTAGCATCCTTTGTAAGGCCGTAAGAATCCTGTACATATCACCATAAAATAGCTTTAGGACAGGATACAGAAATCTCCCATGCAGTCACATGATAAACGGAATACTTGAATACTTATTCTATTTGGTCTCCGTTCACAGCAATACTTACTTTAAAAAAAATAAATAAAATATTAAAAAAAAAAATCAGAAGCCATCTGTCAAAGGAAGTACCTCAGACTAAAAGGTCTGTCTGCACTTAGTATGTGTACACTGCTTTTCGTTTAGACAAAATAAAACCAAGATAAACTGCAATGTGTCTGCAGAAGGTTCTTCTGGTTTTAACCAATACTGTCCTGCCAGTATCAATCCATCCAGATAGAGAATCCTTCATTAAAAATATAATTTATTTTGGTTCCTTTTCGCTGTGCTGAAGTGACATCGTTCCCAACCACTGTCAAAGGCAATTACGAACACGGAGCTTTTGGGAGTAAGCTTCAACCACGATTCCTGTTGGCCTGCCTGAACAAAGTTTCCTTATAAAGGCTTGGGAAGCCTTAGATGGCAAGGGGCAAAGCCAAATGGCACGAAAAGTGTTACTCGGACACACATTTTATCATTGCAAAATTAACTGTAAATAGTCTTTGCACATTCTCATAATGCACAGAAGTTACAAACCAGTGAGATATACTAAGAAACAAGATAAAGCACTGGAACATCTCCAAAAAAAGGAAGCTCTGGTACAGTATTTCCGCTACCTAAAGAGATGGAGTTGTGTCCCTTTTCACCGGAGACTTAAAAGGTGCTCCTGTGTTTTACTAGAAAGCACAGCACTGAAGACAACTCAAGTAAGAAGTTACCATCATTTTACTCAGCTATACTGTACAAGATTTCTTGGGTATTTCTCCACATTTCTACGCATTCACTTGGAAAAAAAACGTATACAAGCAGATAATACTCAACTTGAAACACAGTCTGCCTTTGAATCATGGCTTATTTTTATGATAAATAACTTATAAATACTAGAGCATTTATATTTAAGCTGACAGTTGAAACAGTATGTTTTTCCCCACACGCAGCAGTCCAACAGCTTCAGTACAATACCTGCTGTACTATTCCCTCTCAGGCGACTGCTCTAGCTACAGACCAGTAGGTACCACCATTCTAGACTAGACCAATGCAGAAGACTTTGACCTATTATCATAGTATGTGTTTTATGTCACAGGATCCAAAGGTTTTCTACCAATAACCACTGAGGTAAGCAGGGGACGAAAACGATTCTCCGTTCCCCAGTCCCCACCTCAATACTGATGTGAAAAGGGGCAGAGTAGCAGAAAACTGTGGGGACATTACCGGTTCAGCTGGCTACCTTCAGACTCAAAGCGTGCCTCAACTCAGCTTTACAGATTTGAAATTGCAGAAATGCAAAGAGAAGTGACTCAAACATCAGTGGCCTAAACAGCAAGTGCCGTACCCCATCTGCCTACCCCTACAACATGGGAGCACGTCTTCCCATCTTCTTTTAGAAGGGAAGATGCCCACATTTTCTTACATCTATTTCTGCCAACAAAGCTGGCTTTGGGAGGGACAATTTCCCTTCCTCAAACCTCCAGCCTTGTTTGCTCCTGTGTCTTTGCCTTATTCTTCCTACCCCAAGACCTTCCCGGGTATTTAATTCATGATTTTGCTCTTCTTCCTTCTTTCCCTTCTTTTGTTGTCCAACATTTGTGTTTCTGTGGCCTGCTGGGGGTACCAGCAGGAGTCAGACACTATGGCACCTGTGGCAACCAGACATTACACATTTTATTGAAATAAAACATATGTCTTAATTTATTAAGGTAAATGATGCCACAGTTCCACATCAGGAGAATATCATTAAATAATTAGTCACACTTATGGATGGCCTTCAAAAAGTTTGGTAGGGGAGAGGAGGAAGGACAGAGGCAGTCCTGTCAATGTGCAGAACGCAAGCTCTTGCTCAATTCCAGATCGACTGAAGCTCCTCCTCGGTACACCAATTCAGGGCCTGAATTTGGGAAAAAGAATCTAGTGTTTCGTACTTTAAAGGAAAGCTCCAAGACGAACTATGCTGCCTTTTTGTAACTTCTGATGTAATTAATAATCTGACCCATCTTGATACGGTTATATACTGACTCGTCTCAATACAGTTATATACCTTCCACTGACCGTGCCCTGGGCAGCCTCGTGGAACACGCAGCCGTATTGCTGGTGTTGTTTTTCGCAGTGGAAAAGCTGGAACAAGCAGTTCCTACCTCCGGCCACTTGTTACCAGCTCCTCTTGCGCTGCCCTCTCCCCACCCCTCCTGGTAGGGTCAGGACGGCTTTATGGTACTGTGTGGCAAACAGAGTTGGTAAGCTAAAAATAATCCATTCATCCTCCCCCCTCCCTCCCCATTTTTGCCAGGTTATTTTTAAAACGGATCAGTTCTCTGCCCCTGTTCAAGAGGCGGCTCAGCTTGGCTGGAAGGGGAAGGGAGGAGGAAGAGGAGAAGACGCATGTCTGCCAGCTCAGCGGTGTAGGAGGGACTGCAGGGTCCCCTTCAGCCCACCCTGCCACGAAGACATGACATATCCATGACACTACAGACTGACACAGAGGTCCTCACAATCCCAGCGTGAGCGGGTGTTTGCACAGTCTGAAAAGGAACACGTGCTATTCCTACCGTTAGAAAGAAGAGGTTTGCATAATCTTAACCCTCATATCCCAGGAGCCAGAACTAATTCCGTGCTTTTCTGATTTGACTTGGGGATTCTGTGCCGCCGCAGCAGGACTTAGGAAATGGCTCTTCACTGTAACCTCGTTTGAGTGCTCATCTTCTGTTTGCATTACTCTGGCTTGCAAGATGACAGCTATCAAGTCAGATTACTGAATGCCACTCACAGTGACACATGCCAAAAGTAAACCATTAAGACCGTCTAAATAGCAGAGTTAAGCTTAATATGTAGGTTGCCAGGTTATTACATTAAGAAATAATTCTAGGCAAATTCAGCAATTAAAAAAGTGCCTAACATTTTTTAACTTTTTTTTCTTTAAAAAGCCCAGGTGAATTAGTAAAATTCATTTGACTGATCAGATAAAAACTCTTCTGAATTCCTGTAAAAACCCCACACCTAAAGTGTAATGGATTTAGGCAGCCAAAGAAAAAGGAGGGGAAAAAAAAAAAGGGGGGGGGGGGNNGAGGAGAATATAATTAAAAAAAAATCCTCCTAACCCCCCTGTTCCTTCTGTGTGTTTATGAATCCTCCGGAAATACCATGGCAAACATTCCAGCTCTACAGCAGCGAGGCCACGTGACCCAAAGGCACAGCAAGGAACTTCTTTCCCAAGTTTCTTCATGGAACAGAAAAGTGATTTTTGTTTTATTTTTTTAAACCAGGATCTAAGTCTAGGGAAATCTCCAGACAGTTTTCAGGAGCACAGTTTTAAAACGGGGTGGGTTTTGGTGTGTGTTCTTTGGTTTTGTGTGTTGGGTTTGTTGCTTTTTGTTTGTTTTATTTGGGTTTTTTTTTTTTAATTATTTGCTGCATTTCTATGCCTGCACACGTTATTTCTATAATAAAAGACGAAAGTCATAGACCTATATTCAAGGGGCATAAAATACAGTATTCTCTTTAAGGCACCACTAAAATCTATTTGCAACGTCCTCTAAATCTCCTACTAGAGTTACAGTCAGTACTATTGTAATTCTTAATATAGCCAAGATCTTTCCCCAGCGAAAATTACAGCACAGTTAAAACCTCTCCTCCTTCTGGTCTTCCAGTATGATTTCAGTTAGAACCATTAATGAAAGGATTTATGCACATGAGCTTTGCTAAACATTATGAAAAAGTACTCAAAACGTGAACTTGAGTAACACCCTTCCGTTTTTACAAACAATCGTGTGTAAAGTACTTGGAAGTAATCGTTTAAAATGTAGGAGTATGGATGAATCATAATGTAATAGCTGAGTATCCATTGAAATCTGTGTTTTGTCTTAAAACAAAATAGAATAAAGCATCACCATAGAAAAAGCAAAACAGTCCTGCAGTACAAAAGCACAGCAAATCACAGGCAGGTACACACCACTAACTTGCTTTTGTAGCCGTGTCAGAAATGCTTCTAATTATCAGAGGTAAAAGAGGGATGGCATTTCTGCTGGAAGCAAGTTTTACACTTTAGTCTTCCCTCTCCCCTCTCTTTCAGCCTATAAATATTAGTCTTACACATCTTTTTTTCCCCATACAGCTCTTGAAAAGGTTGAGTTTTTCAAGGCTGAGAGCAGACAGAAATGTTCATCAAGAAATGCCTTCAGGTCAACTGTCTGTAGCTCATCAAAGTGCAGCACTGAAAATATGGATGAGGATTATACAGACATGGTGGAGCAGATTTTAAAAAAAATAAAATCTATGTTCTGATAGTCGTTAACTTTTTTCCTTTTGGAAGCGGCTTCAGTTATCATCCATCCACCGTTGATGGCGGTGAGCACAAGGGTACTGACTCCTCCCCCCTAAATTTCAGCTGCATTCAAAACAACTATAAATACATGTGAGTGTCTTTAATGCTATTTCCCAATGTAAAGAAATGCCATGAGGATATGACAAGGAGTGAAAGTGGAGATGGCCCACGTAGCAGCGTAAGGAAAAGCAGCTGGTCCACAAGAAAATTAAGATGTAGACCAAATTCTTCAGAAGCTCTGAACTACACTGGAAATAAGGCAAAGAGGAGATTAACTATTGCTTTATAAAATACTTAAAATATCTCAGAAAAAAACTCAAAACAAAAAGCAGTAACAGAACAAGTTTGCAAAGATTATTCTTCTTAAAGGGGGGAGGTAACAGAAACCCTGGAGTGCCCGTTCTGCTTTTTTTTAATTCTGTACAACAGCTGGACATGAGCTATTGACCACGTTATTGAAACGACTGTTCATTTCTACTCAGGGATTTCTACTTTGTTTATTATAAATGCACATTTATTGGCAGCAAGTAGAACATATTATTGCTCTGTTTTATAGCTTGAATGGCTCACGCAAGGAGTAATTTGTTTGTATTCTGTATCGGGATCAATATTGTACCAGGGATAGCCCAAGGAATGTTTATGCTGAGGGCTTTGCTTGCAGTGTTTTGTTGTTGCAATCAATTGACCAAACAGGACTGCTTCTTAAAACAACAAATAAACTTTGATGGTGACCAGATCAGTTGTTACAGCATAACACACGATGCAGCATCTGGAAAAAGACTGAAGGCCCACAAGTGTTTTTATCCGCTGGTGGTCCATAAAGTTTTCCTACCTGAATATTTCCCACCGGCCTTTCTTCCCGTCGGTAGCTGGGGACTGTTTCCTCAGTGCCCTCAGATAAAAAGATCCATTTTCCTGCAATAAAAACAAATACAGACACATCACGCTTCCGTTCTCCTGCGTAACACGGCAGCGTTTGAAGAACGTCACTGAACAGACCTGAAATGAAGGGAGAGCACTTAAGAGTCCCAGGACCAAGCCCGGAGGACCAGATGCGAGGCTGGGCCGGGGTTCCAGCCCAGCCCTGCCAGCCCCAAATTTTTGAGACTCGCTCCTGCAGTTTGAGTCTTACAGGTTTTCTTGCCTGTAACGGTGAGATGAGGAAAAGATAAGAATTCTGTTGAGGTTTACATCAAAATTCGCTGAGCCAAATGGTAAATTTTTTTTTCAGTTAAAGGTCATGCTGAAGTCTCTTTTATTCTCTTTATAAAGGGTACTCGCTGACTGTAGTGAGCTAAATGCCATTAAAAAAATAAACCAACCCCCAAACGCTGCTTAAGCGAATATGCCAAAAATACCTCAAACCCACCATCCTGTCTGTAGCAAAACAAAGCAAGTTTATGGATTATGTTGACACTGCACTATGACTTCTAGGAAATGCTTTTTAATTATAAGGACAGACTGCAAAGGGAGGCAGGGGAATGTTTACGGGCAGTATGTATTTTGTTACATGCTGTTTCAGCAGGCAGACAAGGTCTCTGTACAGAGACTAACTTCCAAATAACTTTCATGCAAAAGGATTTTCCATCAAACATGAAAAAGCAAGTATTACAGAAAAAATAGGCACGCGATTCACGGTCTGTCCAGGTTCCTCCTCAAGGACCAGCTGTGGGAGCAGACACTTCCCTAACAACTCGTATGATGCAAAAGTCACAGGTGACTTTGAAAAAGCAGAATAAAAACCCTCAAGTTATTACAAATAGCTTTTAGTCACATTCTGCATTTGTTCTGCAGTCACGTTTATTCTGTTCACTGACAATTCACAAAGTATAAAAACACGTCTGAAAACCCTGTGTTAGAAACAGTCACCCCACCCCAACACGTACCGTGCCACCAAGGGACACTCTGCTTCACGCCGGAACTGGGCCGGTTTTCTCCTCTCGCAACAAACGGCAATTTTAGAGAAGTTACATATTGACAGGCACCCTGGGTGAATGATTGGCTTTTAAGGCCTCATTGAACTGTGAATGTTTTTCCCCAGAACATATTTATTCTCATCCAGAAGTTTTCCCCAGTGCTTTTGTTCTGCTTATAGAAGCCAGGAAAAACATGTTAATTGATTCAGATTTAGTATGTGTTAACATGACTTTCTCAGCTAATGCAGACTGGGTCCTTAATGAAGTCGGAATTAGTTATTTATCCAACTTCTAAGTTTGTTCCTCCAAAGGATGAACTTTTGTTCTGTCTGCCCCAGGAGCTGGGTACCATTCCACGTGCGATGGGATGGGACTTCGGCAAAGCGGGCTGTAGCATTTACTTGGCAGCTTAAACTTTACCTCTCACTTCTCTCTCCTGGACTTTTGCTTCCAGCCCTGCATTTGTGCAGCTGCATGGTTAGCTGGATCGGGGGCACTGATTTCCTTCGGCATGTTGTCTCGTAAACAGCTGTGCCAACACAACACAGGGGAGCGGGCACAGGGCAGGAGCGATCAGCCGTGAAGGCAGAGCGTAGGGACAGAGGTTGCTTAAACCAGCTGAAACTGCACTGCTGCGACGCACGAAGCCAACGCTACGCTTCGCTCCCCTCCTCTGCGCTTTAGTTCCGCCCATCTCTAAAACTGGCACCACAATTCCTACTTTGGTTCGTAAAGCACCTCTTAAAGGAGCTATCCCATTAACGTCTCTGTGAATTCACATTACAGACCACCCACCCCTTTCGCAAATCAGGTCCAAGCTTATTCTAAGGACACTGGCACTGTCCCCACCAGCATCTGCTCCCTGGTTTCACCACGCACCATCTCCCCCACCGCTGCCCCAGCCAGTTCCCGTGCCCTCATGCCAGCCCCAGCTCCGCCAGCACGCTTTTGCATGCTCTGAACTGGAATCAGTTTCTGATTTAAAAAAAAAAAAAAAGCTTTTTATTAAAGCTGGATACGTCCTCTCATCCTATTGCTAGGAAGATCCCCAAAACGGTCTCACTAGCACAGTTTGGGGTGGCTGGAGAAGAAGAGACAACTAGAAACACCTTAAACCTGGCACGAGCCGCCCTTTCCAGGTGTGACACCGTGGCCTCGCTGTGGCACAACTCAACGCCGCACGATCTCCACCCTTTTCGCATTCATACCCGTTTCATGTCCCATGAGGCAGCTGCAGGAGCGGACACTGGAAAGCACCGAGTCCTTCCCGCAAATACCCACCAGTGCCCAACAAGGCAGCTGCCAGGTGTGAACTGGGGAAGAGCGAGGAGGGGAACCGGTAGCGCTCCGGCCAGCGAACATCTCCTGCTCTTCCAGATCCAGCAGAGGGAGCACAAAAACGCAGGTTTTTTTGGCCAAATGCTTTTTTGGCTACGACGCTTGAAATCCCAGGCACTTTGTATTAGATGATTTCTATAGTAATGCATATGTGGTACATTACAAGCGCATAATAGACAGAACTCTTGCTCCGAGTAGATTACACCGGAAAAATCAATACGGTGAAGGAGACTACCAACACAAGCAGGGGAGGCTGCAGAAGTTGAGAGGAGGAAGGAGAGGCAGCGCAGCAGGGCTGCCGACTGGTGATTTTATCCCATCTCCTGCAATACCAGGAATTATTCCTAAACCAGCTATCCAAAGGCTCACCATCACATAAAAATTTCAGCTTTCAGATTTTTGTTTGTTTGTTTTAAAGGCTCTATCTCTAGGCTTCCAAAGTTCACAAGCAGGGCTGTGAAGATGATTAAGGTGAACCCCAAAGACTCAAAAGAAGTACAAGAATCCCCAAAATTTGTTGGCTCTATGTCATGGGCAAACCAATCTCAGCTCAGGGAATTTCACTTAATTTTACTTTATTTATTGCCAATTGATGCACTTTTAATTACTGTTCAGGAGCTAAGGGGGGAAAAAAAAGGTGACTAAGCAAACACAGCAGGAAAACTCTTTTCCTTGCCCTTCCCAAGGCTCAACTTGTCCAACTCAACAGTCCGACACCTTTTCTTCCCCCTGCTTTCCTAGCCTAACTTCCCTTGTTTCCCTCATGCCTTATACGCAGTCCATCCCTATGCCTTCGGCAAGGCAACAAGCAGCACAGGAGGGCCGTGGGTTGTGCGTGCACCTGTTTCTCTCTGCTCCTCCTCGCTTTCTCATTCATCCTTCCACTGTTCCTTGCTGCTTCAACTTGATTTCCCCTGTCCCAGCCCAGGACTTTTCCTCCACTGGTCCTAGTCCTCCAAGGATGTCCTCATTCCAGTCTTAGCCAGCTGCGGTCCCTTGGGGCATTCCTGAAGGGCAACCCAGTTGATGCCCCCCCACCCTGCAGCCTCTGCCACCAAACCCTGCAATTTAGGCCCAGTATACCAGACAGTTTCAACATTTTTCTTTTAATATGGCGCTCTGGTTCTTAGCGATTTTGCCAAGATCAATCAATGCAAAAGGTCAATATACAAAAGGTTTGCCCAGAGCAAACCACATCACGTCAAGTCTTAAAATTAAAGCATATAAGAAACACTGAAGGGAGGAACTGGAAGAAATCCAACACGGAAACAAAACAGTTCATCTTTATGCCTCCTAAGTCTCAGCCGTATCATTTCAAATGGACTTGGGTCAAGCACAAACAACCCTCCCTGCTTTCTCTTCACACCCCGGACCTACCTGGTGGCCATCAGCTTTTAGAGAAAGGACTATTATAGGTCTTCCCGGATTATTATATATTATAGATCTTCCTGGAGCCCCATGTGTCTTCCTCAGCCTCATCCTCCAAGGAAAGCAAGAGGGACCCCAGGGTATATCGCTGTCTACAGCTCAGCACTCGGCGTGTGCTGGACTTGAGAACCAAGAGCAAAACCTTCAGTTTCCATACACAAAATACCACTGGGCCTCTACATACCCAAACAAAAGTGAAGAGATAGCAAATACAAAACACACAGAGGAAATCTTGGAAAACAGAAATACTGCAAACACAGACAGTTAAGTAAGTTGTACAATCTTGTTATGGAAATCCAGAAGGCAGGTGCACTGCAGGGTATTTTTCTACTTTCACAAGTTATTTCCAAGTTCCAGCATTATTCTCCTTGAACCGCAGAATATGAATATGTTCAAACTCAAAATTCCTGTAAAACCACAGTGTGTCGGCAATCCCGACTTCTCATTATTCCAGGGCTGTAACTCGGTCATAAGCGAAGAACACAAAGTGCTGCACTTCCTATATAACCTTACTGGTCAACAAGAGTACCTCTGCCATGCGGGGAAATCTTAAGAACTTCTACAGAGCGTTTAAATATTATATTCAGTCCTTGCTAGGTATCATAGCCCTCTATCAACTCAGGAGCTTTTAGAAACTTGGGCTTTTTTTAAATTCTAAAGCAACTCAAAATCAACACTAAGTGCACATGCCTGATGAGCGTCAGATGCTGTCCTCTGCCAAAAAGTGGGTAGTCTGCTAATTTTATGTGAAACAGAAGCCTAAAATGTTGCTAAAATAAGCAATGCAAAATAGGTGGGCGTTTTGGAGGGGAAAAAAGAGAAAGAGGCTAAGCTCAAAGCAGGGTGGTGTGCTCCTTTCCTGGGCAGAGACGGGGCAAGGAAGGAGAATAAAAGTTGGGCAGAAAAGATCTGGGGGGAGGGCAGCAGAAGGAAGGGGGGCAGAGGGACTGCGGCTTCAAACTGACAACTTTCAACTTTGCCTACACCTAGACTTGGTCCTCAATAACCCTTATTAAAATCAGTACCAAAAAGCACAGCAACACATCACACCGAGATGCAGCAGCCACACGGCCGTGAAGTGCCTGCGTTCATCTCATGGAACAGAAGGGACGAGCGCTCCTTCCAACCACAAGCAGCAGAAAGCCACCCAAAGCCGCCACGCTGCACTGGCATACACAGAAATTAAATCCATCTCAAAGTTGCATTTTACATTATTTTTTAAAAAAATAACACATAACTGGAGTACACGTCTCAGATGTGGGAAGCCATGGAGTTGTAAGTTCCTCATTTTGAGATGGAAGGGGACGTCAGGGTTGTGCCATACCCTACTTACGTATAAGTAAGGTCTAACAGCAGCAGTAAAACAGTATCATGATCTTTGGTTTAGAACAACAACAAAATCCTTTGCTTCTCCCAACTTGTTCCACAAAAAAACCCTCATTACTGGAAGAACCACTTTTCCAATCCGGCTCTTTTCCATGCTGCACGTGAACTTAAGATGGGCCCAGCGCACCTAAAGCCCCCAGGTCAACATCGCTGTTGTCCACGTCTCCGCTCTCCTGCCACCAACCTTGGAAACCGTCAAGTCCTCGGGGCAGCACTAGCCCCCACAGGAGATCCAGCACCGGGAGGAAGGGGGTCCAGCAGGAACAGGGACATCAGACTGGGAGGACAGGCTCTTTGGGGCATCTTTGTGCAGACGCGCGCCACAGCTTTGCTGCAAAAGGATGACCCGATGCAGGTGGCTTTGTCTTGAGCTGCAATAGGAAGGATTTGGCGTTCCTGCTCTGCGCAGGGGAGCCAGCCCCGGCGCAGCTCCCCGTGCCCCCAGCCCGGCTGCTCCTCCTCTGGCGCTCGCTCCAGCCTAACGGCGCCGCAGCCACCAACCGCAAACACCAGCCCAGGGGGGAGATGAATCCAAACCAATTAAGGTTGGCAATTCGTTATCGTTTCACAAGTGACCATCGCAGGAACGGCTCCTACCTAGCCGGCCGCAGACAGCAGCGCATTAGACTGCATCTGTTTACAGCGGAGGACCGAGTTGCCAACTCACAGGCGTAGGATAACAAGCACTATTAATCTTGGCTTAAACTGAACCATTGTTCCGGAGATTGGACATCTCTTGTAAAATCCCATTATTAGCGTTCATTTGCCATCTATTTCCGTAGCAACTTTTTTTAGTTTGTTTTGTTCTATTTTAGAAGAATTTTCCCCTTCCCTTTTCCTTATATCCTATTGTACTTACAGAGCCTTAAACAATAATCCACTCAAGCACAGCCATGGAAGTGGTTTGAAGGAACAAAGGCTGCTTCTGGCATAGCCCGCGCATCTGACTCTCCCTGCGTACAGCTGCCTGCATATCCTCTGCAGATTTGCAGAGCACCAGAAGCGACCGTTTTCCCTCTGCTTCTCCTGTGTGTTGGACACAAAATAAACTGTAGGCAGGAGGCGTCTGCTGAAATTATACTTGAAGCGTCAACTAAGGATGTAGGTGAGTCACAAGCAAGTTCTGCAGCTAATCTTGCTAAAGGAATAGGTAGGAGAAGGCTGGCCTGAAAAGAAAGCAGTATGCATGAACAAGACAAATGAAAAAAAAACAACAAACCAACCAAAAACGTAACTCCAGGGAGGCGGTGCAGTGGAAGCAAAGTGTTTCAGGCTCTGCTAAAGAAGATTATTGCCACATCTAGCAGTTAGCACCCACCCAAGTAGTATGCCATCAACTTAATTCTCAAACGAGACTAGCAGAACAGCGAGACAGGATTAGACATGCTTGTTTTTAACCATTCGTTTCTCTCTCTGGTGGAATACTATCAGCACAGCATTGGCATCAAAATTACTACCCTTCAAAATGTGCAGAGCTTATTTTTAATTTTACATGTAGCTGTAATGTCATATGGGGTTATTTATTTTTTAATTTAAAGTGGTAAAACATATTTAATCTGTTTTGAGAAAAGAACAAATTGATTTAGCGAGCAGTTCAAGGCTCTCCCTGGAGACGCTCAACCACACTCAGCAATCTGGATATAAGTTGAGACTTCACTGAAGTCATTTTAATTGTAGGTCGTAAGAAATGTCAAGATATAAACCACCAAGGAATACTAAAAATTAAGCCATCATCTCTGAGACTAACAAATGTCTTGTATTTGGCACTAGAGTATTTTTTTTAATCTTTATGGCATTACTACTTAAGCACAGTAGCAAATGGCTTAGAGCTGCATGTAATACATGCACAATATTTTTGCAGGGAGGTGGAACCCCCAAAATCTACAATAAGGGAAAAATACTGGGGTGAAAGGAACTCAAATCACTACACTTGTGATGGTGGTGGTGTATCTTTTCCACTTTGTTTCATTTGTTTCACTAAACATCTTTTGTTTATAAACAGAAAGTTTTGTTTCCTCTTGGTTCAGAAAATGTTTTTCCCCTAAAAATGAATGAAACCTGGTTGCGTATACAGCAGTACATATATGCAGAAAGGGAGCACAAAACTGAGGAAGGATAGTTTTTAAGGAAAACTTTGAAAACAAACAAACAAAAACCTACAAAGCCTCAAACGCTTTCAGAGCTTTGTGCCCAGGCTTTAGAAGGAAAAACTCTTCATTTCTTCTTAGCTAAAATGTACTTTTTAAACAGTTTTTTTTCCATGTGGAAAATACCCCACGACTTCTGTCCTGTAGTTTGGAGCTGGATCCCCCATTTACTAAAATCCTTTTGTAGATCTTAGCTGAAATCCTCAAAATTTTCCTTTGTCCACTTGCCTCAAATAACGATAACAAAAGAGGGCTCTGACCTTAGCAGCAGAAAGCAAAAACCCCTCCAGTTTAACTTCTTAAAACAGACGAAGTTAAAAATTAGGTGCATTCGTTTTCAAAACCAAAGAACAGTATCTAAGAGCTCTTACTCTTACCTAATGAAAACATACATAACCCATCTGCTTCTCCCACATTTTCCTATCTGAAATAAAGTTTAAAATCAGCAATGTCAAATCGGGGCAGATTTTTTTTACCATCCCTGCCTAATAACCTTTTAAACTTGATCAATATACAAATTTCCATTCCTGCCATCATCTTCCACTTGTGGGACTGGAGATGAGAAGGGCATTTCTCCCTTTCACTTAAACCAAAACGCAACTCACCGGTAAACGGGTATTTGAACAGAAAGCAGTTCCAGTGATGTGCTAAAGACCCACATTAAAGGAAACAAGTTCACATGTGTGGAAGGGGCAGGGGGGAAGTAATTTTAACATACTATATTGCTGCCAGTCAACTCATTAATTAAAAATTACAAACACTAATTTAATTGGTTTTAGCCTCCATCCCTGGCAGGTGTGCCAAAACCTATGGATGAACACGTACCTCTCTAACTTCACACAAGTTCACATCTATCCACTGCCAAGTCCTTTCTCTTGACTGCCTTCGCATCGGCTCACCGAGTACTACCATGCTCTAAGCACCTTCTCCTGTAAGATTAAACGCCGTGTAGGTGCGCGTACACACAGACCTCTGTCCGCACATGGTGCGGCGTGGGAGTNCGACCTCCGTCCGCGCATGGTGCGGTGTGGGGGTCCCGCCTGCTTTGCCGGTGTGAGCCGTGCTGTCGCGGCCGGGAAGCGAGCGGTGGGACAGCTGCAACGCCGCGACCCAGGGAAGATGCAGGCAAACACAATTTCAGAGATCCAAGCCCTTTATACACATTAGTGTCACAGAAATAAAAGCACCAAAAGAAATAATTGCACAGATGCCTCAGAGGAGGAGTCGTATCTTGGGATTTAATAGCTAGAAGCAGTCTCGCCCCCCCATCTTCCCTTTAAGTCATTTGGCCGCAGCAGACGAACGCTCCTCGCTGTCTATCACACAAGCTGTAAGGGAAGCGCTCCCCAACCGGCAGCCCTGGATCCTGGTTTTCTGGTCCCCCTGGGGGGCTGCCAGGCAGGGTCCAGGGCCCCCCTAGGCTGCCCGGGCTGCGGGTCCAGGTCACGGGCAGCTCGGAGAGGCAGCCAAGAGCAGGCAGCGCCGCACAGTTTGTGTTCTGCATGGACATCTGAGCTGGAAAGACAGTCACTTCAAAACAAGCTGAAGTTTGCCTCGGGATCTTCTAAGTTTTACTGCAGGCTGCCCTTAAACTCTTCCACTGATAGCATTTTTAAAACTCGGCTTAATTTTCTGTGACACTGAAAGAGGGAGGGAGAGACCCTAAACAAAACCCCAGCCCTGCCTCACTGACTCCACTCCTTACGTCCGCACAAACATCCACTCGCTCCTCTCTTGTCCTCAAAAGCCCTTTCTCTCCAACACGCCGAAAGCTTTTAACCCATACTAAAGCCACCAGCATCCAGCCCCGGCTCCGAACGGGCACCGCTGCGGCAAAGCCACTGCTCTGTACGCGGTGAGCCCTGGAAAAACCATCCTCAGACACTTTGAGATGTGGCTGCCACCGTGTCCGCCGCGGTCGTACCCGCACCTCCGCTCTACCTGTGCGCGGGGTGGTTTGTTCAAGGAAAGTGCCTTTTCCTTAAGGAAGCGGACGGAGAATTTCAAGAACCCAGGCAAAGGCAAACATTGCCTTCTGGCGGCTCCTCTCCGGGGGTGGGATGGACATCTGAGGAGGGGTGAATTAGAGGGAGAACAGCTGTTTGCTCAGTGAATGAGTCACAGGACTCGGCTATTAATTCTTCCTCCCGAGAGAATATGCCCCCCTGCCAGCCCACCCACCATCCTGTAAAACAAACAAACATATAATGGAGGTCAGGGAGGGGGAGCTCCGTTAGAGGAAAGGGAAAAAAGGGAAAAAAAATACCCAAGCATTTAATATTTACATAAGAATGAAATGTTTCATTAATTACATACAGAATCAATTTGCAGCTATTTTCCTTAAATTTCTCAGTCAAACCCACAGATTTGAAGCACTTTGAACTGTGCTGCGCCAGTAATTGTGGATGAATATTTTAGATCAGTCTTGAATCACTGTACTGCACACACCAAATGAACTAATAAGCTGCTCATGTGTGGACTACTAATGTATTTTCTTTCTTTCCTAGACAGATGGAGTGCAGCCTAAAATCAGTTGAATTGGCTACTGGGAATCTTCAGAAAGGCTTAGAAAAAAAATCTTTAGTTCTACTGTTTTATTAAAAATACCGCTCAATAGCCTGCATGCATTAAAAAGGAGCCAAGGAGATGCAGAAAAACCCAAACAAGTTTAACAAAGATACGAAGGAAGAGTTGGACGTTTCACATGAGTGTAGCAGCCTCCGGAAAGTGACAATGAAGAGCGCGTTGTGAAATGTTATTACAGCACTATCGAAAAGATGGACACCCTTGCCATCTATATGATATTTATCACAACACGTCCATTTATGGGCAGTCATTTTAAATCACATATAGTGGCATATCAGTTCTGTAATCTGACAGACGTGTTCTAGTTTACAGAGGCATCTGTTGAGTCATCAGGAGATCAGAATAGTTAACTGCACTTTGGGGATGCTTTCAGAGATTAAAAGTTCCCTTATTTCAAGCAAATTTCAAGTGTCCTCATAGATTTTCAAAATTAACATATGCACCCGCACTCCAGCAAAATTAATGTATGAAATATAAAGAATAACTTCCCTGAGGGATTCTCGCTTTTCTTCCGCCTCCTGTACACCCTGCTTCACACTGTGCTCAGCAACACAGAACAGAAAACAAAGATGCAACTTGAATCACGCCTAATTCTGAAGTATAAACAAAGACGTGGCCTCCACTGGCTGGGCAAAGAAGGCAGAAGAAGCTGCCTTCAGTCAAGAACTTTTTAAAAAAAATACGTAACAGCTGAAAACTGCTAGATGATGTCTGCCATCTCTTTTTGGCAAAGCGCTTATAATTATATTTCAGAAGCTTTTATTACTGTTTATTCTAGAAGAAATGCAGTACAGGCTGTATCTTTCTCCGCCACAAGAGCACGAGACAAGCCAGGAGAACCACCCACAGGAGGAAACATGGGCTGAATGACATTAAGCCATCCCCCCCCATCTGAAGCTGTACCAACTGCTTCTTATACGGACCTAGGGACCGGAGGCAAGCAATCTCCATTCATACACCTATTTATCCAAATACGTGAATTAAAAAAAGATCAAAAAACCTTGTGGAAAACTCCTACGAGTTTTCAGCACGTGTGAGCAGATTACATCTTCCACATGCTTCCAACTTGAACTTCCTTGCAACCTTCTGGCTTTCACAGCAGCAGGAGGATTAAGAAAATTTACTTCGTAGGAAGAAGGATCCATCGTATGAACGTTGATATAAAACACTTTAGCAGTGGATTTTTTGCTTGGTTGGCCTTTTACCAAAAAAAAAAACCAACACAACAAAATGAACCAAACAAAAAAAGGTCTGATTGACTGTTTCTCAGACGTGACTGAATCTGTCTGGTCAGTAGCAAACGAACCACAGGGTTCCCATGATTAATTCAATGAACTACTTGATTTCACTCAAGAAGCAACCATAAAGCTAAAGTGTGAGTGCATCACCAGGAGCAGCATACATGACTACAGACACCAACGCTGCACCTGCGTTTTGCTTCCTATCAATCCCGAAGCGACAGCAGACCTCAATCTAACTACACCGTTATTCTTTAGTGCGGGGGAAATCAAACTGGAAGTGAGAGCGCAAAAGTGGAGACAAGCACTGCAATCATGACCACGCTTTCAAAAGGTCCCATAGTTTTGGAGTCGGAGCATATTCCCTTGCTGCTAAACCGAACTGAGACTGCTGTCTCAGTTGCATTAAATTATTAGCTAATTAGCCCTGAGTGAGGACAACAGTGTGTTGATGCTGGCAAGCTGTGAAAAGAACACTTCAGCAAAGAAGATCAATAGCATTTTTGTCTGGCTTACAATAAGAAAACTGCTGGCCCAGGTTATGAGTTTAAGCCATTTTTCATTTGGCAGACAAGACAGCACTAGTGACAGATCAATACAGTAACTTTATGATAGGCTGCTGCTCCTGCAGATGGCAGGACCATAAACAGGCATCATTTTTAAAGTCTGGAGCAATCCATTACTTAGACAGAAAGCACCGGACCTTTTATAATGTTTACACATTCCTACACAAAAAAAGAAAATCAGAAAACAAAACAGAGGGAAAATCAGGAGGATTGGCTGTCCTGTAAGACAGAAGGGAATATTAGCCATTTGAAAGTCAGTATTTAAAGTTGCAAGCTTCTGTGCTATTTGGGAGATCACGCTCAAGCCACAGGGTTGGCACCAACTACTTATCCCTTCAAAGAGAAAATGTTATTGGTGATCAGTTCCTATTTGATGCAATTTTCTTATCTCTAGGTTATCTGGGCTAACAAAAGAGCCTATTTATTCATCTTTAAAAAAAAAACCCAGCACCACAAACAAACTACTTCCATGTGTCCTTGAAACATTAGATGAGTCACTTTCACACCTGCAATTAGTAAGCACTTGAGAGAATACAGTTACAAATGGGTGGTTATTTTTCCTCTATTGCAATATACAAACTGTAGTATTTGCACGTATGGTTTGTTATTCTGCAGCAGTGTTAGGATGGCCTATAGTGCTCAAGTATTTTAACAAATGCAAAGGAAAACAAGAGGAAGGTTTTGTAATTCTCGTGCTTTTATGGCAAGACCTCTAGTTGAAGAGAACGTAAAGGACAGCCCCTTCATAAATTATTCAGGCCATATCTTCAGCTGAGGACACAGGTGGAGCATCTGGCCCTATATTTACTAAAGTCTTCTTTTTACTCTAAACATGAAATAACCACAGGACATGGTGAATTAATCATATAACCAGCTTGCCTCTGCCTCCCTGTCTGAGGCTGGTTTGTGTCAATTACTAGAGAAATAGCTGCTTAAGCAGGAAACTAATTTTACAAAAGCACATTGCGTTCACAGGCTTTCATCAATACTTTTTGGTTGTTGCAAGTAACTAATTAACGTTAATGTCAACATAAAGGATAGAAGGAGGAGGAAAATATTAACGAGCGCAATGTAAGAACTGAGCTGGCTGCTTCTTCCCCGTGCAGTACTGCCCTGCAACTGGCTTCCAGTCCGTGCCTGAAAAATGAGCTATTATTAATTTGGTCACTAATTTTCCCTTGCATGATGTAAGCAAACAGCACTACATTTTCCCCTTAACTAATGCCAATTATGCACAGCGTTAGTTTAAAATACAGCAGGAACAGCACACAAACCAGAAGTCTTTTGACTGGGCTCCACTCGTGCTAAGAATAACTTGGCGCACACGGACGCGATGCTGAATCTGCCAATGATCTGCTTTGCTCCAAAACTAACCCCCCTGCGCCTTCTACCAGATCCTATATACATCAAGCTGTGTTAAAGCAGGAAAACTAGGTATTGAGCCTATTTTTAAAACAAATTGGATTTCTTTAAACTCCAAAGGCGAAGGATGGTTTCAAGAGTTTCGCATTTATAGCCTCACCTCTTCTGAGCACGCACAAGGGCTCTTTATACCCAGCCGCGCTTAGACACGCTGGCCCCCACGCCTGCCAGCCACCAACGCCTGGGTTCAGCCCAGAGCCTCTGCCAGCCTACCGCAAAATCACTGCCACAAACACACGAAACAGCAGCCCACAATTCTGACCCGTGGGACGCGGAACACCCTTAAGAGACGATGCCCCCGTGGATCAGGCTAAACAAGACACTAAAATGCAATGCTTTTGTCGTTTGTTTTCTGGTTTTGTTTTGTGTGGTTTTTGTTTGGTTTTGTTGTTTGGTGGGGGTTTTTTTTGTTTTGTTTTTTGTTTGGGTTTTTTTTTTTTTAATAAGCTTACTAGGTTTTTGGTTGCAAAACGCCC
>RSEF01000006.1:12538219-12550780 GCA_003993805.1 Himantopus leucocephalus | reverse complement strand
AAAGAATCGCAACACTCAGAAATAATTACTGATGCTTCTTTCCCAGTGCCCCAGTGACACTGTTTCAATTTTAAGAGAATCTGGAGCATTTCACTGGCATGGCAGCGTGTGGATGCGGGCAGGGACCCCACGCTGGCTGTTCCCAAACCCCGGCACCCCTCAGCACCCCAGGCACGCGCATCCCCTTTCGGCTGACTGCCGCCTCCAGGAAGGAGGGAAGGGGACCGGGTGTCCCAGAGCTGGGCTGTGTGGACGCTAGCTAAAAGCGGCATTGGGAGGAGCGATCAGCTAACCTGGTGTCTGACCGCTCAAGGAGTGCGTTCAAAGGGAGGCGAGAGCACCTGCCCGGAGTAAATGGGAGGAGAGCCCCTCGCCCTCAAGTAGGAGGAGGTCATGCTCCTCCAGCGCCCGGAGTCATTATTTCTCGCTTTTTGGTGCAATGACCCCTTAGTATGGACTTTCTTCAGTACTTCAGCCACTTTTATCCCACTCCTCCACTGAGCGTACTCCTGTATTTCTGCTTCTTAGGCTTTTTTTGTTCTTTTCCCTACATCCTATTGGATCTAAGTTCCAACACGCTGTTTCCTTCTCAGCAAGGCCTTCACCACGACTTTGACTTTTTCTTATTTTTCCTCTATCCCTGGTAAAAGCTAAACTACACCCTTCATCCCAGACTGGTCTCTGCAGACTCCTGTTCTGTCCCTTCTTTGATCAAACTGCCTGGACTTTCTGTTTTAATCAACAGGGACATTAACTCTCCTTACTACTATTGTACTATTAAAATGACAGGATCCTTGTCTGAAGATAGCACCACATGAACAGCTTTATAGACTTTAACATTACCACCAATGAAGTGAGACCCCATTGAGGGCCCCATTTCTTCTTGAAGAAATTGTACCTAAGTAACAAATCCACAAATACAATGACCGTGCAGCAACTTCGCTACTGTTCACGTGGTTAATTAAGTCGAAGGGAAAGAAAACCAAAGACGGGCTTCCAACACCACACCAAACTTGCTTGTCGTTACAGTTCTAGACTCCAGATTAGCTACAAAAACCACGCGCACCACCCTATTATCTATTTTTCTTCCCTAGCAAAATTTTGCTTGAAAAGCTACGTCTTAACACTTGCTTCACACCCATCCAAAGAAGAAAAACAGCCCTTTACTTTGTATTTTGGATATTGTGTTCATACGAGATACACCTATTTCAACGTAGACTTTGCCACTGTAATAAAACTACAAACTGTTAGTTGCATAGTAAAGCATTTGTGAAAGGCATCACCTCTTCATTATGTATAGTGCCATGATCATATCTAAGTCCATGACGGTGACCAAAAGGCAAGATCACAATGCATATATTAATGACACAAACAAGGAGACTAAAATAGCGCATTCACATTACACATTGTTCGTACTACCATCCACCAGAGCCAATCCTTTCGAGTGTAATAAAGTGAAGGTATTATAATTAGAGAGTTCATAATGCCATTTAATCAAGTGTGGAGCTGGAGCACAGTGGGTTGTATACCAAAGACAAAAACCACATGAAGCAGCACAATGCCGAGTGCAAGAAAGGGCACACATAGTCTTCAGGGAAAATAACAAGTTACTACAAAGCCATGTTTGTTTTCAAGTACTCAATCAAGAGAGTTTGCATACTAGGTAATTTTACAACATGAAAATAAGTAATTACATAAACTGCAAATGAAATATGACCACAAAAATGTCTTTTGATTCTTAGACAGAAAACCCCAGATTTGAGTTCTCAATTTGTGAATTAATTCTTCATAGTTTTACTGGAAGAATTAATTATACTTCAACCATATTATAATTATTTTTCTACTACTGCTTATTATTTACAAAGTTCTTTACAATAACTAACCAGTTTCCGTGACACCTCTAGAAGTCTCCATTGTAGTGAGGCTGAGACAGGAGAATCCTGAGCTATCAGCAGCGGAACAGCAAGTGCCAAGGGCAATCAGGAGTAAAACCGGGGACTTTTCCGTAATCAGGGCATTGCCCAGGCATCCTGGTATCCTTGGCACACCTACCATCAGATGCTTCTCACAATCAAGATCAATGTTACAACAGCTCCTTCCCAAAGACCACTCCTGTCCTAAGCAGCCCTTGTTTTAACCATACCATAACATTTTTAGGAAAACATGAAAAAGAGTTTCCATTTTATGTATGAAGAAACTTGCTTGACAAACACAGTAAGTCAGGACAACCACTGAACGTTACCAGAAATATACGTGGGATTTGAGGCACAAAGTGTTATGGTGCCATTGTTATTTATTTCACAGATACAGCTAAGATATCCTACAGACCTTAGCTTGATCTTGATTTAGCGTCTTCAGAGCTCAAATATGGTTTTTCATTATAACACATAAATAACAATAAATATACCTAATGCATGTATCCACATTAACAGGTTAAGTGTAACTTAACACACAAGTAACATCAGGAAAATTAAAACAGAAAAATGATGCACAGCAGCACAGAGCTTCAAAATTCACTCTCAGGCAAGCAAGCGCCTTCAGACTGAAGTGTTATTTAAAGACCTGTTACGTATCTAACAGCACATTCTCAAATGACTGCAGATCAAGAAATCAAAAGGTCTGAATTAAAACACGGTCTGACTTAACACCCATTAAGGTTGCAAAAACGATTCCCATCAGCCTTAGACAACGTTGAGTCGTACCCATGGCACACTACTAACGCAACTTTCCTGTGCCTTTCAGCTTATTTGTATGACAGTTACACAGCCAGCCGTTCCCAAAATAGCAAGATACGACCTTCTGTCTGCCTGGATATCCTTTATGGACAACAGCTCGACACTCCTAATGGCTAAAAAAGGACTTTGCGAACTAGGAGTCAATTTTACCATAACCTGTAGAGTCCCGCTCAACCTGTGCCATCCCCAGAGAAGCACTGTGATCGGGAGCCATTTATCTTACCTTATTCTCAAAGTTTTACAGACTGGTTTCCTCCCACCCTGCCCATCACGTTCGAGTCCTTTTTTCATAATTGCACGTCCAAAGGAAGAAAGTTGCAGAGATCGCATGCTTTTATCACTTATTCCCCAAATAGCTCATTAATTTAAGAACTTGTACTGATTTTGCTGGGTTATTGACACATTTAAAATACTTGGGTGCTTAAATTCTGTAGGAATGAGTGCCTCAAAACTTACTCTATTATCACGGAGGGCAAATGAGATGTTTGCTTTGTTTCTTCCTTTAAAGCAATGATTTACGTAAGACTTAGGAAGACTTTCCCCTCCTCTGTACTCTAGAAACATTCCTTAAAATGTGGGAGAAGGCTCAATATGCATAAGACAAATACAAATTAAAGCACGCCAAACAAATGGCAGGACAAATAGTTTAATCCTCGCTCAACAGATAAACACCATAATTCACAGCTTTGAAATGGATGAAATACAAGTCTATTCTTTATTCGTGGAGATAAATGTTTGTCACCTTAATCTCCAATATGCTACTCTTCTGTAACGATGGGGTATATTCCCAGGTCAATCTGTGGGAGACTCAGGCAGACGATGTTAATCCTAGCGCAAAACTTAAGGAACATGAATCAAGTCAGAGTGTTGCAGAACATTTTAGCCACAAGCAGTAGCTCCCATCAAACAGGAGATAGTCAAGATAAAAATCATGCTCTTCTAATATCCTTAGGGCTTTATCCTGCCAGCACTAACTGATAGTGTTGCTTATGAGAGATACTGGCAGAACAGAGCAACCATAAGGACAAAAACGTATCTGAAATCCTTTATTGAAGCGGGTAATTTTAATGAATACTTCATCTCTACTGCTTTTGACTGAAACAGTGCCACGATAGGAAACTGTTTAAGTTCCCACCCATCTCACTCTGCTTACACACGCAGTGTTGACTCTATAAACATCCCGCAGGACCATTTACACCAAAGAGTTCGTTTGCTGTACTGATTACAGACTTCAAACGCCATTAATGTCTGCGTCAGAAAGGTTGCAGCACCTTGGTTTTGAAAATCAAGGTTTTTAAGAGATGCAAACTGACAAACTCAAAAATCAGCACCCAAATCTAAACCTCCTATTTCCCGTACTTTTAATAGAAAAATTTTATTTGTTTCCATTGCTCTATTAATTTCCATCTAAAATATTAGCCCTTTATTTGCACCACAGTTCCTCGTTAATGCTTCAGTCAAAGCGAAAACCACACAGTTGTTTGACGTGGACTAAAACTGTTTTAACATCCCTTTCAAATAAACGAGTGTTACACACCTGAACGCATTGCATCACACCTCCTAATATTTTTTTTCAGTCATTCTGATTTTCCCAAAGGCATGACACTAGAATAATTACTTTATTGTTACATTTACTGACAGTGACCCTCAGAAGGTGATAACATTTTGATCCCATTTGATTACATTAGTCTAATAGATCCTAATGGAAACACAAGGAAATCCTCTTTCTTATCACTCATTCTCATTAATTTCAGCAGTCACTATAACTTAACTACTCAAAGGGCTTTAAAGCGTACATGGAGTACAAACAAAATAAAACTTGCCCTGCTTTTCACTTACACCTTCAACCTTGTCCAATGAATTATTTTAGGGTAAGGAGTCCCAGGCATCCCAAGACAGAGCTGTCCCAGTGCCAGCAGGGGTTAACACTGCTACGACACCGGCAGCAGCCCACGGGATACCAGACCCGGGAAGCCGTCTGTCCACCCAAGAGCTCAGAGTCTAAGCCAAATCAAATAGAACGGATGTACCTGGAAGCCCATAAAAGAAAATAAATATGACTATTATTATTGATTTACTTCTTGCAGACACTGCAGAAGTATTGAGTCGTTAGGTGGGATTTGCGCAGAGCAAGCAGAGAAAGGGACATCTTATAAGGAAATGCGTCCCATGGGCAGAAGGAGATGCCAGCAAAAGCGTGAAGACTGTCACGGGAGAAGCAGGTGGTCAGAGCATCAAGCCTTGCGCTGCTGAAAGAACAGCCTTCTGGCAAGGACGGTCACCTACAGGTGCTCACATCCATGATGCCCAAGATTGCTCTGGCAAGTGAGAGAAGCGCACGGCTCCATTGGATAGCTGTCATCTGTGTTTCCCTACCTGATGCCACCTTTAGAAAACAGAGGTCCTGACGCGAGAAATCAGAGTTGCCCACAAACGAGCCAACTGTGCTGAAATCTGGTTTGACTGCAGAGGTCAGGCCAGCTCATCAGCCAGCTGCTCCGCTCCGTAAGTGTAACGAGACACCCGCAGCTTGCTGCCCCTCCAGTGTAATTGCACATCTTGTTCTTTGTAATCACGCTTACCACTTATACGCTGCTGTGGAGACATAACTAATCCTCACAGATCCCACTGAGAGGCAGGCAGAAAAGTATTACCATCCCCATTTTACAGATGGGGAGAAATCTATATTACCTACAGGAGTCAGTTAATGACTGGAATAACCTGATGCACTTCCGCAGGCCTGGGAGGATTCAGCCTCCCGCACGCCGGTGGCCACCTTGGCCAGCAGAGGTCAAGTCATTTGTCAAAAGCCTTAGGGTGTTACTGTGAGATACAGGATGAAAAGTCTTACAGCACCGAAGCCAGCTGTGTTCTCAGGTCACCACACAGACCATACCCAGTAAATACCAGTGGTGTGTTGGTCTGAGTTTTTTTCTGGGGGGGTTGGGGTGGGTGGAGCTTTTTTTGTTGTTGTTTTGGGGTTGGTTTATTTGTTTTTAAACCAACCCATAAGGGATTTTAATTAAGAAAAAGCCCAAATAAAACTAAAGCTACAGTTCCCCAGGTGGAAGGAAAGAAACTCCCCACAGTTTAATTCTGAAAAGAATTACAGTTATTGTTTTCTGCAGCATCCAGAAAATACCACCGTAGACAGAGACAGTTACTTACATATGAAATGCTTAATATGTGAAAAACAGAGGACAGTAACGTACAAATGACGTGATGTACATACAGTAAATAATACGAGAAGGCAGCACGATATATTTTTCTGTCTTTTGTTACTAAGCTAAATATGTTATTCNTCTCAAAGTTAAAATTGAGCAAATACAACTAGCTATTTATGTGTTTAAGACCACAAATGATCAATAATAATCAATCAACCATCCAAACTTCCAAGACAATCATGAAATGATGTTATTTGTTCTTTAAACTCTTCTGATATACTTAAATTACATTTTCCATCTTTCTTATGGATTTAGCACTGCTGGGAACTTTAGGAATGGAAAACAATCTTATCAGTTTGGTTCAAACAATCACCTGACTCCAGAAGGCAAAGTTTTAAATAAAATTATCATCATGAGGCCAAGGGCCAGGTTGGGGAACTGACCCTATTATTATTTTCAGATCCATTGCTATTGCTCGGTCCTTTTTCAATGTATATTACCCATCAAAACGGGAGTTCTATAGCTTACAGCCCTGCACTGAAGCTGCTTCTCATTAGCGGGAAACATTCACAAAGCCATTTTAAATCACAGATTGATGTTTTAGCCAGGTGCACAGAGAGAAACATCAATACAATGGCTAACTAGATCAACTTTCCCCCCACACCATCTTTATGCTGCTGTGAACTTTCCCATCCTTTGGTAATGTTCACTTTTTTAACTCTCCGCTTTCACAAGAGGCAGCATTGTTATTTTTCATCATCCTAAAAGGAATCTTCTCTAACCATTTCAGACTTGGGTGGGAGGTTAAAGAAGGAGAGGTTTTACCTCAAAAACCAAGCTATTTGTGGTCAATCTGAGCAGCCAGCTGTTTGTCCTAACCAGCTCTTCCTCCGGTCGGGCACCAGCTGGAGCAGCACATCTCCCTCTCCCAGTGAAGAACAGCTCAATACCTCCTCGTCTCAGGCATGTGTACAAAAAAAATATTACAAAGGCATGATGCTTGCTTGTTGGTTGCTTATTTTTAGGACGTCTGCTGAAGGACGCACTAGGGTTTCCTTGAAGGCACCACACTTTGGCTTATTTTCTGCTTGAAGATGCCAGCAGGATTCATTACTATTAAATAAGTTTGCTCTACCTATACATCAAGAAAATATGGTTTTCTTCAGCTTCGGAAGTGGATACAGGATTAAATATACACCTTACACCACTGAACTTCGAAGACATGAAGGTGAATTATGTGACACTACGTATCCCAAATCCAGCATTAACATAAAAAAAAAAAACGGTTTAGATAATCAATCCAGCTTGTTTACTAAACCACCTGGCTAACAGCCAGCAGAGCGCAATTTCAAGGGGTTTTATACATTCACTCAGAAAAACAAAAATCCATTTTCTAGAAGAGGACTCACAATGCACCAACTCCTTAAGTCTAAAGCAACATGGAGGAATTCTGCCTTTTCCCAACCTTCTCTTACACAGCTTTACAGTCAGAACACACATCTCGGGATAAATCAACTCACCTGTTTACACTACCTCTCATGTTTCCACGTGTACAATTTGCCCACCAGTTTTTAGGGATTATGTAAATAGTTATTAACGTCATGTAGTTTCAACCAGTAGGAGAAAATCCCAGATAAAATTGCTCACCAAATGACCTTTATAGCTTTCCTTTAGCACACAAAATTAAGCAAGAAAGCCTTGTAATGATCATATGTGCTTTTTAAGTAACATTATTTCAAAAGGAAAGAATAACCTATGAAAATTTTCTTTTTAAAGAAGTAAAGCTGAATTTGCACAAACCACAAAGACACTCGACAGACAAATCAGAGGACCATCTCCAAACAGTCTAATATCAAAGTGCATAAACATAAACCACTTCAACACATTTTAAGGCCCCAAAAGATTACAGTAGCAGTCCTCTACACCCACCTCCCCCCTCCCACTAACAATCATCCAGTACTGCAGGCATCTCTGAGCCACAGCGCAGTAGGGTCACTCTTGGATTATATAGCACGTAAGAGATTTGATAAGCTTGTTACAGATGTAAGTATATGTATACTATGGGCAATTAGAAACCTACTAAGATGAGGTAAGAAAAATAGTAAGAAAACGCTGTATTTTTGTTCTCTTTTACAACATGACAGTATTTGGAGTTGGGTTTTTTTTTAGTGAAAAAATTCTGACTTCTCACAGGAGGGCTGTAAACCAAATTCATCAGAACTATTCAGCAGAACTATTTTGGGCCAAAAACTGGGGACAAAAAAAAAAGAAAAAAAAAAGGCAAAAAACCCAACCCAGCTTCAGCTACCCCGAAACAAAAGTGTAAGTTTTATGCTAACCGGATCCCAGAGCCAGCAGAGCAGTGGAATGGGCAGAGCGGTCGCGCTGCGCCAGCAGCGGGCAGCTGTGCGACGAGCGCGGGCAGGGCGGGCAGGCACCCAGCACGACACACAGGTCCCCCTGCCTCAGTTTCCCCGCCTGGAGCAACAGCATTTGCCCACCTCGCACCACAGCGCTGAAAAGGTTAACTTGTGTGTGCAAAAGAGCTTTTAAAAATGAAAGCGTGCTTTATTTCTCTCCTTTCAGCGACGGCAGTCATCCTCGTGGAAACGTGAGTAGCCGGGAGCTTCCTATTCAGCCAGTTATGAAAGTCACGGTTCTCTTGCTAGCTCTGCGTGACCCACTTCTCCACCTCGAGCCTGCCGCAGTAGTGTTTAAATGTCGAGGAGTTTATCAGTATATAACTGAAATGTTAAGGGGGGGGAAGCGTATTAGTGGGGACAGGAAAAGGCAAAATTTATGACACCTAAAAGGCACTGCTTATTCAGATGAAATTTATTATAGCCCATTTGAGGTAAAATATCACATATGTATGAGACCTTAATGAAACCGTAACGCAGGCGGGCACGGGGAGAAGACCGAGTGAGCTGCGTGCTTGTGCAGAAGGCATCTGCCCCGGCAGCCCGGCAGGCAGAGACACAACCCGCTGCGGGTTTGCGTGCGTGCTCAGCGCCGGCAGCAGCAGCGGGAAAACAAAGATCCCTACGGCCCTGGGAATTGATGGGAGGAAGCCAGTTGTGGAAACAAACCGACAAAGGAAGACATATCAAAGGTTTCAAATCTATTCGATATTAGACATTGTGGGGTAAAGGCACGATGAATCACAGCTGATTAGCGCTCAGGCTAGCTCTTATTGCCTGCGTGCACAGCAAGTAGCAAGTCAGAAACCCAAACCCTGCGGGAAGCTTCAGGGGTTTCCAAGATGAAAATGTGAAAAGAGCCATTTCCATAGAAAGGGCTCTTCCACAAATTGCTTAAACAAAGTAGTTTTAGTCCATTCCGTCCCTTACACAGAGCGGCTGTGGAGGTTTCCGTCTACCCTTCCTGTAACTGAGGCACGGCCACCCCGCTGCTTGTTTGCAGATGGAGGAGGAGGAGGAGGAGGACAGCAACTGGATTCCTGTTTAGTCCCATTGAACGTGTGGCGGTCCAAGCAGAGCACAAGGACTCTGGCCACTGCCCCTTTGCGCCAAGGCTGCCGGTGACTCACTAGCCAAGACACACACACGTACACACACACAGCCCTGCAGGAGGCACACTAAAAGCAGACTTCTGTGTTTCCTTTTCAGAGACTTCTTCCCGCACCGCTGCCTCCATCCCCTCTTGCCCGTCTCTGACCAGCACAAGACGGTACAAGGCAAGTTTGCATTTATAGCCTGCTGCTGGCATCGCTGTTTCAGAAGGCGGCCACATCAAAAGTCATCAGCCTAGCTCGTTTCACAAATTTTAAATTCCTTCAAAACCATCGTTCCCCTGTAGTTCACTTTGCAAATACAACACGTGCTATGCACAGCTTTGGTTCAGTTCACCAATACTGCTATTGCTGAAAAATTTCAAATACCGAATTAAGGAAGTCATGGTTCAAAGCGCCCATTATCAGCTGACTACGTCGCCGAGAAATACTATAACTGAATATTTATTTCCTAGATTAAATCACCATCAATATTCCTGGACAGCAAAACAGACACCTTTAGCATCAGTTAGCTAGGAAGCCTGAAGGCAGTGTGACAACAGATGTCGGAGCCGCTGCTGGGGCAGCAATCCACGCACGGTGCTACAGACAGCTGAACCTGGGGGACCAGCAAGGGCGATTCTCTTTGTGATGACCACATCAACTGCTCTCCTGCTAAGGCTTCTCCTACAACTCACATCCCCCCGAAAAAAAAAAGTCTTCCTCTATTTCTTGTCTTTACTGAGAAAGTAATTAAACCACAAAGAGTTATACCGATGCTAAAAGCTGGGCCATAAATAAAGCAGGACATACGTTCCTGCTGAACACAAGACAGATGGTCAGGGACAGACAAACTTAACTCTGATTTCCTTCATTTTGAACAAAGTGAATGATTTTCAGAAAACCCATGAGGAGTAATATTAAATCAATACACTGAGTATGTTTGGCTTATGTCCTTTTATGAGCCTCATACTTTGTTAAAACGGTAAGCTGTTATTAACAGGGTTACTTTTGAAATAAGTAAATATATGTGTTATTCTTCAAACAGTAAACACATAGTGAATTCATAAACCAAGAAAGATATTTGTAACTAACATAAAGAATTCCTGGGGACATATTTCTGGGCATCCAACATGAACTCTCACTTCAGACAGACTCATTTCTCCATATGTACACACATACACGTGATCGCGGGTATGACATATAGTTAGAGCTGTGGCTAACACACAGGACAGCATTAGCAACTATGGGCAGAATTAACGAAGTCTAGAAATGAATATGCCGTACAAAGAATGGAGCGTTGGCAGCTGAGCAGGTAATAAGCCTTATTAAAATGCAAGTTAACAACAGCCAAATTGTATTTATACTTTCACATTACTATTTTATGAAATACAGCATATGCCTCCTGTACTGAAAACATGAACTTTTTGGAAAATAATGAAAATTCAGCTCAGTGTCAGTGCATATAGTCAAAGTACAAGAAACAAGATGGTTTAGCGTGGGCAAATATTTAAATAAAAAAGTATTTCAGCATAATACCGGTTATAGTTGCTTTGAATTATCATACCAAACGTGTAATTTCACCATGAATTTCATTGTAAGCAACATTCACATCTCCTGGAGTTTGGTGGTTATCTGAAAACTACTCCTTCCACTCTTTTTCAGTTTTAAGGCACATTTTTAGCCTTTCTATTTCAGTATCTAGAATATGTGCCTACTGAAGCCGCAACAGCCAGTAGGCAGAAGATTTTTGTCTAGACATCTTTTCTTGAAAAATTTCAATAGCTTGACTTGCGATGTACAAACACCTCACACTGGTAATACTGTTTGGTAAGCGATGCAGCCTTCTCTGAGCCTAGCCAAGCACTACAGTACCATTTCAAAATGCCTACAAAGGGACAAGGTGGCCGATTCCTGGCCAGCCGTGGGCTTGGTGGCACTGCCTTGAGCTCTGCAGTAAAACAAAGAGCTCATTGCTGGTCTTTGAATTTTCAGCATCGTTTTTAAACTCTCACTTAAATAAGGAAGCACCCCGAGAGAAGCAAAGGAGCGCACACGCTCTCGCAAAAAGTAGAGGCTGTGATTTGTGCTAACGAGACAGAAATAGCAGCATGACCGAGACCCAAGTACACGATACGACACGTGCAGCTGTCTAAATAGCTCTGCTGTCGGTGTCACTGCGTGCTAATGGCATTCCCTTCTGCTTGGCCTCGTCTCTCCGCTTTACACAAGAGCTGAAAAATTCAGGCACTTCCAGCTCCACCACGGCTGAGCTACTCACTTAAACAAATAGGAAAAATAGCCACACAACTAGTTAAGATTTCACTCACTTTGGAAAGGATTCAAGAAAGCATGGATCATACGGCAAGAACACAGGTCTCTCTTATTTCTGGAGTATTAAAAAAAACGGTGGCAAGCTTGTATATTTTTTTCCATCCTTATGAAGGTCTTTTTCAAAGGAAAATAAGTAGGAAAGAAAAAGCATTTACATCTCCTGTACAGCAACAATTAACATACTATCGTGAAAATACCAGCAGAGGAATCTTTAACTGTTTACACGTCATCTCCACAAGAAGATGTTTGACTGGAGAAACTGCTTTCAGGTGATGCATTGCATGCATTTCGTGCATTTCTTTTATGTTTGAAACTCCCTAGAACAAGGCATGAACACAAATTTGAAATATCCCCAACGATTTACCCGTCCAACAGAGGTATGCCACGGTGCTGGGATGTCTCCTAATTTTACAGATCTCACCTTAGTTTCAAGGGAAGAAAAATACATTTTCTTTATTTTGAGATCTATACTCTAATTGTGTTGTAATCCCAGCATAGTGTGGTGCATCCAGCACCCCTGCCACTTCAGTTTCTTCCTCATAGCACCCATGCAATCAACAAGATATTAAGAGCTAAAAATATCAGCCCAAAAGACCTTTCTTGTCAAAGTGATGACATGTCCCTGCAACAGAATCTATTCCATGCCAGCAAAATCCAGATCAAACAATTTTAGGAGTTTTTGGGAGCGTGCGTATTTTGTAAATTCTGGATGCCATCACATGAACTTGGACCCAGACTTCAGTTTCAGATTCTAATCTGGAACAACCTTTTGGAAAGACCAAGTCAAGAAGGAGAGGAGAAAAAAAAAAAAAAAAAA
>RSEF01000006.1:12465462-12535716 GCA_003993805.1 Himantopus leucocephalus | reverse complement strand
CTATAAAGTAAATATTTTCACAAATTCAGACACTACAGTCTTCCAAAAGTGCAGTTTTCCCAGGCATTAGGAGAGAAATTAGCCCTGTATTGCTCAAAGCAGGACAGTGCAGATATCCTAAAAATCAGAAGCACTTTCCCGCACATCAAATGCTCAAGACAGTCCTGTTCCATAATGTCAGTCGCTAAATTCGAGTCAACCAACACAAAGTACTCTGTATGGGAGTGCACTGCAAGTAAAACTGATTAAGAAGAGACAATAAACATCAGATTGCTTCCTTAAGGAAATGAACAAGAGGACAGGATGGGCTAGGTCCTACAGCTGTCACCTCCCTTGAGGTGTGCTGTTCAAGGTAACTCTCTTTCTTAACGAGAACAATGGAAATTCAGTTCCAAACTCTGTTGGAAATTCTATTTTCCAAATCAGGCCAGCAAAGCCAAACAACTAACAGAAGCCAAGCGTGCCCCAAACTTACTATTGGCACAAGCACTGCCAAACACTCCAGCTTTCTATCCTCTTTCCTCTACACTGGGAGAAAGAGAAAAGCGATTTAAAAACATTCTGCCATAAACTTCTGCCCATGCATTTGACCATCTGAAGCGACCTGCAACTCCCATTATACCTGAGGAGGCCCTGTGGCAAAGTGCAGATTAGGGCACATTTATGACTTTAGCACACACTTTTTTTTATTATCTTAAACCCATCCTATCCAAAATGAGGACAGGGACAGCGTCACAACTTCTAAAGGAGGACCCAGTATAGCTAGACCTGCAGGGATACAGCAGTAGCTGCTACTGCAAATCCCTGAATAGGTAACAGAAATATGAAGAAGGTAAAATGAATATAGGTGTCACCCAGTGAACTGGGAAGAACTCTGAATATAAAGCACATCATACAAGTCCTCTGCTCTTACCGAGTCTGAGCACCACTGCTGTCCTCTTACTCAGCTCAGCTCAAACAGTGAGCATCTCCAGCAACGTGCCGAGTCCTCTCAGCACCAACTGATTTCCAGAGGACCTCAGAGGAACTGCCCAGCACTCCGCAGTGCCCAAACTCTGTATGAGTATCGGTGCCTATCCATTCCCCCTTTGCCTTGCCTGTGGCTCAGTTCACGTGGCCACTTCTCGTCGCTGCAGGCAGCACTTCACGCAGTCAAAGTTCCCCGCAGACAGCTGCGGCTTGCTTCTAACTCCACACGTGCGCAAGGAGCAAGGTCAGGAGCCACCCTTATCTAGACAGAGCTGTCTTTACAAACCATAAGTCCGAAGGCAAAGGTAAGCTTTCCAAAAACGTAGACAGTAGCAGAAATGAAAGTCTAGACTAAAGATACTCTTGAACTAGATCGTGAACAAGACCAAGGGACTCTGCCCTGAAGCACGGCATCCCAGAACAGAGCAAATGCTTCCCTCTTCCCTGTAATCCAAGAGCTCAGCGATATTACTGCAATGCAGCAGCCATGGACACGATTCAGGTTGAAAAACCAGAATATGCATAAAAGTGCAAACCAAGCGGGTTTGTAATTTTTTCATAAGAGGAAGAAGGCTTTACCTTTCAGCCGCGCAGCATTTAGCGTTTAACACTACTTGTTTGTTTTGAGTCACTTGCCAGACGCTGTTGGCAAAACAAGCAAGTCGAAGATAAACGGATCTCACACATTTAAGGAAAAAAAAAAAAAAAAAAAAAGAGTTTTTCATTAAAAATGTAAGTTATGGGCTAGAAGTAGTAACAAAACCCAAAACTTGTTCCTTCAGAAGACACAGATCTGTATCTTTCTGTGCAGATAATCTGTGTTTTCATTTAGGAACGTGTTGCACAGCTAAGAATTTTTCATAAACTGAGAGAAACTGATTTAACTCGCTTGCCAGATTTTATTCAAGAAAAAACAAAACGTAATCTGTCATCTTTTAAACTGCTAGTCACTGTAAGAGGGAGAGGCCAGTATTTTTAGCTGAGCATACAAAGCTTTTGCTGTCTCTCTCACCAACCCAGCCTCAGAATCTTCTCACGCAACAGCCACCTCCAAATCTGTACTCTGACCTGCCATTAAGGTCTTTACTCGTTATGAATTAGCTGCGAGACTTTCTTGTTTTTACTGACACTCTACGTACATCTATGCACATGAGAGCACACAGGACTACATCCATAATGCGTGGATTTATTTTAGACAACACTTAGATAAAAAAAAAATACGATCATGACGTGGCAGAAACCTGTTGTAAATGTTCTCTTCCCACTTCCAGCAAGCTTACTGGAAATAACAGCAACTCAGCAGTCCTTGAGAAATGAGAGTGAGTTAGTACATGTTAGCTAATTCAAAAGGTCTTCCACAAATCTAATAATTATACTTCTTAATTTCATCTACAAAGGTCATCATTAAATTCTTTACAGTTTTGTATTTCAACATATTAATACTTCTACAGTAATTTACTTAACATAAGGAATAATACCACAACATTAATTACCTGCAAACAGCAAAACTGCACAGATTTTAACAGGTTTCACTGGAAGCCATACGATATTTTAGCTAGTGCGCACACACTTGGGCCACTTTTAGATCATATTATATATTTTAGAAGATTTAAAAAAAAATAAATCCAAATCTAACCGTCTCTTTTAGTAGTCTAAGTCAAAATAAATGAGTTCTAGTTGAAAAGATGAATAACTTCCAGTTGTGAGAGAAGAGGAAGCGAGAACTGTAACTGAGGTTGCAGAACAGTGATGCAGCCAGCTAGAGCAACGGCACAGCAGGGCAGTTTGCATAAAAACTAAGACTGAGCCAAAAATCTCTTAAGACGCATTACTATATAGTTACAACATCGCAACAGAGCACCGTCATGACTTAGTAAGAGGGCCTCAGGTTTTAGTACGGCTGTGACAGAAGAAGGGGCTTTTTATCCCATTAAGGATCCTGGTTTCCCGCCTCTAATCTGCCGACCAGGCTGACAAACCAGAACTGACGAAAATGCCACACGAGACGAAGCAGACTGGGTGACTACTACAGGATACACCACAAAAGGCTGGCTTGCTTATGAAAAGAGGAAGAAGGGAAAAAAAAATAATATTTAAAAACGTTGGCATCATCGCTCAGACTTAAAAGCCATTAAAAGGCAAGGCATAAGGGAATACCTGGAGACCCAAGGACACAAGATTACTTTAAAGCAAAAAAGCGAAAAACTTACTGCTTCCCAATCTCAAGCGTGAGTGTCAAACTTTGACCCTCTGAGCTTACAAAGTCATACCCAGATCCATTTGCTTCTGTGTTTACAGTGACAAGCTGGGGAAAAAAAAAACTACGTCCCTTCCCTCTCAGTGGGCCTCGCGCTTAAATATTTAGAATACCTGAAAAATGCATCCAACATCCACAAAATCATGCAACATTGATCTTGACCTTCTGGAAGTGGAGGAGAAAGTCTCCTAGCTGGTATACAAACAGCAAACCGAAACGGCATCCCACCGGCACAACGCTGCCACATTTGCCATGTTCCTTATGACGCGGTTATGGAACTGAATTTAAAAATAAACATGATACACCAAGCAACTGCTAGCAACGGTTTAATTTTCATGCAGGGCAATAATAATAATAATAATAATAATAATAATAATAAATAATACTGATTTCGTTTTTCGCAGTTGCACAACAGCTGGATGGAAGGAAGCCTCGGCCCCAGCACTGTCTTGCTGCCCCCGCCGAGGGCTGGCGGTGCAGAAGGTGCCCGTGGGCTGGGGGTGAGGCGATAAGGTTTTCGGGAATGGGGAGAGGAACTTGGCTTTCCCGGGCCAAGATGGGTTTACCAGACTGAGTTCAGGCCTGGACTGCACAGCTGCAAGTGATAAACGTCGAGGCGGGCCAAGGCGAGTGGCATCCTCTCCGGGCTGCCAAATTCCAGGGGACTCGAGCCAGCGGCACCCGGCTCCCCGGTGGGTGTCCGGGCAGAGGCGCAGCAGCAGCGGGGAAGAGCTTGCTGGGTGGGTGGAGGGGAGGGCAGGGAGGGGAGGAGTGCTGCAGTATGGTAAATCAATTGCATTTTTTATTTCCACTGCTGAATATTATTACGCTCTCTCCATGGCTTTTATGAATGTTTGCCTTACACCATAATGTATTTGCCAGAAATCAATAGTCTCTTACCCTTGTAAACCAGTCGCCAATGTCACCACCCTTCCAGCTTGCAGATCAACTGGCGCTGCCCACTGCATCCAGAACAGGAAAACTGGTTTCTTACTTGTTGTGTTTCATACAAATCCTCAGCTAGGAAAGCGGAGATAAATACACCTATTTCAAGGCAGCTGCCAACAGCTTTTAAATCAAAGCCTGTGTCTTAAAATATGCTTTTCCATTGAGCAAGTATGGAGGGACCATTACAGGCCCTCATTAAAGAATCAGCTCATACCAGGAATATGAGCATTCTGAATTGCCTCATCAGGATGTGCTAGGGATGGTTTACTCTCAAGAGAATTGGAAGGAAGGGAAAGACGCTCTTATACAATTCAAAGGACAGCAGCAAAAATTACTATTCTAAATATAAGAAATATAGAGAGGACTAATTGTGAAAGGTGCTGCATATTTACGTAATGGTTTTAGATACANAAAAAAAAAAAAAAGGGGGCAGAAAAGACACCATGCCTGTAATTAAGACAAAAAAAAGACATGGTACTCCACATGTGTCATAGCTTTTTCCACAACCCCCCTTTCTTCCTCTATCGGTCTACTACTGAATCATCCAAATTCCAGTCTCCAGCCTCTGCTCCAAGGCTCAAGACAAGTTCCCTAGAAATTCTTGTTCTGATTTAAAANAAAAAAAAAAAAAAAAAAAAAAGGCTTGTAATAGTTTCCTTGGCTACAGAACCTCCAAAAAGCAGGAATAACCTTTTTAGGTAACTTCTGTATATCCCCTTAGCCTCCATATTCTTTTCAATTTCATATTTGCTTGGTTTAAAAAGTTTCTCTGCTGCAAAGGGGTTAACAGCTATATTTTCACCATCTCTAACTTACCCCCATTTACCATTTATCCTGCTATTCTGGATCTCCCAGTGGGCAGCATCTGAAACTGGTCTTCTGTCCCCCTGAGCCCCATCCCGACTTGTCTGCAACTGAGGGGGTCACATGAAGGAGCTCCACCATGGCTGGCATCCAGAGCTTCAGACTGCTCCCTCTGACCCTTACTGAAATAATAACTCAGTGTCCAGGCGATGGTGCCTCAGGGGCTGCCAGAAAAGCTTTAGCAAGAAGCACTTGCCCACTACCCAGAACAGAGGGTATCTGCTGTGGAAAATACCAGCCCTTACTGGGAAGTATGAAACTGCGGGAGGTCCCCTTCCCTACCTTTTTCTTCCCATTGACACAGACTATATTTTAGCATAAGTTCCCATGACCACCATCAACAGGTGCTAAAAAACCCAAAATTTGAAATAGTTGAGAGGAGTACATGGAGTAGAGCAGTGGTTTCTTTCCTCTCTGCTGCATTGAATAAACAAACCAAGTGTGGATTTTATACACAACCTCACCTAAGTAGCGCAGCTGCAGAACTTTCATCGGAGATGAGCTATACNAGCTGCCTCACTGAAGAGCACCTGCCCTGAAGCCAGCACGGAGGTGACCGTACTCACCATACTCACTGACCACGTCGCATCTCCTCCCGAGAGCATCGCTGAGCTAGAGCTGAAACCGTCACCTCATGCTCTTGCCCAGCTCTGCCGTAGGTCAGAAGTCCGTCTATTTACAGGATTGCCTTTGCCCACGAGCCACCCCTGAGCTCCACGGGTGAACTGTAACCTTGCTACTGCCCCAGGCAGGCACGGGGGAAGAAGCGCCCATTTGCTGCTCTTGCGAGCAGCCCCCAAGGCTTTCCCCCGCAGGGACCCTCTGTCGCCGTCTAATACTCTTCTGCAAACGGGCAAGTGCCAATTTCCACTCTGTTAGGACTAGTAAATTTTATGTTTGTAATGCCTGGTTGGTGAAAAGAAAATAACAGGCTTGCTCGTGAAGAGCCCGGGGTTTGTAGTGCCAGACAGCAAACCGGGAAGCTGATCCGCGCAGAGCTGGATCCGTCAGCCCGGGCTCAGATTATACCTCTGCAAAGCCATAAAACTGCTTCTGTGGGGGAGAGCCATCATTCAAACGACAGCCTGAGATAAACCACAATCTGATGACTGTCACAGTCCCTTTGACACCAACACTTACCATCTCCTAGTGTTTACAGACTAATCAGTTTAGCCTTCCCAACTGGCTGCATAGGAGGCAGCTGCTCATCACGGCTTGCATTTCCTTAAAGCCTCCCAGAGCAGACACCCAGGGCTCTAATTTCCTCCGCTCCTCTGGCTCAGACTGCCCGAAAAGAGGAAGGGGGGGAGGAAAAAAAAAAATTGAAAAAAAAATTCATTTTTCACAATTCATGTGCCGTGGAGAATCCTTACTCATTTCTAGCGAATGCTCAGATTTGATTAGCTATTTTGAAAGAACAGCCTTTCATATAAACCTCAAAGTTAAAAGTTACTACAGTAACAATTCTGGTTTTGGTTTTGTTATATTATTTTTTTTAATTAAACAAAGTATTTTAAAAATATTTATATTACTGAATTTTAGAAAGGTTTTCTCAGGCATTGAAGTTGATATACTTGTAACATACACAGTCTTGTTTTATTTCTAACTTTTTTGTCACAAATACATTACATAAATAGGCTTGTTTGATTGCTCAGAGCATCCAGCATTAAGTACTGGGGCACAGCTTTAGGCATAATTGTACTACTGAATTCGTCAGCTGCCTAATCATCATTCATTTCACATCTATTTCTGCTAATTAAAAAAGAGAAAAACTCCTAACAACTTTTACATAAATACTGTATTTGTTCTCCACAAAGACGCAAGGCTAATTTACCAGCGATTAACTGATTATCTAATTTTATAGCTGTCACTCTGCAAGGACCAGCTCCCAGACCCACCAGGAAAAGAAACGGAGAGGCCAAGCGAAGTCAGTGGCCCCTTACCTGCTGTCACCAAGGCTTGTCTGACTTGGGACAGCAAGGGTAACAGAGCAGCCCGCGGGCTCTGCTGGCCCCACTGCTGCTGGGGGTAAAGGACAGGTCCTCGGTGGAAAACCTCTCTCAGATTCTGTGAGCGATCAGCCAGGCACTAAATGACCCGGCAGGAGAGCAGAAACCTGCTGGCCACAAAAAAAAATCTGGCAGGGGCACTACACAGAGCGAGAGCCCAGGGGCGGCTGTGCAGACCCGTGAGACCCTCTGTCGCAAGCTGGAAATTAACTTCAGCATGTTAACCCTCCCTCATCCCTTCACCTGAAGTCCAGTATCACTCAGACTCTGCAACAGCATCCCCTCTGCTTAGGCCCCCGCTAACACCAAAATCTTTCGCTTTCAAAGAACAGCTGCCAGCATTTAAAGATTTATCCTTTTCCAAGGAGGAAACCCGCCAGCTCTCAGAAGCAGAGGGAAGAACTGCCTCGAGTACCCCTGATCCCTCCAGGCCGGCGTGCCGTGCCGAGAGCAGAACCCAACCGCATCCCCACCGACCGCGCAGACGCCCAAGGTGAGCAGGGGGCACATGAACCGCAGCGCACAAGAGGTGATGCAGAGCATCCCTACAAGGAACAGCTTTTTTTTTTTTTCCCCCCTCATAACACAATTATATTTAAATTGAGGAAGTTAACTAGCTTGTGTGATTTTCATGATTTTTCACTAATTTCAATGCATAGCTGTGGGTAACCTTGTCCTGCTTCCACAGGTACATGCAGCACAAGTAGCTGTTAAAGCAAGAATGAACAAAGGTGACACTACCAACATCAGTTTTGTAGGCAAGTGCTGTTTAGCTCTCCATAAATTTTCTATTAGGGCATTAATTAGAGAAATTACCACTCCCAAACCCTCCGCTCCCCGCAGGTGATAGCAGGATAGGCAAATTAGTTCCACAGGCAGGGATAGGCATTTAAGATCATTATGGCACCTTGGATTTTCGTCACTACGTATTTCAAAAGCAAAAGAGGAAAAAACAGTACGGTCACATTCACTTTTGAATGCAGATGAGGAATCACTCTTAAATATTCCTTTTTTGACCACACTTAGTAACACCCTCAAAATGGGAGAGGAGGTAGGAAAGAGAAGGTGTTGTAACTACGCAGAGACATGAAGCCATCTGTTTTTTTAAGAAACTGGACAGAAAGAGGTAACTGAGTATTTGGTGAGGTGCAAGAGACACTCATTTCACTATCAGCCTGATTCCTGGACTGAAAACTACACTCTGTATGCAGAATGATATGTTGCAGCATATATACCAAAGCTTTAGCTGTCTATTTTTTTTAAAACCTTTTTATTTCCCCAGTTATATAGCTTTTTCTTTTGAGAAACTCCAGTGCAAGAATCTAGACCTGGCCTATCAGAAGAATTGATTCAGCTTTCACGTCCAACTCCTTCTTATCATCCTTCCTGCAACAGAGACTCTGCCCCAGGATGGGCAAATTGTTCTGGACCTCTGCTTTTCTCTCCCAAAGCTCCAAAACCTTTCTCTTGCTATTTGACTGAGAGCGACTCCCATCCCATGAACAGCACACATACAGCCAGCTCCCAGCGCTCGACCAGGAGAGCACGTCCTGGGACGCAGCACGTAAGCACCGTGCCTGAGGCACAGTTGCAGTGGCCATCACCACATACGTTTATTGCATGATAGGGGACCATAACACATTATGGTCACACAATAACCATATTGTGTTTCATGACCAGTACCGAGTCATAACATATAATCCTCTACTACTTTTGAAGGCGTTACAGCATCTGCCCCAATTGCAATTTTCATTGCGATGGGCTAAATTATCCCCTTAGAAATACAACAGCGACAAAACAAATCATTTACCTTGGTAGACTTCTTTGTCAGTGGATAACAGAGTGGAGAGGACGATGTTATTTGAGGAGTGGGAAAAGAAGTATTAACATAAAAAGAGACTCCTACAAAGAACCGCATGTATAGATAACACTACCTTGATGCACCAGAAAAGGTGCAACTCAGCATAACTCTCTGAGGAGCACCTGCCTAACATTGCATAAAGTTAAGCATAAGCATGAACGCATCCTTAGTGGACTAAGGAGAAAACACTATTTACAACAGCAATTTATTGTTCCATAGGTTAATACAGTTGCTGAAAAAAAACTTCACCCCAATAGGGAATAAAATCCACGGACACCCCTCCTGTGCATGAATACCAAGAATACTGAAAAGCACAGCACTAATTCTGAACTTGATTAAAATATGGAATAAAGCAGGATGCTATTTATAAAAGCCAACTTCTTTGCCTCCGCTTGATAAAGAAAGCACTCAATGGAACTTTAAATATGCAAAATTAATTGAAAAGAAAAGATTTTGGCAGCTACTATTTATTTAACACCGCACTGAAATGTGTTCAAGAAGACAGAATGCAGAATTAAGTACAGGTTTTCATTAATATTTACAGAAAAAACAAGCCACAAACACTTTAGTATGTATTTGCAAAACACAGTGCATTTAGCTGACTGTATAGCCCAACTAAGGATAGATTATAATCTATCTTTAAAACTTGAATTATAGATAAATCTTAGGTATCTTTTTTTTTTTTCCCCAAAACCCCTCGTAGAGGATATAGAAACAGTCTCCGTAAGTTTATGGCTGAAGGAATAATGACTGAATTCTCATCAAGTGAGAGCAGATTGCTCATAGATTTCAAATCAGATTTTCTCCACACACTTTATTCTACAAAAATCCAGTGCATTTTTGAAACTTTCATCTAGAGATGCAAAACAGCAACGGACACTTTACTTCATAAGCTACAGCCACGTGCTGCTTGTAAAAGATGCTGATTTATCTGATGAGTGGGATATACGCATTCGCACAAGGGGCTATACCACTTCACGCTGATCTGTTGGTTGCAGAGCTGTGCAGAGGTGCTGGGCTGAAGCGGAGGAAGAACGGGTTTGGTACGTGGATCAATGGAACTGCACCATTCAGGGTTCAACGATTTCTTTCTAAATGTTAAAGCTGAGTCAATGAATGGTCTAGGTGCAGAGAAGGGGGACGGCAGGCTCTAGCTCTGCCATACAGTATTACAAAAATTACACTGTGCCTTTGCGCCTGCAGTATTTGTCTGCAAGAAAAGTGATGAAACCATTGAATATTCTTCCCAACTTACTTTGATAGTAAACACTTCAGGCAAAGGCAGCCTGTTCCTGGGTACTAATACAGCCCCTACAGTGACAAAGGAACCTCGAAGCTGCTGGAATACAAACCACAGTTGTAAACCTAGGATTGTTTACAGCAAAAATGCCTGAGAGATTGGCTTTATTGCCTTCTGGATTAGCTAAAACGTCTATTTCTAACTGGAAGCAATTTGAAAAGGTATGAAGTAAATATATTTTATCATCAAGCGTCAATTCAGACCTTAATTTCCAATCTCAGTATTAAATACTGTGTCAATGACGTGAACCAGAAAACAGGAATTTGTGATAACAGAATAATATAAATTTTAAGTTTTTGCTGTTGCTCTTATCACGAATGTTGTAATAATGGCTACTTAAAAAAAACCCCAAACCCGTCAGTAAAAACATACACACTTATTGATGGTGTTAGAATTATATTTTAGAATTATAATGTGAGATATCTGAATATACACATAGCTGATCAGAAATTATAATATACATGAACATTTTATTATGATATTCCTTAATGGAAATAATTTCCATTTAATACCATTGTACAATTACACATTGTATAATAGTATTGTTAGATATTTTAATAGAGTGAAGAGAACAATTTAAAGCTCAAGATCTTTTGCAGTAACATTTCATGTCACAGCATATTTCTTAATATCCTCATTTTACTACAATTACAATGTTAAAACTGTAGGGTTCCCCAACAGTCATGTGAAATCCGAAAACTGTAAAAGGAATAAAACACACACTGAATATTGAAAAGTTTTCTTCTCTTTGCTACAGAAAAGTGAAACACATACACAACCGGAATATCTACCTCTTCTCATTTACTAAGCAATCTTTTACACCTCTCCCGTCATCTCCTCCTCAGAGGCACTGACTGGATTTTCTCTTGGATGTTCGATTTGTTAGGGAAATCACTGACCGACCGAAGCCAGTGGCAAAATTCCTACAGCAACTTAACAGGGCCAGAAATTTGATTCGTAACCTGCATAATCTCCTCTCTTAACTTTTTAAGTGGCAAAGTCATTCTCAAGTGTGAACTTCTTTCCCAAAGCGTCTGACACCCTCCCACCGCAGCAGCGAAAGAGCTCAACACCTGCAATCGCATGTGCTGCCCAAACCTCCCGCAATTTGAAACCCAACAACTAACAGTTACCACGGAACTGGTAGCATTTTTGACAAGGCAACATTGCCGAAGTGCATTACTGTCTCAGATTTTATAATCCTTTGAAATGTACGCCTGGGTTGTGAAAGCAAGCCAGCCATCACACATGCATACGTTTTCACGTCGCCAAAAGCTGTACCTCACGGTACATTTCAAATCCTTTATGTTTAGTGGGAGAAAGCAATTAAAGAGATGCGGGGCATAACAAGGATTAACACGCACATTCTTTATTTAAATGGACTGAGGCCCTGTGAGGGGTTTTTGCAGCCATTAGCAGCCTACAAAAAGGCACAGACATCGATACCGCATCTTCACATTCTCCTTGCCGAACCAGACACCGTACTCCCATCTCTTCATTTCTAAATCGAGTTCCCTTCCAAATACACGCCCTGCCCCGCACGCACGCAGAGGGCGCACGCACGCAGATGGCACACGCGCGCAGCCCCGTTCCCGTACCACGGCAGGTCGGGGAAGGCCAGTTGCCAGCCCAGGACCTGGCTGCACGCGAGCACGTCCCGCCATGGGGGCTCATCCCTGAACCTCGCCTGTGAAGAGCACAGCTTGTAGCAGATGGCCATAAAAGGTCCCTGCATGTGGCTGCTTTTCAGCCTGCCCGCTGGCCTCAGCAAGCCGCCGCTCCGTGCTCCTTCCAGGCTGATGACATGAAGCTGCACGGGGCAGGAATAATCCCCTCCCGCAGATCCCCCCATCCCTCTTTTCTTACGGGCACCGCCTCCACGTTGCAGGAGAGCCCTGTGGCAGCTGCGGACCTGCAGGGAGGTTTCCTTCAGGCGGTGAGGAGAGGTTGGAGACAGCACCAGATGTGACTTGCCTTCTCCCTCCAACTGCACAAAGGGGAAACCAAGAGAGCCCTCGGACGCCTGTGGACCAGCAATCCCACTCCTGGAGGCCTCTCCATGCCTCTGGCAGATGGCACAACCAGTTTCCAGCCTGCAGGTGCAGCAGCAGCAAGCCAGGACCCTCCAGACACTCAGCAGACATCTAACATCCATCCGAGTGGACTTTTATGCTCTGACTGACTACGTGTGCCAATAACCCCGCGGGTGCCTCCCCTGGGGCTCACGCTGCCATCCCCAGCGGCGTTCAGCTCCGCTGCTCCGAGATGCTGCTACCCCTCATTAATACAACTCATCAGCGGGAGATCAGTGACTGCGGACCCCCCGCTCTTCTGGGGGAAGAGAAAGCGCAAGGACTGAGCCAGACATGAAAAATCAGACAAATTAGCTGAACTCCGCTAGCAACTCAAAATAACCTGCCTGTCTCTGGATGGGATTTGGGAGCTCCCGCCACAGGCGGGCTGGGGGGAAGGCGACATGCAGGAAGAAGAGTGCTGTGCAAAGCGCGTTTCTCCATGTCCTCATCAGCGCTTCGCTCTCCTGCAGACTGCACTTTGTGGCACGGCCAACCATACCTCTGAGGACCATAACACACATATGGGTAAATATGGAGAATGCATACAGCAAAGCTCCTGTCCTTAACGCTGCATGCAAAATCAAGCTGAAAGAGTGAGGTTTTTTGCAAATGAGACAGTCAAATAGCTCACTGCTGCCTCAAAGCCGGTCTCTCTCCTGGCCATGCTCTTCTGCTGCCAACCTGGTGTTGGCTCTGGCACTCGACAGGCTACAGAAACCCATTCACTTTAACTCAGCAAAGAACCAGCTCAGTAGGGTGGGGTTGGATTTTTTTGACAGTTTAGTGAGCTGATTCAGCTAAGTACCCACCCAGTAAGAGTTAAGGGTTGGTAGCTGAGTACTTACCCAACCAGAAGAGCCTACTCCAGGGATGCGGTGGAAACACAGGGGCAGGAGTTCAATCTTCCCCTTAGCTGGTGGCCAAGTTATATCGCTTCAGTTACCTTACAAAACTTCACTCGTAAGTGCTAAGAGGTCACTATCCCACAGTTCTTTCCTTTGCCCTGAGCTGAAGTACTTCCAGTCCCAAAAATATAAAGGAGGACTGAAATGATGTAGGTTTGCTGCCCTTACCTGGTCCAGCCTACACCTCTCCTGAAAGCCCAGATATGTATTAGAACAACTAACGTGTTTATGTATCACCTTGCACAATAGTACCCTATTTTTAGTCACATAAAATGACTGACAATAAAGCAGACCGTATTTTTCCCACCATTAATCTGGGGTTTTTTTGCAGTTCTTTTAACCTCTTAACTCTTCTCCTGCACATCAATACACTTAGAATAGCTACAGCCTTTTTGTACCCGATACTTCCCAACCCGCAGTTCTTAAACTCTGTCAAATTCTGCCCATTTCCTTTGCTGAAATGGCTAACACATCTCAGCTGTTATCTTCTACGCACTTTTTTTTCTTTTTTCAAATAACAGTCTAACCAAACTGGCCAGAAACTTGCTCCTTACACGCCTTCTAGATCACCACACAGTCTTCTCTTCTGCGTATTTAGACCAAAAAGAGGGATTGAACAAAAGTCTCCTGCCAGAGACTCACATTAATTCTTACGGGATTCTAATTTCTCACGGTACACTGAAGCTGCTACTCTCAGAAACCCCATGCAGTGAGGGCAGGAGAAAAATAAAATTATCACAAAAATCAGACCAAAACTCGCATTTTCTGTGAACTTCCCTATGCTTTCATGTTCTTGCGTTTGAACTTTATGATGTGGAACAAAATCAGAAGAACATTTTCCGTCCGGCAAAAATATAACCCTTTACATTTAATCTCAGTAGAAAAGCAAATCTTTCAAAAGCAAATACTTGAAATAACAAAAGGTGGCATTCTGACGGGCAGTCCAATGATTTTTAAAATTCTGTGGTATTCCAACAAATACTTAGTTGAGAACAACTACCAATTTCAACAGTCTGCTAATCTTCAACTGCTAATCTTTCAACTGCTAATCTTCCTGTGCTTCCACGATTATAGCTTTTCCTTGTACAACATACAATATTGCATGTCTTAGTGCCAGTGACAGATTGTCTGTACCTAGAGTTTCCAGGACGGGTACACCAGGCTTCGAAAATATAGTCAGGCTCAGAAAATATAGCACATAAAAAACTCAGAGCATAAGAAGTTTGACATATGTGGATAATCGATAGCAGAGAGAAAGCAATGGTCTAAAGCAGCACAGGCCGTTGCCAGAAGGCACACGGCAGCCCCACTACTGCTGCGGCAACTCTCCACGTTGGCTAAATAATAATAGTAATATCAAGGGGAATGGCAGGCAAGGTGGGAAGTTTTCCAGAACCAGATTTACAATGCATCTATTTAAATACACCTTGCGTAAGAGTAGAGAAAAAGGGGTCAGTACAGGGACAATTCTCTGCCAGAATCAGAATGTAAAAATAAAGCAGACAGCTTGAACGTTAAGTACAATTAACACACCGTTATGGAGAGAATCCTTGCTCTTCCAATACAGTATGGGTTGTTTTTTTTTCTTTTCTAGAAACCTATAGTTCATTTCCTCACCTCTGCCCCTGGAAAGAGCTATAAAAACCTGCAGCAGAGAAGGGAAAAAAAAAAATTAAAAAAAATAAGAAGGCAGTCTGTGATGCACCAATTATTCTCACTCTGGGTTTACAAAAGGTAAGCGGCAGGGTGAGGCTGTGAGCGGGAGCTGGGCCAGTCCAACCACCCAGAGCGGGGCTCTCGGGCAGGTCTGGGGATGATGGTGTCCTGGCTGATGGGGAACCGCCGACCCCAGCAAGATTGTTCTCTCTGTCACTGCGAGTGCTGCTTTTTCCCTGTCGTCTCAAGAGCTCACAGTCTCTCATGGGTACCACCGAATTGCCAGGCTTATTCTAAGTAAAGGCCAGGCTTAATGGAAAAGGCTTAGAGAAGCCAGCAAGAAAGGTGGGGGAACAGCCACGGCTGCTCTCACCAGCCACCAAATTAGTGTCTCCTCAGTCTCTCCCACTATTATTCATCAACTGTGGGTTGTTTTGTTTTTTTTTCCACAGGGCCGTGAAAAATCAATGAGATTTGTGCTGCAAACTGATCATTATGACAGGGAAAGCTCTGCAATGAAATTGATTTGTTTAAGTCTAACACCACTACTTACACTCCCCCACAACTTTGGGGGGTAGACCCTCAAGATCTCAGACAAAAAGGTACGAGGGCTAAACCTCCTTGCTATGTTAACTAAATGAGTCTTTTTTATTAAAAAAAAAAAAAATTGGCTTCAGACCAGTTAAAATGAAGGCAAAGCAGCAGACACATGGAGTGCAAAATGGTTCAGCAAATGAATGAAACCAGATTAATACATTTTATAAATTACATGCAGCAGCAGCAAAGATTAAAGATTCTGATCTGTCCCCTGTGTTTTGTCCTCATTTCACCTTCTCACAAGTGTAGCACTTGACTAGCAAGATTTCCATAAAATCTCAAACACTAAATATGGAAAGAGTCTAACATGAATATGAAAGAGAACCAGAATGAGGCACAAAAAAGCTAGCTGTCATTTCAACTCACAACTATTAGTTAAGTAGCTCCTCCCAAAAGAAATCCACCCTGGAGTAAGCGCCTTGGTGGGTTTAGCAGATGCACCAGACAAGACGACAGAGCACCGGAGCAGGAGTCGAGAACTGTTTTTCTGTCCTTGACGCTTCTGTTTTCGGCCTGACTTGGGACAAACCATGTCTCTTGCGAGTGCCTGCTTCTCCTTCCACAACTGTCAACTCAAACTATGCAGTTTTGGAGCAGAGACTGCTTGTTGCTTTGAATGAACAGAGTGACTGCCATACCAGAGGTCCACCCTCAGGTGACAATTAAGCTCTGTTTTAATACCGCTAGTAATGAATGAACTACAAGGGGGTCTTGTCATCGAAAGCACTGGAGCTGTGATCCACTCTCCATACAACAAAGTACTCGGGTCTCAGCTCTAGGTACCGTAACTCCATGGCTTTTAGTATCTGTATTTATAAGGGCAAACAGCAGACACCAACTAAGAGCAGAGGCACGTTCCAGCATTTGGAAGCAGGGCAGTACACAGATGGAAGTGTTGCACGCGATTAACACAGATACAGCACGCACCTGAATGGCATCTACCTAGTTGACTCACAGGAACAAACAAGTGCAAGTCCAGACACATGTGCAATTATAGGTACAAAAATCCTCAAAACATCACACAAGAATCAGACATCCATTTTACCCTCTTCCACTAACTATATCCCTAAATCTCCCCAAATCCTAACCTGAAGCAATAGAACCTTTACTACATAAGATACTGTGTTACAGTTAAATAATGGCAGTTGTTAGTTATCCAATAAAAGTTAAAAAAAACAACCGAACAAAATCCACCCAGTTTCATCAGGTTAAACGATCTTATCACACAAGCTTGGCCTCCACTACATTAAGTAAGGACATTCAGAGCACGTTTCAGTAACAAGGTGACCAAGCCCACCACAATGGTTTGCTTTGCTCCCAATCTGTTTAGCTGCCCTCCATCCTGGGTCAATTTGTAGTCACTCTTAGAGAAAAAGCACAAAATAAAACCAGAAGAGTGGATATCTTCACATGACACAAACGTCTTTACTGTAATTTTTTTCCTCCTATTACCATACTAGTAAAGCTCAAAGATCGCGCCCACCGCTCTTCAAACATCAGGAACATGTTGTGCAAATGTCATCAAGTGAAGAAGAGAGTTCTATTTCCCCAAGAGATACTTCCACAAGAGAAAATGATAGACTTCATAACAAGTTTGCAATGCAAATAAGCATGTTAAAAGCCTTAATGGTATGACTCAACACCATTCTAAGTGGGCAGAAGTGTTCTGTTACGTCCCATTGCTAATTTCTTTTTAAACACTAATTATACTCTAGCGAGAGGATTTCTGTATCTGCAAGCAGGTATCAGTGGCCTGTTGAAATAATCATGCTGTGGTACATTTCTTCATAAAAACACAGGAATTCCTGTTCTATGAAGGCCATTTTCACTGGTACAAATGCGTACATATGCTGGTATTCATGAATACACAAAACATATCCTACAGCCTGTTTGGTCAAGAAATTCAGGAACAAAAGAAGTTACAGACATGCGAGACTTCAATTTCTGTGTTACGCATTATGTTTGTTTCAGAAGTGACTGGATTAGTGGACCCCTATGCCAGAAAATTGTTCATTTTCACGGTGAGCTTTTAAGCATACTTAATAAAAAGAAGGTTTAAATACTGTGTGTGCATCAGGTAAGAGTCATAGCAAGCAGCTTGGTGCCTACAGCTCAAGAACAGACTCTAACGAGGAACAGAGTGCAAACACAGCTGAGTCTCAGAGGAAATGGAAGGGGTTTCTTAGGGACAGACAGGACTGCATCGAGTTTTATGCAACTCAAGAGATTCGCTGAGTTGGATAAAAATCTCCTCTCAGGTTAAGACCCACCTGGAGAAATACAGCAGAAAACAGCAAGCTGCTCATAAACGTTGTATTTCCATTTTTCTTATCTAGCTGCTTTGCATTTTTTCTATTTAAAAAGTTAATTATTCCAGTACTTATTCAAATAAAATCTCGCTTTCAGAGGCTAAAAGCTTTTGGGTGTCTTTGGAGGAGTTCACTATAGGAAAAGGTCTAAGCACATCCCGCTCAAAGCTCTGCGTAATTCAGGGTCCTGTTATTTCCCCACAAAAAAAATATACGTAGGGATCTAGCTTGGTCCTAGAAACAAATTCCCAAATACACAGAAGCTGATAATTGATGATAGACTTGCTGCACATGTATGTAACATGCAAGTCCAAAATACTAACTCAAATGAATGCTCGAAATCAAGTCCAAAATATTAACTCAAACGAATGCCTGAAATCATGACTTCGTCTTTTTTTCAGAAGTTAAACTANTTGGTCCTAGAAACAAATTCCCAAATACACAGAAGCTGATAATTTTCTTGGATGATAGACTTGCTGCACATGCATGTAACATGCAAGTCCAAAATACTAACTCAAACGAATGCTCGAAATCAAGTCCAAAATATTAACTCAAACGAATGCTTGAAATCATGACCTTGTCTTTTTTTCAGAAGTTAAACTATTGTCAGACCGAATTTGGCAGCCTTAAGGAAATGGAAAACCCTGAGCAGGATTCTCTGACCAGGAGAGGGGTAGGTGGCAAACTCTATCCAATTCCACAGCTGAAACCAACATTTCAGTATGACCAAATTCCCAAGGTGCCACACCTTTCTTGTTGTTCTATATACTGCTCTTAAAACATATGAACAGAGAGTAAGCTGCCCAGGTGCACGAGATGTACATGGGACGCCGTTTGGGAAGCGTGTTCAGCCTTGCTATGAGAGCTGAAGTAGCAATACCAAACACTGGCAGAAGCCAAGCAAGTTGTTCTCCTGTGGACCTCAGGTACATGGCTACACTGCTGTGACATGCCCATGTCGTTCCCAGGACAACGCTAATATTTCTGCAAAAGGTTGTGCTATGTGAATGTACCAGAGGAGGGTAGTATTTGCTTGGGCATCTCTCTATGGCACTCCATTGTGCTGCTTAGGAATGCCCTAAAATAGCAGATCAACTGCTGAACAATTTCACTAATCTGCATGTCAATGATTTACTCGGTCTGAGAAGTGTTTTGGTCCCATCGAGTCTGGTACAATTTTTAAGCCTTTTTATCGCCAGATGCCACCAAGTTTGGAAGAGTATATCGGGCAGTGAACCTTCTTTGGTTCCCCCAACCCCTAATCTTCTGATGGAAAGTTGATCTTTAATGTCCTGCAGGGTGTCTGGTCTCCTATTTTAATTTCAGGATATTTGAAGGCCTCTTTAACGTACTAACTTCTCCCAGTTGTGGGATTCCCCCTCGCCCCCAATACCTCCTCGAAAGTCTGTCATCTCTCACTGAAAGATTAAGCACAAAACACACCATTTGTACTTCTGGAGAACTCCCCTTTCATTACCATGAAAGGACACTACCGCTTCTTATTCCCCGGGTTCCTCATTAAGAGAAAAGCTGGGATTTTTGAAATCTCAACAATTATGAAAGCAATCACAATTTACAACCCAAATAAGATAAAAACTGATTAAACTAATTTACCGTGCTATTTTCCTCAAGCAGGCAAAAGCAAGTGGCACACTGAAATACAGCATTCTCATCACAGCAGCGAACGTTCTTTGCTTTGTGCCGCTCCAGCAGCTGCAGCCCATCTATTTGTTTTATTTGGCCTTTTGAACATCTGCATAACTTGCATTCTTCAGATACTAGGTTACTTCTTTCTCTGGATGTGGGGGTGGAGAAAAGGGGAGGGGGGGACAGAGCCCTACAGTTTACCTGGGTTTGAAAGCCACCCTACTTGAAGGGTGGCACAGATTAATGTGCTTTAGATATTTTGGCTCCACAGGAAAAATGAAGGAAAAAAATTTTTTAAAAATAAAAAAAAACTTTTAACCATTCATTTGTAGGTAAGTATTACAAAATTATTAATAAGAAAAACACCCCAACAACCATGCACCCACGGCTCCAAAAGCATTCATTCAGCCAACTCCTATGGCTTAATGGAAGTCAGACTCTGTGAAGAGAGAGCTAGAAGAATAATTAACAGATTGTCTCTGACCTAAAGTCTGCTAATTATTACAACTAAGTCCCTTAGCACAGTGATAGCACAGTAAACGGGCATAAAACACGAAGGTCTTGCCACAGATACTGTTTAGGACTACGGCAACCACTTTGTTAGGAGAAGAGTGGGTCAAACACCACCACCTAGAAGTACTTGCTTTATTTTTTTTTTTTATCCAGCCTCCAGCCAGCACTCCATATAGGCTTCACTGCTTGCTCAAATGGTTTGTGACAAGTAAAGGAAATGAGAGAATGAGAAACAGTGACACCGGTGACAGAGGAAGCCAGGCAGTGAGAAGCTTGCAAGATAAAAATTTGCTACTGTTATTTGCCTCGGTGTATGAGCTAATACTGCACCAAATTGCACTAGTTCCTACCTACAGTCATTACCAAAACCAACAAAAAGATGCTCTAACCTGAAAGTCAGTATAAGCTACTGAAGAAAAGCTCAAATGGATAAACTACAAATCAGATTCAGAGCCACTACAAACAATCAAAGTTCCAGTTGATTCACATCAATTTGTATCATTCACATCAATTTATATCATTCCCCTTACAGGTTCAAATAATGGTAGTTTACCAAGCCCCTAGGACAGACTAGTAAAGAGACTAGGCGAAAACCCTGAAGTTGAGGTGGGCAGCGCCCAGTCTCCAGGAAAGGACAAGCATACCGTCGAAAGGAAGAAACAGAGCTGCAGCGACAGCCAACGTTTTCCGAAGCAGCCATGATTAAATAATACATCAAATTAAAACGCATGTAAAAAAAATACGTCGTATTTCCCACTATGATGCAATCGCATTCATTTATTCAAAACCAGGCTTCTACAATAGGCTTCAAATTCTTCTAAAGTTTCCCCTCCTTCCTAGTTAGTCACAAAGATCAGATTGCAAACTCTCTGGCCTTTTTACACATTGCAACACTCATTAAGAACGAATGACTCCTGACCTTGGATTAAGAAATCTAACTGAGGCAGGTTATACTGTCAACCTGAAATGAATGACACTTAGTTGCTCCATCAGAACACTAAACGTAAATCTGAAGAAATGTTCACTTCCACAAAAGTTTATTTTTCTTACTATACCAGCTGACCTAATTAAAACCCCTCTACCTACATTGTATCTTGTCCTCCTAATTAAACAGAAATCCCTCTGCCTATCCATTTTTACACTAAGCACCAGTTTTAAAAGCAGAGAAACATCAAACCAAAATTGTTTCTTCAGATAAGTGATTTATTTCTGATTTTTTCTAGCGTTACTTTAATGAACAAATGTAGCCCCCGTAAGAAGACAGCGACTGGATGGAAGCATTACAACTGCTCCTGTCTCTTTTAATCTGGCAAGAAGGTAATGCTTCAAACATCTTTAATTTCCTATAGCCACAGGGGACTTTGAAGGAATCCAAGAGAAACTTGCAGACACTCCTGAAAATCATCAATAATTGCAACAGTCTCCCGGTTTCATCCATATTTACCATTAGCATCTTTTGTCACATAGGAAGAGCTGTTGTATATGACATCAGGCACTTCAAAAAACATTTAACATACCTACCTCTTCCCTCCAAATAGTGGGTCTCCATGCACGCAAGAGCTAGATAAAGCTGCAAGAACTCTAAAGTAAATGAAAGGATACAGAAACAGGCCAAGCTGCGATTCCCTGTGCCAAGGATGTTTTGCTAGGGAACGGGGGAAGTAAAACCTGTTACAACAATCTCCAAAAGACTGAGAGAAGACCAGTCTCGGGTAAGTTGCCTGAAATTTCCCGCATTTATAATTAAAGGATTCTCTATCTAGGAGAGGTTATTAGGGGAAGGGAAAAGAAACACAAGAGAAACAGACAAGTATCTGACTACATAGGCAATTGATTTGGACCATTTGGAGAACAAGTGCACCACCTGCAAGTGGGCTGCTGCCTTCATAACGGAACTGCCGGTCAAATCTAGCTCTCCTCATCCGCAAAAAAACGGCACCAATATACATCCAGTGTGTATTTCAATATTAGCACTAACACTTTTGCACTAGTCTACAATATATTACACTCTCCTCTTTCTGAGGCTAACTATTTTTTAATCAACTACAATCTAATCTAGCTGCAATGTCTTGATATACGAAAGGTATGAAGGATTTTGATTTCATTCGTTTTATTTTCTACCTCTTTTAGCCTGTTTGATTATATGTAAAATACTGCCGAACTAATTTAACTAGTCCCTCACCACTCCATTGGGGAACAAATTACCTACACTTCTGTTACGCACAGGCACAAAGCAGTCTGATGAGCACCAGAACGCTACAGCCATGGATGTTATAAATGTTGTTTTATTATCATGGCAGCAAGTCACACTACAAATTGCAATAAAATCTATTAACACTTTATTCAAATTCATGGTTGTATTAGGTCAAGTGCTTGTGAATAAACTCTAGAGGATGGAGGACTGGCTTTAAGACTGTTGTTACCAATTGGTTACATTTTAATAGATTTATTATTCAGCTCAAATTGTAGAGCTGTGAGTTAATTTAATCAGGGGAAAAATGTTTGTAAGGTAAGTTTGAAAAGAGCAAGAGGGAGAAAAATAAATATGCGTCTATGTAAGTATCCGTAGAATCATCAACACCACATTAAAAGAAGATGTCGTTCTGGTACCAGCGATGCCACTCTGTACATATGCCTTAAATTACTTCATTAGTAACCACATTTTGCCACACAAAATGCAGAGCAGTGTTACCGACATAAGCATTTACAGTCTTCAAATAAAATAACCAAGAACAGATACATTTGTTCCAGATAAAAATACTGTAAATACCGTTTCTCCTCAACGATGCGGTACAAACACAGCATCTGTATTTCTTGGATACTGAATTTTAAAAGATTGTCAGCTCCTCACAGGATAACCAATCCCCTGTTTTTCTGATCTTAATGCTAGCCAGTTTGACGAAAGTATTATTTAATCTAATTATGGAATATATCTCATGACTTAAATATTCCAAGCTCTACAGCAGGATTCCATTTGTAACTGAAAGTAGTGTAAAAACAAGAGTTAATTGCCTGTACAAATATTTCAGGGTAGCGTTTACGTAATCTACAGTACATTAAGTACCAGACTTGTGCTCTACTGATAGGTGAAAGAACAACTTTGAAAGGCAACTGCGTTGCCAATTAGCTTTCAACAAATATGTACACAAGCTGTGCTTGCAGGCTTGCGCTCAGCTTCCTCATTCTCCCCAGATTGCCTGCTTTTATAATGGTGAACTCCTCTCTACTCAAATACCCAGCTAACTTCCCACTGCTGGAACAAGGCAAGGCAGCAGACTTTATTCAGCTGGAGTTGTAACCCACCCAAATTTCACAGTTTAGGGTCGTGATCTTTGACCAAAGCCACACTCCAGTCACAAGAACTGAACACAAAACCCTTAGTTAGGTCTGAGCAGTGGAGAAAAAGAAATTTAAAAAAAAAAATAAAAAATTCTACAATCGCAGTAGGTCCAGAAAGGATGAGGGCTTGTCTGCATCACTCAAACGCACATAAACATCCCACAAGTCCCAGCTCCTGTGCGTTGGTCCTCCTCAAGGAGGCTGAGCCAAGAACACGTACGCCCACGTGCATGCTCTCCACAGCAACACCGTGGTTTTTGCCTAACAGAGCTGTACACAAATTAAGAAACAAACCCAAGTTCACAAAACCACATAAAGAGATTAGTGTTTGCAGTCCATGGGTACATCTGCCTGGTGCTCCACCCAGAAAACGGACTCGGGAAGGCTGATTACCTTGGGCTGAGCTCTGCGCTGCTTTGCTTTGGGTACCCAGGTTCTGCCCCTCGATGCTGGTTGGGGTATCACTGGACAACAGTGTGCAAATCCTTTGTTTTCTCTTCGTAATTTGCTTTGTAGATTACTGCCACCAGCATTGTAATAGACTGGGTCTAAAGGAAATATTTTGCAATTAGCTTTCCAATAAATGTCAAAACATAGCTTTCTGCAATGCTTCCAAGTTTCAGCCCTTTTCATAAAATATTTTTACACGCACACCCCCTCCAAAAGAGTTATCATTGCAGTTACCAAGATGGAAACATTCTGCAGGAACAGGAGCAATTCTGGAATTCTACTTCATAAATTCCTTTAGCTCACATAATTTATGTTACATAAATTGTAATTTTGATAATAAGGCAGCTGAAAATAAGTCTAGTCTTGCAAGTTGTGTGGGTGTATGGTTATGCTTATATAAGTTTAGGTATCCACATTACTTTATAAGCATATGTTTAAGTACGCTTTCTGTGTGCACGTTTTGCTTCAGTATTTAGGGAAAATATCACTATGCCATGTTGTGTAAAGCTTGCGAAATCTTCTTGTTAGGTGAAGGTGAACGAAGCCCGTTTTTCAGCTAGTAGCCTCATGCTATTAAACCGGCTGGAAAGAGAGGCAGGCGACATGGTGAGGTATGAAAGTACAGCAGATATCTGTGTGGCCTTGCTACCGGTGATTTAGAAAAGTAACTTCTCTTGCGTTTTCTATAAAGTGGTTCACATCTGGACTCTGTTACAACAGGAAGGACTGCCTGACTATCCGTCACAGGCAGCCTGAAGATACAGAAGAATAAACAACTGTTCCTTTGATTCATTTGTGTGCGATGGACAGCTTAACACACTGAAAATCTGTGGGTCTTTTGTTTGCTAATGCAGTGTGTGGCACAAATAAGCCCCTCTACTTTTTTGTTTTGTTTTGTTTTTAATTATGCTTTGGGAAATGCACTGGTCTCAGATACAGTATGTTACCAAGTTGGGATGTCCATTTCCTAGAGTGGCTTATCTGCCCAACAGCGTTCGCCGTCCTCCAAAGAGGCATTTGAACTTCTGTTGAGGGATAGAAGACATAACATGCATTTCATCAAAATGATAAGGTAAGGTTAAATTTACCTTCAAATGCAGTAGTACTGAAAAACAACTCGGCCCAGCTTGTATAGCCTAGTGCACATGGCAGCCTGAGCAAAGGAACCCCTCCTTGCTCCTGGGGGTGCCTGGCCACTGCCTCCAACTTGGGAGGATGAGCACGGGCAGCCCGGGCGCCGCTGAGCTCGCACGGCGCAGAAGCTTTCGGCACCTCCTCACTTCAGAGGAGAGCGAGCTGAATCCAGTGACATTTCCTCCAACAAAACCACATCTGTTCATGTGCCTTTATGGGGATCTTTAACAAAGGGCTCCAAAGCCCAAGTTCAACTGTAAGCAAGGAAGGGGATTTGGAAACTCATTTCTGATGCACTTCTCCCAGATTACGGAGGCCTCGGTATCAGGAACATACCCATACATATGGTGGGTTAAAGAAAAGAAGAAAAAAGCTACATACTGCTTAGAATACAAATGACTTGGAATGCATTGCTACAGAATCAAAATAAAAGATTGAAAATACATATGGTGATGACACTAAATTAATTATTGAAGGAGGGCCATATGGAGAAAAATAATTTGCAGGAATAATACAGGCCTCATAAGAAGCCATGTTATCTGCACATCTTTTTTTAAGTTTCAAAGCGTGTGTGTGTATATATATAAACATACAGCTTCACATATCATACTGCAGTACCTCTTAAGTAGTCAGATTTTTTTATTAACTCCCATTATTCACACAGTAAAATATTTTGCACTGGTTTAGCTTACATTTAGATGTACATAATCATTATTTTCCATGATAGCACTTCAAAACTCCCCTGTCCTTCTCCACACACTATACACATTAGACCTTTCCAATTATATCAGCTGCAGTTTTATTCCTATGTAATGATGGCACAACTTGTAAATGATTTATATAGAACTAGCCATGCACCAAATTGTATTTCCTCCTCCTAGAAAAAGGTCTGAAGATGAACAAAAGATTTAAGCTGCTGCTTTTAAATAAAACATACTGGTATCCTTCAGTTTGTATTTAGAATTACAAGTACCTGTTTTCTTCAAGAAGTGTGTGCTTTCAAACTTTGTTTTAAATTTCATTTCCCTTTATGTTTGTGTACCTGTCATGTTTGTGATTTTTATCATTATTATAGCTGGCTAAACAAAAAAGGGGGGGGGGGATCAGACTTTAGGATGTCAACATTTCCAGTTTCCTGTCATTCCCTCTAATCATCTAGAGCAATATAACTTCTGGTTAACACTAAATATCTAGTGATATCGTTGAAGGCAGCATTTAGCCCTGTCCATGTATCTTGACATTTTTAAGTATAGCCAAATTTCTCTTCTTGCTACCACAGCTAAAGAAAATCCCCAAATAAANAAAAAAAAAACCCAAAAAAAAAAAAAAAAAAAAAAAAAAAAAAGAGGACAAAAAGCATGCAAAACTGATTTCACAAAAGGCCAGACCAGTTACTTGCTTGCAGACCTGTGTCTCCATTTGCAACCCAGCCCTAGTTGGGAAAGGTCCGAGTACATACAAAATGACAACCTTGCTCATCCTTGAATATTTTCCTTTATTATTCAACACATATTTATTATACGGAGCCCACTGCCAGAAGAGATGGGCAGGATAACTGTGTATAATGCAAGGGACCTTCCTAGCTTTGTATTTCAACTGTTTAGGATTTCACAGAGAAATAACTATCCCTTGTTTTCTCATTGAGAAACAAAGTATTCCTATCATAGTGCAGAAAAGGGCTGGGGGGGCAGGGGAAGGAACCTTTGTAAAACGTAAATCCAACAGCAAGGGGAAAAGGCCAGAAAACTTGGTTGTATACTAAGTATGCTCACACACTTGAGGATCTCTAAACTCTTCAGCGTTGTGTCAACTTTTACAGGCAGCACAGTACCCTCCCCAAATCCTCAACACCCAGAAATGGTGCCAGCCCCAGTAATCAAGGCTTGTTCCTGGTAGGTCATTACCTGCCCAACAGCTCACCAACACAACCCCTTGCGAGCCCACACCACCTTCCCCCACAAGAGCCACGACCAGCTTTTTCAGGCAGCATCCCTGGTGTTCTGCTGCCTCCACGTTGATGACAAGGTGAATATAGTAGCACACCCTCAAAAATCACTTTAAAAAACAAAACCACCCAACTATGTGACTCATCATTTTGATAGCCTGCTCCAGATCACAAATATACATATATCTAAACACGTTTAAGATGGCTGCTCATAGGTTAAAGCCAGGGTTGCTTTGATTTGGCTCCCTGCTTCCCCACCACTGTGAAAGACGGAATCACCTCACTGTAAAAATACCAGCAAGGGAGATCTGCACCAAAACGGAGGCTGCCTGGGCACATGTTGCTCCCTCCCTGGTGCTGGTGCGCGTGTGGAATATCGGGCTTGTTTTCTTCTTCCAAACCAAGTCCCCCCTCAACCCTGCACTAGCAGGACCCAAAGAGGACCTTCTGTGGTGTCACACACAAGGTGGCCCTGAAACAGGTCACCAGCTCTACCCCCAGAAGCCACAACCCGCTGCGGACTCAAGGCTGATGCTTCAAGGCAGGAGCCTGGCTGCCAGATCTGGGCTGCCACAAGGAACTGGAGCTGGACAAGGGACCTTGGGGCTCTCTACCGCTCCTGGAGTGACCCCAGAGCCTTCTTCGGGAGAACACAGAGGGCAAAAACCACGGGAAGGAGAGCAAATGGCAAGAACAGACACCGTTGGTCACAAGGATTGTGTGTTCTTTCTGTATGTGTGCAGAGGGAATAACTGATACTAGCACCCTCAGTCTTCCACATTTAGTTGCAATTATTTTCTCCTATTTAACTCCTCCCATCTTAACAAACAAAAAACCACAGAAAAATAACCCCAAGATATCTGCCTTTATTTGTAAGTCATGGAAACTGCTTTGCCTGATCTCCAGGACCCAAAGTTGCATTAAGTCTGCAGAATTTTACCTGAATTTCTGATGCATCACATCATTTTTAGACTGTTAATGTTTATATCTCAATAACACTGATCTCTAGTTGCACTAATTTTAGAACAATTTGAGCCAATTCTGAAAACAGACCAAAACTACTGAAGCACCATAGATAAAGCTCAGTTAAAATCCTGTGCTGGCTTTTCTAAACTGATATTTGAAACCATACACCTCATCAATACTACGGATTAATATTGACTTCTACTCTTCAGCTCACAGTATTTCTCCAGCTGTATTTAGTGGTTATTACTACAATTATCTGCATTTTAATTTTTCAGCATTCACATTTTTCTACTACTCTCTCCAACAGATTTCTTTTTTTATTATTATTTTTTATTTTTTTGGCCTACTGCCCTTCCTCGCAGTGTCCATAATCCATGGAGAAGAGATTGCTGATGGCGTTATCACAGGCAAACAGAATGAAGCTAATGGTAACAGGCACTCCTTGCTAGGTAATTATTATAGGAGAAAGAATGCAAATGAGCCCTAATCTGCCTCACACAATGACAGAGGTCTCGGATTTGCATTAAACCTTGTGCAGCACTCTCCCGGACTGGGGACTCTGCAGATAACAGTGCATCTGCAGCACAGGCGGCTCCTTCCACTCCGCGCCGTTATTAAATTGTGCCCCCAGCAGGTACAGTTGTCCCTGAATGACTTCCCCCTCCCCTGTCATTGCTCTGGTCCCCTCCTCCTTCCCTCTGTCCCCCCTCAGCTTTCCTGGAAAAAAAGCTAATTGTGCATGCCATTTGGCTTGATTCGTGTTTACAATGCAGAAGAAGAAAGCGCTGTTTGGTAATTATAAGAGGGGAACGGACATCAGGAAATCTCTGTTCTATTCCCAGCCATGTCATTCACTTGCCAGGGGACTGCAGGGAAACAACTTTGCTTTTCCATGCATCCATGTGTTCAGCTAGAAATACAGGGCTGACATTTCTTTCCAGTGGCCCAACAGACGCTTTCATTTTACAACGGCACCTGCCGAACACCTTCAGGAAGCAAATGCTTGACTTTCCTTGAATCTAGGCTGAGCTAACGATAAGCCACGGTCCTTCAGAAGAACCACTGCCTAGATCTCAATTCCCCATCTGATAACAGGTTGTAAAGAACGATATTCTTTTCCAGGACTGTGTCCTGCTATAAAAGGACCTAAACTAACACCTGCCAGCTGGGGCTGGGCTCAGTGCCCACAAGGGTGCCTGCCCACAAGCAGATCTTATAAGAAGGTGGTGTAGGAATTATGTTTGAGGTACTGTGATCACAAGTCACATAGCATCAGGACAAAACGCCATTTTCTCAAGCCTTATCATCTCTAATGTCTTCCATTACGGCTTGTCTGGATTAGGAGCACGGGAGTCAAATGTACTCCAAATGTACTTCCAAGTCCAGTGTACTTCCTTCCCTAGGGAATCCCTAGTTTGAAGGCAAAACCTCCCTACTAGGATGCAAGGTGGAGCAGACTTTTTCCCCACATAAGTGCCTTCTTGAACGCTCATCTTCTCCGGAGACATTTTTGTCAAAAGAGATAAAATAAAATATTATTGTATTTTCAAAATTGATCTTCAGGAATCAAAAAGTATCTGCCATAAAAACACTTTTTTGGTCCACTGACAAGAAGATGGAGACTATCAAACTCTCTATAAATGGTTTATAAAGTAACTTCTCAGCATATTGAAAAACACAAAAACCAAAACCATACACCTTGTGTGTGAAGAGTGGCTTCAAAATCAAGATGAACCACCAAATTCAGCTGCACATCACTAATATTCCAGTAGCACTTGTTTTGTTTTGAATTTATATCTGAAATACTAACCATATGCAAAGACTGACTTCTTGGAAATCTGTTATTAGGCAGGTGTCACACTAATTCAAATTAAAATAATTTAACAAATAATTAAAAGATACTTGCTACCAAGTTATTGACATACGGTATAATGTAGCAACGCTTACTTAAGGTGCACTAAGTGTATGGGAACCAATAATGTCTGAAAGGAAATAACCGTTTTCAGATCCCTTATACTAAGGGGAATAAAAAAAAATAATCAAAACTGGATTCTACAAGCACCATATGCAACTATTTTCATTTCTTTTCAACCAACAATTCAGGGACTTATGTAAGACTGTATCAAACAACTCAAATTTGAGTCCTAACCACAGACGCATGCAGCATTCCGTGCCAGGCCTAGAGTGAGACACTTAGGGAACCCCAAGAGCCAAAAAAAATTCAAGCAGTCACCAAAACACAGCACAACGTCACATGACTAGATACCATCACTGTCAATTACACCATTCAGATACATTAATCATCCGCTGTATTTGCTCTGGAGACAGCTAGATGCTTTGTTCTTTGATCTATGAGGTTTTTTCTTCCTTTCTGAATTTACCAATGCCAACACTGGCAAGCAGTTCCTCTGGAAATCAGCTGTGGGCATTTTTAAAGCCTCTGTAGCTGTCTAGATTGGGTAAATACTCCACGTATAGTCCCTACTAATCTACTGACAGAAATTAACAAATGGAATTTTTTTTTTTTTTTCCAAAAAATAGTTAAAACAAGCCACGGCTATAGAAAGAGCTACAGTTTTTTAATGCCATGTAACAAGTTACTTTTTCAATAATCAAGAAGTTTTGCTCATTTCTACCTCATGCAACAGTAGGTGGGACAGTGCTGCTACTTTATGCAATTACTGGATTATTCTATGCTTGTCTCTAAATCAGACTAATAGATTGCTGGGATCCTCAACCACAGCAGTATTGGGCACAAGTATTATATGGTACAGTCATTACACCTAAACAAGTGGTAGCTAGTTAAAAAAAAACCACAACAACTTCTTTTTAAATGATGCTTCGGCTCTATTATGATGCTGAGGTCCTCTGAAAGGATCTTCTCCCATTTGCACTGACATTTAAGGCTCTTGCCACTTGGAAGGACTGAGATAGTACAATATTAGGAACGAACAACCTTTACATCAGAAGGATATTTTCATTCAACTTGTTCATAAAGCTGCAAATGTTTTCCCATGTAATCTTTGTGCTAAGTTTCCAACACTAGAAAGCACTTCATTCAGAACACTGCAGTGATACAAGAAGGGGTATTTTTAAATCATCAAGGTACGACAGGTATCAGAACCTACAATTTCTTACATTTCTAACATGCTCAGGTCCAGAGCTGCCGCTGATCTCTGGGCTGCTCCTCCCCAGTGACCAGTTACTAACAACTGCCTACTGGTGCCATTTTTATATATGCATAAAAACCTTCCTCCAAATCCAGATGTAGTTGTAGAGAGCCTCAGATGCTCACCCTCCCGTCAAAGTCAGGGATTACCACACTGTAGCTAGACCAGCAAAAGCATCAGGGTAGGAAGAAGTCAGGCAGGACAGCCCAAACCCATTTCCCTGCCACCTGAATGCACGCGCGGACGCTGCCTGGAGCAGACACAGCTATCTCACACCTCCTCCTGCCTGCAGATCTGGAGGGTGGCCGGCCTGGAGGATGAGGAGCAGGGAGCACAGATGTCTTGATGAGGAACTACTGCTCACCCGGTGACCCTCGGCCCATCACCCAAGTCATGCACTGCAGGACCACTCTCACATTAAGCATTAACTCAGCCAGCTCAGCTGTGTTGCCGAGTAGCCAGTCAAATATTTACAAGGTTTTCAGAAGGTGCGAGATTAACCCCATCCTTTCTGTACACAGACAAGGTCCAACATTTCATACTCTATTTTTGCATACCCAGAAGTTACACTTCTGAAGCTTTGAGAGTCGCAACACAAAGTTGTTAGAAAGAAAAATCCAAACAGGAAAACTAAGAGGGACTCAATGCATACTGTAGACAAAATATTGGCACCACATACAGTGCTGGCAAGTAGAGCAGCATGCTGTGTTCCTGCGGGGGACAGCAAGTAACAGCCAACTCCTAGAGCTGGTGATTGCAACTTCACCTGAGCAGCAGCTTTCCCTTTGTCAAGCTCGTCTCTAGGTCATTTTATGGTAAAGACAAAAATTGCCAGCGCGCTTTCAAGGATCTCAACAGCTTTTCCCCCTGCCATTCTCACCAGCCTTTTGAGAGTTTCCCTCTATAGCAGCATTCTCTGTTTCAGGGATTCAACCTTTCAACTGAAGCATGCGAGATCACTTATGCTCTTGAACCGGAGCGCTGCCAGCCTCCCCTTTGTTGCACAGGGATTTACACTTGAATGGCACTGGGAAGCGCAGTCTTTTAAGGAAAGCTAGGGGGAAGACAATTTACTCGCCAGCATTACTTTACTTGCCTATTCTCAAATCAGTTATCTACCAGCTCAACGGCTCACAGAACTACAGTAACCCTACCGCATCACTCGTTTGTAGGGCGTTTGCTGTGAGGTGACTCTTCTGAACAAATTGCTAGTTTGAGTTTACTTCAAAAAGGATCTATATACATTGTCATAAGCCAAGGTCATTTGAAGCCTATAAGTGGATTTCTACAGTAATTTAATTTAGCCCAGAGTAAACAATTTCATCATTCCACAAAGCTTCCCTCTTCGTAAGTGTGTGTTCTTTTTGTCATTCACTTAATTTATGACTTCTTAGGTATTTCCTATTAGAGCCCTGCATTGCCATGCACACCGCGGCACACCTGATGGCTTCTACAGCTTTTCAAGAGAGACACTGGGGAACATGGTAACAGCATGGATGCACTGCTGAGGGCAGAAGATCACTTGAGCAAGAGTAATAAGCAAGTCTACTTCAGTTTAACAGCTAGTGACATGCTGGCTTTGGCTCTCCACCTAAACATGCACACAAGTAGCACCTCCCCGGTGCATTTCTGTTCTTAAGTTGCAAATTGGTAGATAACTACTGATGGGTTTCAGGCTCTGTCAGCAGTTACCAGGCAGTATCGTATTGCTGCCTTTCAAACAGCATCACTCTCTTGTAAATCCACACAGGGTTTTTGTTTGCTTGCTTGCTGTGCATGCATGAAGCCTGCTATCTCCAAAGAAAAATAATAGCATCCGAAGTATGGAAGTTGGCAAGTGCTAGTCTCTGGCATAGAGAAAAATCTGTAAGGAACATTTCTTCTCCTGTTTTCGAAACGTTATACCTGCTTCTGATTTGATTCGATCTCCTGCATTCCCAATTGGCCACACGCTGAAACACACAGCGAGCACGGCCTGCAGAGTGCAGCAAGAAAAAGGCTAGCATGCTCCAAAGCTGGTGGCAAGCCACAGTCCCCAGGAAAACCACATGTGCCAGAGACCAAATATTTTGCATGTTGCTTACTGCTAATAAAGCTGCTTCACTTCATTAAAAGCAGCTTATCATTTTATCTACTTACTCTGATTAATTAACCTCTGGTTAAAATGAATGAGCACTTGATTTGAGGATTCTATTAATGTGACACCAGTGAACCACGACTTGTATACTTTCATCCTTTTCCTTTTATTCTCCATTCTCCCTATACCAACAGTGCCTTCTTAGGCCATTTGGACTGACACCCCCAGTACCCCTCGAGCACACTACAAACGCTGTTATAGAGAGGTGAGGAAGGAGAGGTCCCACAGTCCAAAACTCATCCAAGGCTCAATTTCCCTGCTGAAATATACAGATGGATATAATCTACTTCTCACTGTAATTACGATCACAAGCTTCGAAAGAAACAGCATGGAAAGAAGAAAGAGCCAGGGAAATAGATTGGGTTGCTGGGAACAGAGTTAAAAAAAAAAGCCAACAGTACCATTAATACATACAACTCATTTGTCTCTCCAGAATAAAATCATTTTAAATATGAAGCACAAACAGCAGTCAGTTCCATCAAAACCCCAACTTTCTTAGAGAGCAAAGAACTTTCTCCCAAGCCAAATACCATGTGCTGTATATGAATAAAGACAGCTTCTGCTACAGTATATGCCTACAGATTTCACAGTTTCATATTACCGCCAAAATCTCAATTTCTACCCACAAAAAACTTATGTTACCATTCTTTAGCCAAGCATCTGAAGACTGAAATATATCATAGCTGCTCATTTTGCTGGCAAACAGTGCTTTCCTTCGTATACCCAATTTTCATCCCTATTCAACTAATTTTATGAATGTCACAAATATCCAAAAGTGTCTGGGAAGTGGAAAAAAACAAAAACAAAACAAAAAAACCCCAAAACCACACCCACCTTCCTTTTTTTTCCTTTATCTTCCTTGTTAAGTAAAGTAGNAAAGTGTCTGGGAAGTGGAAAAAAACAAAAACAAAACAAAAAAAACAACCCAAAACCACACCCACCTTCCCTTTTTTTCCTTTATCTTCCTTGTCAAGTAAAGTATCCATTCTTTTGCAACAATGCCCACAGAGAAGACAAAGATCATTGGGCCTAAAATTGTACTAAATTCATAGTTTGAGGGAGGAGCAGGTGAGAAGTTGAGGGGAAGTGGAAATAAAAGTTCCTGGGTCACCCTAACATTTAGAGGTCTAAATACCTGTTCAATCAGGGTAAACCACAGGTAATTACAAAAGCAACTGGAAACTTTGTATTTATGTTACAAGCAACTGAAGAGGTCTCTTTCAAGAGAAGAGGCTGTTTAGGTTATGAACCACAGAGCATAAGCACAAGCCTGAAATTCACAGTCCGGCCAGACAAGGCTGTATGAGGGAAGGCACCAAAGGAAGATCTGGTTTACATCACACAGCAGGGCAGTAAGTGACCATGAGTCACTGATGCACTTCATCTGGCTTTTAAGGCCATCAGCACCGCATCAAAAATGTTTTCAGACCACATGTTACAAAGCACTTCCCAGTATAAATTTACCCAGGCAGTTCAAACCTGCCCAGAATTTTCTAGACAAAATTTCTTTATAACAGAAGCCTTCCTGCAGGACCAAATATGTTCTGTCCTGCAGCTGACAAGATGTTAGCACAGCTCTCTACTATAATGCTTGGGTGAACGGCACAGGAGCCTTCCCATGGGGTAAGCCCAAAAGGGATGAAGCAGGATGAAGGATCCTGGCACCACCACCTGAGCTGTAAGTAGCACCCAGTCCTCCCAGCGCACCCCAGGCACCACCACATCTTCTAGACCTTAACCACATGTATACCAGACACGGTAGAAAAAGAGACAAACAAAACTGGGAAACGTGGTTTTGAAACACCAATTCATGATTTCAGTTCAATACTTAAAAATGCTGGTTTCAGGGAAGAAAAAATTCCATCGGTTTGGTTTTTGTTATTTTTTTTGAACAGGCAAATTATTGAAATATATAAGGAATTCAGATGCATCTTTGCATAGCTGAAGGGTGGAGCAGTATGTACCCAGATGGGTCGTTCCCTAGCAGGAGAGAACAGTCAGCGCTTGTACGGAAATCAGGCAACAAACCAGGTCTTTCTCCATTGCTAACTTCAACAACATTCAAATCTGATTTGGGCCTTCCAGCCTTCTTTGAGGGACTAACAGGTAATATAAGCAAGAGCAAAACACCAAATCCTGCCACCTACACTAATACCCATGTGTTACACTTTGTTCCTCTCAGCCACTAATTATGGATTAGCACCGCAGGCTCCTTCCTGCAGACTGTCCATTTGCACTCCCACCGCTCCGCAGCGGCCACGGCAAGTCACTCAAGCCAGAGCTCCTCCTCGCAGACCTGCAAAGCTCCAGACAGTGTAAGAAGCCACCTCAACACTTAGGGCAACTACTTGCACACCAGGGGTGATGGTGGGCAGACACTTAGCCTCCAAGAAGCATCCCTTCAAGCTCTCGGAGTGGATGCAAAGAGGAGGCGAGCGATGACCAAACGGCAGTTTGTCAGGGTGGCGGAGCGGGGAAGGAGGGGAGGCCCCAGCACAAGAGAACACACCACTCCATGTAGGACTTACTCCTAAATAACTCAGTTTTATATTCAGAAGTAGGTCTGTACACCTCAAACATGATGAGCGCGAGGAGTACCAAAAACTCCATGGCATGAAGGACAACTGAGGCAGGCAGACCATAACTGCTGGAACTGGAGGAAAGCCAAGTGACCCAGAGCTAGCGCGGCTAACACTAAAGAACTGAAGGGTTTTAACCAGCGACAACAAACGGTCATTGCCATAGCTACACTACAGGGGGGAAGACAATACCTTCAAGCCCTCCATAGAGATACAGATGCCCCGAGGCAGCCCCTTGCAGTCTTTTCACCACCTCTCCCCGCAACCCTCTTCACCTACTCCCTAGGTGGGACCTCTGAAGCCTGCCCTCGGAAAAGGGCAGATCCAGACAAATGAAAGAACAAGAAGATTCAAAATCACGGCTCTTACTGCCATTTTAACGTAGCTGCTTGTGCCTAGATATGCCAGATTTTTACTCTGCTTCTTTATATTTCTTAGACCTTGTATATGAATGAAGTGATTTAAGAACAAGTTAGTTTCAGCTCTGAACTCCCCGCTTTCTGTGCATTTAAAACCAAAGATGTTGAAAACAATATTTTTGGAGGTACAAAATAAGCATCCAGCTTTCTGAACTTTTTTCTTTTTTTTTTTATTTTTAAACACATTACGTAGTAAACAGATCCTAAACATACAAATGACCTGCAAAATGCACTGCTGGGATGGAAATTGGTTTTCTTCTCCAATAAAATTTTTGAGATTTAAATCTTCTCCAGATCAGAATAAAAAAATTAAAACCTGTAACCTTCATGAAATGAAAATCAGAAAAACATCAAAGGTCTCGTTAAAAAACAAGCGAGCACAGGCTCATTGTTAACATAAAGTTAATTAAGTACTTAAAGGCCTTAAGCAGAGGTAAAGTGCTGATTTAAACTGGGAGATGGTTAAGGCTTTACAAACTGAGGACTTTGGAAGAACCTGTCATCCTCTCGTAAGGTGCAACACAGCTTTGACAGACACTTTGTCTTCCTGAATACAGTCACTGAAGGAAAAATCCTGACCCCAAATTTATCTCAAAGGATTTGGTGGAAAAAAATATAAATAATCCAAGACTTTAAACAAACACCTTGTTGAAACACTCTACAAAGGCTCAAGAGCTATGAACTTGATTTCTATATGAAAAGAGAAATACAAACAAACAGGGTAAGCTTCCCACTGACAAATAAGTTATTACAGGCACGCTGCTTAACATACAGTGTCACCCACCTGAAATGTTAGCCAGCAGCAGTATCACCTTTCCTTTAGAGATGGTTCAGGTTGATAAAAATGAGAGAGACGAAAATAGGGGAAAATAATGAGGGAAATAAAAGTTCTTTCAAAAAAACAGTGCAAAATCATCATTCTAGACGCACTGATAAGAAAACAACTTCTGAAACAATCTGAACAGAGGTATGGTTGCTTTTTCAATGAACAAAAGAACTGAAAATTATCTTCGCCCAAATTTAGTTAGAGGAAATGGGGGAGGAAAGCTTAGCATTAAAGGCAGCAAACAAAACACAGCAGAGAGCCACTACCCAGCTTGATCTTTTGTTGCCTTGTCCCTGCCCTGCCTCTCCCCTCCTTTCTATTCCCCTTCAACATTTCCAGTCTGGGAGGGGTATACGCTTGCCTGTCCTCCACCTTTCCTGAACCTGCTCTAGTCCAACACATGGGCAAGAATTTCCTTTTGCTTTGGTTCTCAAATTTCACTATCGCATCCAGCCTCTCCTCCCAGAGCTTCTCACCCTGGGGAATACAGTCTGCATGACTGCATCTGATAATACAGACTCTGCTGCTTAAATACCATACATGTGCCAGCAGTGAAAGCATGTTTTACGCAGGTACCATAACGGAGTTTAGCGACATACATTTGCCGGGCACACGAGCCGCTGCAGCAGCTGGAGAGGATCCCTGTCCAACACGGGGACAGTCGTCGTCCCCCCTCCTCGCAAGGACAGAAAGGAGCGCACAGAGACAGGGTGTTTCTGCTGGAGTCGTTCCCAAACCCCGGCTTCAGAGGTACCAATCCGTCTGATGCTTACAGCTCGGGAAGCACGAGCTGGGAAAGGAGGAGGGGAGCAGCAGGCAGGGAATCCCCTCCAAATTTCCAGTGCCGTGTTAGAGGGACGAACAGATGCGGCCAGCCAGAGAGAAACGGCGGTGGGCTGCACACAGCCTCCCAGTTGACCCTACGAATTGAGCAGAGGCACTTGTCTCCGCCGCACATCCCCACATAAGAGGCGTGCTGGGAGGGAGACAAGAACAACAACTGAAGCCCACGATCCTGCAAAACAGCTTGCAAAGCTTGTGCTTCCCTCAGCCCCCAACCCAGGGCGTGCGAAGGCATTCAGAAGCCATACAAAAACTCGGCTGGAGCTATGAATCTTAATAGCAGCTTTCCTCCACACCTGCAGCTCAGCCAAGCCTCCCACGTCTCAGTGTGCCCCAAAACCCTGTGTTTCAAAGGAATTCTACAGAGCCTGCGCTTGTCTGGGAGAAAACAGGTTCAGAGGCCACAAGGCGGCTTCTGCAGGCTCCTCCTGCCAGCACGCCGCAGCACCAGTGGCGGGGGCAATGCCTGCCTGCGACAGCGCAGGCGGCTGCGTTAGTTAGTCTGGCACCAAGGAGAAAAGCTATCATCCATTTTTAAGTTAGATTCAGGGAACCAGCTGGGGACCAGCGATTGCCATTTTTGAAGTGCAAGAAGAGGAGTGTAACCAGCCTTTCCATAGTAACAAAGATTAGCGGCCTGGAGTCTGACACTCCTCCCGCATTAAAAGATAGGAGACAAAGCGATAGACAGGTAATTACATAGAAGGAGCCCTGGGGAAATTGCAAGCTCCTTGAGAACCCTTTAGCTGGTCGGTATGTTTCTCCCTGTCTCTGCTTCAGCTGAAGGTCTCCAAGAAACATTTGCCCATTAGGTCATTAGCTTTATTGCAGAAGGTAGCCAGGCAGCTGGCAGCGGCCATTCAATAAAGCGTGAGTTTGCCTCTGCACCATCAAGAATGAGCTGGAGAATGAGAAAGAGAACATCCCAAGGCACATTACCTGTCTGCAGCTGATCCTTGATAAGTTAGCGTACTTAGTCAGTCTGAGGGGCCTGACAAACGAACTCTGACAAATCTCACTGGGGCAATTTAAGACATTATTGCATCGCGCTGTCTTCCCAAGCCCTTCACAAAGGTTAGCCCCACAGAGCAAAGAGGAAAGAAAAATTTATATTGCCCCCCCCCAGTTCAGAGCCTAGCAAGTTAGCATAAACTCCTTCCCAGAGCTGGTTTAAGTTAAGACATCAACTGTGAACTGGAATGGCTGAGGTCTAGACAGAAGATATTGCCTCCACCACAAGCAGCATTAACGTCCATCACAAAGATGAAATAGGAAATGACATCTCAAAGCACTGCAGCCAGTTCCTAAGCAAATACAAATCTAAACATCAAGTGTCGGTACTAAAATATATATGGAATTTGTCTAGCAACCGACTTGAGCCTACTCATGCAGCTCAGGATGCTCTATGAATCACAGCACTAATTTTTTGCACTTTATGTATCCTGACACATAAATTTAATGTCTTGAAGGGGAAAGACAGACAGGGATTACATGTGGATCACATCACCAGATAACTACACAATTTAATTGCTTATAAGTATTACAAAAAAAGGCACTGCATTTGAACTCTCACCCACCACATTTTGCACTTCTGCCCAAAGTCATTTTTGCACTTCTCCAAGTCTGGAGAGGTGAAGAATTGCCATCTGTTTCTAACTCTGCAAAACACACCATTCAGTGCTAGAGCTGGGGTTCCAGCTGGTTCCTATCTTATCTGTCAGTAGTACAACCAGCCATGAAACCACAAAGGACCCTAGAGAAGAGAATCAGGTTTAAAAAAAAACCTGACCAAAAAACAACTAAACAACCAAAAACCTGTATTTATCTGATTGTATGTACATATACGATAACAATAAATGAGGCACTTTTTGAAACACAATTCTTCAACTTGGCTTCTCCAGACCTAACTCATTGTCTTTTCATTTAAGCTGATATTCAGACAAAGATTTAGTTAATCAGTCTGCAATGCAACAGTTACATTTTAAATGCTTGCAGAGAAAAAAAAAAGCATCTCATCTTCTTGCTTTTCCCAAGGGACCCTATCCTGCATATAGCGCGAGAAGCGCATGGAACTTCTGCGTGCATCACACTGTTAGAAAGGCAATCCATATTAACCAGAAGACTTGTCTAAACTCTATGTAGACAAGCTGCTTCTAACATCACCCTCCTTTCCAGAAGGAGCTGAGCAGGCAAGACACCTCCAAAAGCAGATAAGAATTACCTCTTACCTTTCTGAAGAGGCCGCCGCCAATTAGCACATTCCTGGAGCTTCTAATTCAGGCAAGAAGAAAGGAGAGGGGGGGAAAAAAAAAAAAAAGGGAGGGGATGGGAGCCGTTTTCTTCCTCTGCACAACAGTATTTCCTAGGGATTGGAAAGAAAAGAAAAAAAAAAAGAAACAAATGAGTATCAGCTTTCACATTTTTTGAAGAGGCTACAGATTACAACTCCTCTTTGGAAGAGCTACTGTGTCTCCTTCTCCAGTTCCAAAATACCAACTTGAGCTGACCCGCATTTTCTCTCTCTGTCCCATATCAAAATATGGGATATGAAGGTCAAGTCACCCATTACTAAAAAAAACCAAAGATGGATTCACAACAGAATGGGATAAAGTCCCATACCAGAATGGGATAAAGTCCCATTCAAAAATATTCTTGAGTGCTCATTCTATTAAGTAAATATGCTTCAGCCATGCTCACACCCACTTCTGTAAAAATTCAAATGAGCCACATTTACTATCAAAATAGTTGGCAAAAGGCAAATTCCAACATGCATACTGAACATACAGGTATATACTGACATTCAAGTGCTTACGTACTCTTCCCTGCAAGGATCATACCTAAAATTATGAGGTATATGCAATTAATCATAACCTTTTATTTCTTTTTAAGACAACTACTCTTTTCTTAAGACAATCTATTTTCTTTAGACAACCTATTCCAGCTATACTGAAACTTTCAGTAACAGTAAGAGAAAAAAAATTAAGTATCAGAATGAAGGGAAAGGGAACCAAAGAGCCTTTCTGTGACTAAAGATACCATTTAGAAATCCAGCTACACTCCCATAAAACCATAATCCCTCACCTCAGACCATATCTCTCTCTCTGCCCTACTCCTAACATGAATTTAAAGAGACTTAGACACCCAGATTTAATGGGCCCCTCCCTACCTCCAGAACCTGCCTCTGATGAAAGGCAGGAAAATCAAGTGGAAAATTATTTTAAAGGGTGCATGCAAGACATTAACATATTTGAGGAAATGGCAATCAAGGTTTTCCATGGGGAATGAGCAAAGGGAAACACGTCCTGTCTGTTCTCCATCACATTTTATTGGCTTATATTCATACAGAAAACTCTACCCTTTTCTGTCCCATGGAAAATCTGAATGCAAGTTCTCAAAATAAGGAAAAAAAGTCTATGCTACCTTACATTTCCCCCCACACCTCTATCACCCCTCCAAAAAAGATAATTATCCCGTCTGCTAACCGCATGCAACTGCATACAGATCCTAGTCTCCTGAAAGAGATTTTATACAAGGGGCCCCAACGTATAAGGCAGCACTCCCATCACAGCATCTCCCTCAAAGGCAACCACGTCTGTCCAATTCTAAATGGCCACAGTTCCTGTTTTTCTCTAGGGGACAAAAGCTCTCTTCTTCTCTCCTCCTGTCAGCAAGACTTAAAGCTGCAAGAGTAATTCTGTCCAGATTCCCCTCTAGACAGGCAATGATTTAAAGAATTCATGAAGCAACAGTGGCAGCGTAAATAAACAATGAAAAACTAAATAAAGATCACAGAAGACGACACACAGAAATTGCGCACTAAAGAGAGAAAGAACAAGATCGTGATTCGAAACCTCTTCTGCCTTGTTAGGTTCACCCATAAATAGGCCCAGCAATAATCTGACAATGCAAAAGAATGGATCCTGACACAGAAATGTACCTGCTCAAAAACCTGCCTCTCCAACCTGATCCCTAAAGGCAAACCTTCCCACACTGTTTAATTCCACTTTCTCGATGTCTTACACTCCCTCGCTCGCATTTCTGCTTTCTGTCAGATTTCAGCCCTCTTGCACTAATTGATGCAAAGCAACTTAAGCCAACACCTGGAGTACTCAAATTGCTATACTTTTTAGAAAGAGGGAAGCGGTGCTACAGCCCTCATTGTGTGGATGGGAAAAGAAATGACCCTCAGTGAATTGCTCCCGACATGTGTACATCCCGAGGCTATGCGCTAATCAATACTCAGCTGAGCAGCTCAGCACAGACCAGGCTGCAAAATACAAGACAAAAAAAAATAATTGTATCTGCCTCTCAACTACCCACTAGTTTTGTATACTTAAATCAAATGCATCATTTGCTTTTCTTTTTCATTATTAAATCAAAAGGATACTTTAGACAGCGTTTTTCTCCCTGCTAAGAGAAACCCCCCACGTATGCCAGGTGAAGTCTGCTAAGAACTGATATACTGGTTACATTTCAAGTGCTTAAAACTTTTACACTTTCATCCTCCTACTGGTAGGAGAAATAATTAAAGCAGACTTACAAGATTTGGAGGAAGCATATTTTTAATTAAACACAAAATCAAGGGATGGCAAAAAAGAAGGCTAAGTGCAAAAACCCTAAAGTTTATTAACAACATTCTCATGGAGACAGAAATTTGTCTTAAGTGCCACTTAGGAATGCGGCTTTGACTCAGCATCACTTGCCCCAAAGAAAGCAAGATTGCTCTGTACTCAAATCCTCAGGCAAGAAAAAAAATAAAACGAAGTGAAATAATGCATTACCCCAAAGTCAAATTCTACATACAGAAACAGACCAAAATGACTTACGATACCAAAAGACTAAATTTCTGGCAGGGCCAGAGATAATTTGTATATGAAAAATGTCAAAATGTTTTGGGTATATAGCCGCTACAGGAACAAAACAAGCAGAAAACTGGGAAAGACTGTATCGAAACCCAACAAATCTTTGACATCAACATTAGATAAATGAAGAGGCATATGTTAAGACAAACACCCTCAGATGGCATGCGAGTCAACTTCCGCAGTGGATTTAGCCGAATTGCTTTCCTATATCAAGCTTAATAAAAATAGTCCTCGATTCCACCAGCTACAGCTGTTTTTTTTATTCTCTCTCACATGACACACGATGATTCTGGACAGTACCTGAGCTGATGATTGAAATCTGGACCAAGGATTCTGAAGTGTGATCTTGACTAAAAATTAATTGTTCTTTCTGGAGGATCAGTACCAGATTTATTCCTCCAGCTGCACTATGAAAATACAATGTTTTTTCCAGGTGTTACCCAGATCTAACCCCCTTCCCACAGTTAAATGCAAAGATTCTGCGTGACATTTGCCAGGATCTAGTTTGCAGTTTAATTGATCCGGAGACATTTTGAGTTCAGGAAATAAAGTTTTGGGAACTCCCCTCACTTCCAGCCTGCACTGCACGACTGGCAAAGAGCTTGCTCACCTTATCCCACCTTATCTCTTGGCAGGAGCCCCCATCAGCCCTTTGGGGAACTACTGTGTTAAAGGGAGCCTCCATCATACTCAACCAGCCTGGAAGATCTTCTAGTTTACTGGATTTTCTAGCTCTATAATGTTTATTCTTTCTGTTACAACACGAACTAGAGAAAGGAATTTGATCAGAGCACTGCTGTATGTAACAGCCCCCTCCCCAAACTGTGTTCACAACATAAAGCAAAGCAGGGCACGGGGGAAAGTACATCACCGCCTCACACAATTCATAGGAGCAATAAAAAGTGCTCTTAAGGTTCTTCAATCTACATTTAACAAACAGCTACTTTTCTTCAGGTGAATTATGTGCGCACTCAGTGTGCACTAATAGAAATAGGTCAAGTTTATAGCACAGTAAAAGAATTATTTTGGGGTTTTTTTCTGTTTATTTTTCAACCTTTCAATCTAGGAGATGTAATAAAATAACTATTCCATGAATATCTATTGAGGGAAGAAATAATCTCAATTTCTCATTGTAAAAAGCAAACATGCAAGTTAAGAAAATAAGATAAAAATACCTACTCTTAACCATCATGATGAAACAGAAAAAATACTTTTTTCAGATACATTCTTGTACAATCTGTAGTTAAAGTGTTTCTTAGAACATTAGTATCTCTCACACACCTTGCTAAAACACAACAGTCTGTAGTCTCTCTGCCACCAGTGGCAGTGGCACCTCCCAGGTGTTTTGGGCACCCCCCCTTAACTCTCAGGGCATGACTCTAAACCCTGTGTTTTGAAGCCAGAAACCTCACCTCCCGCTGCAGCAGGTTCCTTCTTCAACCTATTTTCTAGTATCTACAGCTTGGACAGACTCAGTATGCAATAAAACTTGCCTATAACATAGCTCTTACCTACAGCAACATAAAGAGAACAAGCCAGAAATTAACAAATGCTCATTTAACTTAGTATGAATTAAAAGCATATCCCTATTATCCACGCATATATGTGTGTGTGCAAGCACCTATGTGTCTGTACACACAGAACAGAGTAAGCACTTCCACCACAAACACCTGTACTGGAGATATTTGTAAAGAAACAAGCTTCTTCAAACATAAATACAATGTTCCCAGAACTGTATCTGCACAAAGGCAGGAAGCTCTTCTCAAGTATCTGTTACAAATAGCCAAGAAAAAGTTATCAAAATATTGTCGCAGCAGCACAGACAAAAGATAAAAACATGGTAAGAGTGAATCAAAACATGCATCTCCTAAATAAACTTTCCTTTGATTTGCCCAGGTCTTAGTGAACTCATGGGATCTACTCATCAACAGATGTCTAAATATGAGACTCTGCGCTTTACTTACATGAAATATAGTTCCTAAACAGGAAGCATAGTTTTTATTAATTTGAATCACCTTCATTCAAATGCCAAATTTATTGTATTTCCATATCTTTATTTAGAGGTGTTTACACAGTTCTTTTCTGCAGCTTAAATATTATATCTATCTGTATTTCCCCATCTGCTTTCTTTGGATCCTGAAAAAAGGTCTTCCCAAAATGACATTTGTCCACGTGAAAATCTAAGTTTACAGAAGCACTATTCATTTGCCTGCATTTAGATAACATGCTTATTAAAGCATACCAACCTATGCATGACATTTACTTACCAGTCTAACTGAAATGACCACCAATAATGAAAAATAAAGATTTCATTTTCCCTTAACCACCAAAAAAACGTACATACGTAGCACAAGTAAGATTTTATACCCTACATTTTACGTGCAAAGCCCTGAGGACCAAACCCAATGCAACCAAGCACAATGGAAGATGCTCACCACTTTAAAAATTTGGTCCCTTCCCAAGAAACGGGAGGGAATAATTTTTCCAAAGCGTTTGTTTCTCCCTTTTAAGCTAGATCTAGAAGGAAGCAATTCCTTCTCTAAAAGCCATGCTCCTCAGCCTTCCCCCAGTGACTTCCGTGATGGGATACTGATAAGCCAGCTAAACTAACAGTGCTGTTGTGAGACTTGGGACCTAGGACATAAGGGACAGGAAAGCCAGGCGCATGGCCATGTCCTGGAGAGCAGCATCCTCCCGAAGGTCCCTGCTGGGGTGGCAGCGTGGGCTCCTGGGTACCACTCTCGGTGGGCCACTGGCTGACGTGACGACAGGTACGTTCTCACCCAGCTCGGCCACTGCTCTATGCGAGGCAAGAGCGGGCACTCGGCTCCACACAACAGCCTGAGGGATATGGGGGGGTGGGGAGGGGGCACGCCGAAACATTTTTTTGGCGAGATCAATCTCCGTCTTACAAGCCTGATTTCGTATTTTTCTGTCTTATCCTTAATTAAAAAAGAAGATACACTTCACGTCGGAAATCTGTCTTTTTTTGAAGCTTGAATCATTTAGCCTATTAAACCCAAGCCTGTAATATGGGTGTTATTTCTTAAAAACATACAGTAAATGCATTAAATTATTGATAGTCATTAAACAGGAAAAAAATTTAAACAGCTCTCAGCTTTTATCAATCATTAATGCAGTTTCCACTTGCGCATCTCGCTGGGTTGCTATCATATAGCACAGAGCAAAGAGTACAAATCCTGAAGGCATGAATTCATTTTCTCTTGACGCAGAGTAAAAATATTCTTGGCAGCAGGAGAGAGGCTAAAACATGAAGCAGAATGGTTGAAAGGAGGCTTCTGTCTTTTGTAGTAAACAGGTAGCAATATGAGGGAGCGGCAATTTTAGGGACGGGGGCCCATCCACTTCCCCTCATCTCCTGAAAGGACCAGTAGCAACATGCTCGATCACCTCCAACACCCGGCAGCCTAAAGCAGTTACGGCCACCCCGACAGCATTTACGGATTTGATCTCTATNGGGGGGGGGGGGGGGGGGGGGGGGGGGGGGGGGGGGGGGGGGGGGGGGGGAGCATTGAGGTCAACAGTAAAGCATCCAGCAACTTCAGCGAGACAAAGATTTCACCCCAAGCTGCTCGCCAGCTAGCAAGGCCAGTAAAACAGATAAGGTGCAGAAAAACCTAACTGTCACCAAACTGACAGCCTCAGCTCCGAAAAAAAATGACGGGTACTGAGATAGTCTCTTGAAGCTATTGTGAACCTTTACTGGGGCAAGTTATGACTAGACCTAGTGTTTTTATCAGCTCTGATTGACTCCTGTCAATAGGGGGAATCTGGAGACAGATGCCAACTGGTGGCACCTTGCCTGGCTATGATATGCCGGCTAGCAGTGAAGGGAAGTAAAATCCCATCTTTTCTCCATTTTATGCACAGACTGAAGACTGGTCTTACAAAGCTGCTCTCTCAACTTTCATCCCCTGCAATTTTATTAAAATTCACTGGTTTAAAATGCAGCAGAGGGAACACAATCTTCAGTGACAAACCAGGTGTGATTGCAGCATGCAAAGACCTAGCTGACCTACCACTAAAGCAGCTACTGTAGGCGAGCCATAGCCATAAAAACATCAACATGAAACACAGAAACACCAGCTCTGGCTAGATCCTCAGCCAGTGAAACCTTAGCCCTGTAGCAGCCCTGCTACTGGAACCCAAATTAATTTGTTTTAAACTACCTTGTGTCTGTTTAAATGAGCTGTAATAACAGCTCTGGAGCACAGTGCAGACACATCCAAAGCCAAATATGATGCCGAGGACTGCTCGAGATGCATACCCGTACCCTGAGCCCACTTAGAAAGTACTAGCAGGAAAAGCCCCACTCCCCACAACGGCATAAATTCCTTCAAAGAACATTTCTGTTCATACAGAAAAAAAAGGCATGTTAAAGATTTAGAAAAAAAAAAATGTACAGAAAGGATCTTTGTCTGCTCCCAAAATCTAAGTCCTTTGGAGATTATTTTTTTTCCCCTGAAAATGATTCAAGAATGCACTGAGCCGAGCAACTAGATAATGCCAAATGTTGATATCAAAGTAGCCAGGAAAAGCTGCTGTCACAGGAAAAAATTTTCTAGCCTGATTGTTTACAGACAACTATGTTATAAAATACAAAGATATTTATTTCAAACCATCATCAGTGCAAATCTACATCATGTAAAAAAAAAAATTCATTTAAGAACATACTTATGTCTCATTATACTGAGTCCCAAGGAAGGTAATACAGTATTTGAAGTAATAATACAAAAGCTATTACATCACTGAATTGATTTCATGATATATCAACAAACTAAGTAATTCACAATCAATTTCAGTATAATATTAATCCTTCTCTATATACAGTTCTCTAAGAGTAATAGCCCATATCATTAATGTGACACACAACCACCAACAGCTTTTGCACTGGTCCAGGAACCCGCATCAACCCCAGAGAGAAGATGCTTACCCGTTCTTCAGGCCATAAGCAGTGTACCACTCTGGGAAGATAAGGGGAATGGAAATCAGGGCACAGACATGAGGTGCCTGGACCAGCTCCACGGCTGCCTCATGGAGCCGCTGGCGGAGCTGAACAGACCCCAGGCTGAGCCACCAGCTACGCCAGGGCTGACATCCCCTCCCCAGCACCATCGGCCTCTGATGTGAGGCAAGGAAAAGGGTCTGCTTTGGTTTGTGCTCTTCATTCCTCAAGATACATGTATAGAAAGTCCATAGAGTTCTGATGCTGGTTTTAAGCACCTCCCTGCAGAACGCGTTGGAAATTATTTTTTTTCCCCAAAAAGTACTGATTACTTGTAACACATCCTTCTTGCCAAACTTTTTTTTTTTTTTAAGTACTTAATCAGTTGGGCTTTTTTTTTTTTTTTAAAACCACTCAAGTTCACATCTCTTCCCCACGCCCCACCAGGAACACACATTTCGAGAAGCTACAATTGCTATCACATCTTGCCTCTCCTGTAAAGCACATTAGCTTGCCAATAAATTATCTGGAATTTTCATTTTGACACCACAATCTGGATCTCTAGCTAAAAGATGCAGTGGGAACGTACAGGTGCCTAGTGTTTCCCCTTCCTAACCAAGGCTTGTATGAGAAGACATAAGCAAAGGCTGCAAAACAAACTTTCTCAGATCCCCGAATACAAGTCTCATGACAACTGCAGCTAAGTCTAACGGAAAGCCACTCTGAACTAATAGTTAAAGCCTTTCTAATTCTCAGTGTTTGTAAGGGATATGTTATCAGAGAAGAGAGATGCTCTGCTAGTATAGTATTGCACATTTAACTGAATTATCACACAGCCATACTTGAGGCTTAACTATTTAGTTTCAGAGACGGGACCTTTCTGTATTACCATGATAAAAGTCGTTTAAAATAACAAAGCCAAACAACTGTCAAACCACCACTAATACGAGCTTTCAAACAGGTTTCCATTTCATAAATCACTTCAGTGATCTAGTTTCGCACCACCCCAGGGAAAGTTACACGCATAACAGAGAAAATTCATTATCAATATGCAGAGATCACTTGGCAACAATATCGCTACTAGTAAAGACTTGTGCAGTGGCCCTATGATTTATTTCAGTGCATTGCATACGCAGTACAGAACAGCTGTTTAAAACCAATGGATTAACTCTAGGTTTGCAAAATTAGCAAAAGACAACCAGTTCTGCTATAAGTGCTCAGTCATCTACTTCCCCCTGAAACAGCACGTGGTGGGCGTGAGGAAGAGAATAGAGCGTTAGCGGTGGGTACTAACTTGCTTCTTTTGCTTGGAAAGTAATGTCAATCATTTTCAGGAGATTTGCTAATGGTCCCAAGGGTCTAGCAAGTTCAGAGACCTCAAATGGAAGACATCCATCTATTAGTTGAAACTTCATGCACCATATTCAAAGACAGTGCTAGGAACACTATTATTATTTCCTACACTACACACATGTTTTCAGGTATTTATTATATTAATGCTTTGTATTATTTTGTAGTAACACCCTACATTTTAACTACTGCACATATTTTCTTTGCATTTTAAAAAAATGAATTTTCTTGTTCTGTTCACCAGTTCCGATATTTCTTTCCTTTGCAATAGGCTTCTGCTATCAGTGGTAAATGGCCGAGACTCTGAATATCAGCCTCCCAGAGAAGCAATAAAAATCAGTGAACCATAATCTGGGTGTGCATATATATTGGGCTGTATTTCCCACCTCTAGCACATTCGCTTGTCCTGAAGCTCAGATAGTCACAAATAGCCCTTAATCAATACTTTTCCTCTGGAAATTCATCCAGGAGCTAATTTCTTGTTACTAGAAATTCAGCCTCAGGAATTTAATCAGAAGCCAAAGCAGAGGGCAAACTGACTATCTCCAAAGGACCCTTTAAAAGGATCATCTCCTGAATGAAACTCTTACTAATGACAATTCCACTATTCCTAACACAAAAGTATAGCTGCACAATGTGGATGTCTGATACAATACGATGCAATTCATGACTTACAGTATATACTCCCTCCTCCCTCCAAGTTCAGAGGATTTTCCACAGCTCCTATTTCCCATGTGAATTACTTCCTCATCTAATCAAAGCATTTGAAATACTTTAAAATAGAATAGGAGTAAGTTGAATGAGAAGTATTTATGTGAAGTTAAAACAAGTATTTTCACAGTAATTGCAGCTACAGCTAACGTGAAATGCAGAACTGGGATTCCAGGAAGACTTCAGCTGAGCTTTTTCTGTGAACAATAACAAAAAATGCAGTAGTAGAGAGAGGAAATTCAGGATCAAGGACAGAAACAGGTAACCAAAAGAGCAGTCAGACCCCGAAGTGCGGAACAGGTAACCAACCGTCTTTCAGCCAGAGGCTCTCAGTCTGTAAACAGCACCACAGAAGGAATCACTTGACTTCCCTGGGCTTTGTACAAGACAATTAGCAGAAACAAGGCTTATGTGGCTGATCCTGCATCTCCCATTTGGTTCATCCTGACTTTCACATGTCGGCAGTAATCTCTTACAAATATCAGCTGGAGTTTATGCTCTAAGTATTCCAATTAACGCAGACCAGAACAATTGCACTTCTCTGAAACTTGCATACAAAATCCCTGGCTATTTTCTACGGTGTCACCTGCTCCCTGTCGTCGTCGTCCCCCCCCCGCCAGCATCCCAATGTACACGTCACACACCCCACACCACTGCACAGGCCTCGAGCAGGTGGGGCAGGGACAGTCGATGGTTTTGTCACCAACATCTAAACTGGCCTCTGAGAATACTGAATTTAAAAGCTGCATTAGTTACAAGTGCTCTGTTTATGCTGGAATCAGTGGGAGAGGTTTTTTAGCTAGAAAGATGTGGGAAAACTTTGCAACACCACCTATGTGATTTAGAAGGCCAAATCTCACCACGTCTGAATCATTCAGATATATCAAAAAGCTACTCCTGGCCTTTTGTTGTTATTCTATTAGATGTAACTACAAACTATTACCCTGAAATTTATGCACAAATATCACTTGTCAATAGCACTTTAAGAAGAAGAAAAAAGGTACAATTTTTACCAGTCGGACTGTGAGAGAATTTCCCATCACGCTGCGGCACGTATGCAAAGCTTCTCAGCAGCTTGTTCCACGACAATGGATTTGCAAAGCAAGAACTGAAGGGATTATTTGATTCAGCATCTACTCAAGTGGCCAATTCCTTCAGCAATCAATACTAATCAACAAGCTAAAGCCTTGTAAGAAAAAAAAAATCAGACAGCATTTGAATCCTTCCTGCTGCAGCAAGCAGGGCGCTGAGGCCTTATGGTCCAACACAGACACCTCAAACGCTGCAATTTTGGAAAAATCAATTTTACCTGGGATTTAAAACACACCCTATGCTTCTTTCCAAATGCCAAAATGTAAAGCTCACCTTTTCAATGAAATTCTGAGAAGAAAATTACATACATAGAAACAAACAACGTGGGTATAGTATCGTCTATTTGTTACTTCACACGTCAGCTGTGCAGAAAAGACCTCAACATGAGCACGGGGGACAGGGATTAAAGTAAGAGCAGTGCATTTTAGAGCAAAACAAAGGCCACCTTCACACACGCCACTTTTGCATTAATAACATCAGGAATTATACTTTTTCCTATTCTTATCTTTCAGGTTGAGTTCAGGGATTCTTAAGAGATGTGAATTACATTGCTCTGACAGTATACCTGAGGAAAGCAGAGTGCCAACACTTGAAAAAGAACTTAGAAAAAAAGAGTATCNGCCAAACAAAATAACCCACACGAAAGAGATTTAGGTTAGGTTTTAAGTGGCCCTTTAGTTCAGTCAAAGCCCATGTCTCACACGCTTCTGTTGCCTTTGGTATCATATTAAAACAGAAACCTTCAGATCGCCAAGCAGACCAGAGGGCCTTTGGCAGCCGTTAAGACTCTGCATTCGAGTTGTGTTTTAACAATTCTGTGAGTCCCCTCTCACGTGTCTTTAAGAAGCAGAAAGTATACAAAACTGTTTTCCCCTCCGTTATACAGTCACTCCAAATCCTGTTGCAATTCCTAAGTAATTCTTGGCATAGCTGTACAAGAGTGACCAAACCCACTTTCAAAAAGAGTAAATTGGCAGGCAAGCCATGTTGACTAGGTGGAGGGGGAGAGCTGGGAACACAGTGTTTCCAGGAGCGCCACACACTTCGATGCTAGGGTAGAAACGGGACGATGCAGTGATCTGGTAGAACAGAAAGGCTCATCTGTGTTTATCAGGGGACAGCTCATTTGGATAACGGGAAGCATAATGACTTCAGGCTGTATGAATAGCCAGATTCAGAAGGAAGAGTACTAGGGTCCGGGATTCCTAGAAAATAGCTGAAGGAAAAGGGTGATCTGTAAGCGTGGACTGTCCTGCAGCGGTAAGTCTGGCAACGAGGAACAGTTGGGCAAATCTGAAACAAAAATATCAGCTTCCACAGATATTCACCTTCAGACCTGGCAAAGTTTGACGCACTGACAAACCAGGGGGTTATATTTAAAAAAAAAAAAAAAAGCTTAAGAGCAATTCAGACATACACTTAAGTTACTGTGGAAAATATATGACCAAATGTTAAATCCTCTATGCTGAGCCACTGCTAATCTGCTAGCACACCCAATGCTCAGTTCTGTGCCCTACTCTTCATCCACCAAAACACACAGAAATCATTCCCAGAAGACAGGTCATTTCTTCCACAGCCTTTTTAAGTCTGCAGGCAAGCGAAAATAAATGTGTATACATTTTTAGACATATCCATGTTTTAAGAATTTTAATGTATAGCTATACTTTGTACTTATTTACATGCACTTTCCATATACATTCACGCATGTTTATGCGGCATAAAAGCTCAACATTTTAGAAACGACCAAGTTACAGTTTTTGCACTAGGCAATGATTAAAACCTGAATATTTCATAGTGGTGAATCACACTGCCAAGTCTCTAGGGATCAGAGCAATTTGAATTGGCATAAACGAATGTTTCCCAATCTTCTGCTGCTTCTGTAATGAGTTATGTTCCAGCCCTGCCAATCATTTCTCGGAAGGCAGACCCACTCTCCAGCTTTTTAGCTGTATTCCCCGCTCAGGAGTGCTGGGAAGGCTGTGCTTGCTTCCACATGTGCAACTGCTGCTGTCTCACAACAGCAGCCCATCTGCACTTTGGACCTTTTGCCAAAGCCGTCCAAGCGCTTCCTCAGCACTTTCCTGACCCAGGTCTGCGCAGAGTCGAGGGAGGGAGAAGCCTCGATTGGACAGAGCCCATTCTCCCGTCAGCTTTTATCTTCCCAAATCACCAAATAAAATAATTTCTAGATCAGCAAAGATGGAAAAAGAATGCAAACAAAGCAGTTTCAATCCCTGTACCCACATTTAAACTGGCTGCCCTCTAAACCCAGACTGCGAGCCTTTTCACGCCAGCAACTCTGCCGAGCAAGTCTCTGGAAGCCTTCTGATCTCAAATGTTAACACATTTCCCCGCTGATACAAGTTTAACCTCAAGAGAAGAGAGGAAACAAGCTGCTACACACAGATTAGAGCTGATGAGCAGTAGGTAATGACTGGAGCTGTGTCAAATTGCAGTTACAACAACTTTTTCTCCCCCCGTCCCCCCCGTCCCCCGCCGTTTTTGGTTTGGTGTTTTTTTTTTTTTTTGAAGGTACGTACATAGGGGTTCACACACTGAAGATTCCTTTTGAGCTTACTGTGCAAATACCTGAACTTCAACCAAAACTCTGCCAACAAAGCACTTGCCGGGACTTGCCTGAATGGCACAAGAACCTTCTGGCAAACATGGGCATAGTTTTGCTTGGAGGGTTCAAGCAAGTACACTTGCAGATAACTAAAAGGAGTAGGAAGTTAAACTGTAGACTACTAAACTCAAGACAATTTTTTTCTTCCAAAAATTGATGTAACGTTGCCAACCTGCTGTATGGTGATGTACTAATTCTACAGCTAATGAAGACGTTAAAAGTGAGCAAACAGAGCCAAGCCAAACTTCGTTGATACCTAGCTTTGACTTTGGTTTTTTTTCCTTTTTTTTTTTTTTTAAATCTTCCACAGGTCCTCAGCCTCTAGTTCGTGCAGAACACTTTTACTTCTACCTTAAACGACCTTATTTAGAAGAATATTAAAATTGCTGACAAAACACACTACTTATAGCTAGCATCCTCACTCCTGTTACCACCAGTGAATTTCCATTATCAGATTGCTGTTACTTTTTCGTGTTTTAGCTTTGTATTTGGCCATTTCTTAAGGAGCCCTAGCACAAAATCCAAGGTTCAAAGACTCTAGGCCAAAGATCCCAAACAGCCATGGAAAGCACAGAGTGTATTGATTTAATAAGATGTAACAGCTGTCGGCATTATGAATACAGTGATTCTGACTGTATGCGCATGCCACCATGTTGGCTCCATCGGTCGCAATGAAAAAAAATAAATAATCAAAATAAGTCTTTTCACTCATTCTAACACCATCAATATCAGCCTGTAAAATCACCTTATCAAGTAGAGAAGTTACCAGCAATTTAAGTTTTAAGCAATTTAAGTACACAGAAACAAGAGAATGGGGAACTCGCAGTGGAAATTACTAGAGGTAATACCCTAGTAAAAGAAAGTCAACAGCGTTTTTCCTTTATGTCGGCTCCCAGCACCCCAAATACTAACAGCTGTCCATTAATCCATCAGTCTTGAGGCCTCATAAGCTACTTCTACTCCTTGCGGCTCTAGCTGCACAGACAGACAGTAAGCATTGGTATTTCGCCGAAGGATCCGCTCTTCTAAAACTGGTTTCAAGCCCCTAGGAGCGGTGGTCTTTCTCCAGCCCTCTTTATTACTAATATTAAAGTCACGTACAGAACGGACTATTACCTTAATCAAATTTTCAGAAGTTGAAACTTCAGCAACACCCTGGGAGAAAACCCAAAACACCTAAATAAATCAAAACCACACAGAACTTGTATCCAACAGAGCTCTGCTGGCCATTTCCCGACGGCTTCTATCTATCCAACAAATTGCAACCAATTAAGTCTTTTGCAAGGAAAGTTTTTGTTTACAATGATGTTTGAGAAAACAAAAAAAAGAGCTAAGAGGCATTACTCCAAATGTATTAAAATAATTAGTCCATCCACAAACACCGCTGGAAATTGCCTTGGGTTTCTCCAAAGGACTTCAGTTTTGTTATTGTATGTAATTATAGTAATCAAGAGGTTCCTAACCAGGTTCTGCAAACATTAGGTTGGTTAAAATAGAGAAGATTTAAGGAATTGTATTCCTTCTTACAACTCCTAGGTTCTTCCTTTCCATTTCACGCTGAAAATACAAAAGTCAATTTTGCAGTCAGACTTTTTAAAAGAAATGTATAAAAAAATCAGTAGATCAGCTGTTTATTCTAAGATGTTTCCAACCTAAAAGCCTCATACAGGCCAAAGAAAAACCAAGCTCACAACTCTACCAGCATCTTACTGCAAGATTGCTAAAGTCAAAGCACAGCTTCTATATGGAAGCGGAAATTCCTAGCCACACATCCAGAAAGGTAAGAAAAGTAAGCTTTTCTCACCACCCAGAAGGTAACTGGACTAGTAACCCTAAAAATCTAATTTCAGGATACATAATATTGAAAATGTGAGCCCAGTAATGAACAAGTATTCAGAACCTTTATTGCTTTCCCAACTCTAGTATCTCCTCAGTGTTAATCTGAACCATTTTGCTTTCAAATGACGAAGACTTCACGTTCCCGAGAAAAACTTTAATTAAAAATACAGTTTAACACCTGATGATGTAAACAAGCTTTATTTTCCTTGCAAGAAAACTCTGTTGACACTGTTGAATACACAGGCACTTGAATTTACACATCAGATCACAAGCAAAATCCCTGCTGTACTGGAGTCAATCAGATTTTTGGCATTGACTTCACTATAACCCAGATTGCAAGTGTTGGCTGCATCAGATCAATAGTTTTCAGAGCCTCTATGGTTTGGGGTTTTTTTTATGCTATTCTTTTAAAGCACAAGTAAGATGCCCTAACATTACACCTTTAAGAGAAAACACAAACTGTTAATTTTAACACAGTGAAAATGTTAATCTAACAGTCAAAGCAGAAAATACTTTTTGAAAAGTCTCATCATAATTACATGTGAATTACCATTGATGAAAGCAGGTCACACCATAATATTATAAAGGCCTTAATTCACAGTATTCCACAACCTATCAAGCAACTGCGTCTTTCTTGTAGAGATTTCAATTGAAAGAGAGGCACAGGAAAGAAGCGGAGACCTAATCATCACGACTTGCAATAGCCACCCCAGAAGCCAGTAGCAGAACCAAGCACATACCTTATTGTCCTGCCTACACCGCTTCCCTTCATACTGCACTCATCTCTGCAATGTTAATGGAATAATACATATTAATGCCTCTGTCAGAATCCAGTGCTACATTTTACACTCTCCCAGACAGAATGTAATAATCTCTTGGATGTAAATACTGCATTTTGACGCACATAACCCATGGCTCGGGTAACCTCCACTGCTTTTCAGGTTTTCCTGAAAGCAGATTCTCAGATAACCATAATTGAATCAGGGCTAAGGAGAAGGGCAGAAAACAGAAGCAGCACATCTTGCAGATGCAAGAAGGGTGCTCTGGGGTAAAACTCTTTTTGTATTACCTGTGTGTTCCCTGCGCTCTGTTTAGTACAGGCATTCGTCCCTAGCCTACAGACACGAAAGCATTGTAATATATTAAAGAATAAGCTTTTCAAGAGACTTTTAAAGCCCTCCGAGAAGCTTCACTGAATGTTATGTTACAGCACTTTAGCACCAGTAAACAGGTTGTGGGTCCCAAAGAAAAGGTAACTTACTTAAACAGAAGGACTACCTATGACTTCAGATAAGTCTGGATAAAGAATCCAGAAAAGTGTTCTGCCACAATGGTACTCCCTGAAATTAAGGGACGGCTGCAGAAGTAAGCATTCACTGAAATGCTTTGCTGGGTGGAACAATAGCTAAAAAATTATATATATTAAATTAAAATCCAAAAACCCAAACAAACAACCCAACATCCCCCCCCAACCTTCTTCAGTACAAGCAGCATTTGCAACTAGATCAACAGACTCCAATTCTTGACTTTCTGCCAGATAGCTTTTGCAGTATGTTTCTCTCCCAAAAAGTTATCTCTGAAGGTTAAAACAAGCTTGACAATAATAGTCAGATGGCATTTATCTGCACAACAAACTCAGTTACAAACTATCAATATTTATTAGATATAAATCTCAAGCCCTCTTGCAAGTTATAACAAGTTATATAAATTAATCTTGCTCAAGACACTCATCAACATATATTCTAACTTTATCATTAGAACAGCATTCACCAAGTATCCCTTGTCATAGTGAGCAGCTGTTCGCACTTAGTTTCTGCACCTTAATCTTATATTTGGCTAAACTAACAAAATTAATATTCTAGCTTCCTTTCTCTTCTCACACTTAAGCTCCAAGGCAAAACTGCGCCAAGTTAAAAAAATGTAAATAATCACTGATTACTAACATGTAGAACTTGCACAGATCAGAGGAAAACAAAGCATTTGCAGTGTAAAACATACTGGAGGTTTTAAAAAAAATGCAACAAATTTGGAAAGGGCTTTCAATTACAATTTAAACCTTTGGATCTCCCAAAGAACAGCTGCACAAAATATTTGAGAAAAACTATAGCAAGTGGTACCTTTACAAAGAAAGAATACATTTTTATAGCACTCTTTAAAACTTCAATATTCAATTGTACAGTCATCTGATATTTTCAGCAGTAATTAAGTCACTACATGAAGAATGTAGAGCTGCAGAGCAAGTTCCCCGGCTTCCCTTAAGCCCAAAATGAGACAGCATTATATACTTACAAATTTCTGCTCTGTTCCTAAAATTCTTATGCCACCAAAGACATTCCTGTACCAACCTCCTGGTAGGAGGTACAGAGGCTGCAATAAAAGCAAGCCAGCAGAACACCTGAGGGATTTCAGAGTTTAATTCAGCAGCTGACGGTATTTAAGCATATGGTCAATGTAAGCACTTTTCTGAATAAGGACAAAATTAACATGTGCTTGACTGAACCTGAGCTCAAACAGACTTAAAATTTGATTCAAAGCCGGCTGAATTAATAATAGTCACACAAAAACAGACTTGAACACACTCTGGCCCTTTCTACCTACTTAGTTTTTAGACCAAGCAAAACACTCTGTCCTCTCTTTTTATAGGTAACCATCAACGTTCACCAATTGCCCCTACTGATATAATGTAAAAATGTTTCGAAGAGAAGCACACAAAGCCCCAGACAATCCGATACTGAGGATTTATCTCCAAGCAAACGGCTCAAAGGCAACAATACTCACTTCATTCTTCCCAGCCAACACAAAGGCTGCAATCCATGAGATGTTTCTTCCACAGGAAACAAACCCAATCAATCAACTAAATTATTCTAAGCAGTTTTAAGAGAAGGTAGGTAAGCTTTACTGGTTGAATATCACAGTAAACCTTATTATAGAAATAAATCCTAAACTTTTGCCCAATATATCTTCTGATACCTGTAACTGAAAACACCCTTAATGTAGTTCTCAAAGACTTCTGGAAATACAGTACAGACATACACATATGTATGTTGTTTTTTTTAAAATATAGTGTAAGGGAGTGCGCAGTGGCTGGAGGGCAACAGCATCATTGCACAGCACCAGTGAGCTCAGTAAAACATTTTAGACACCTAAGTGTTATCTTCTGCTTATCAAGAATGTTCATTTAGCAGTGTTTCTCATTCCTAGAGAAAACTAAAGCTAAGTTCCAAGAATACTGATTAAATGATGTATTTTCAACAGAGAAACAAGACAAAAGGCAATTTCATCTTATTCCAGCCGTTCTCCTTCTTGGAGAAATCTGAAGTTTTAAAAGCACCATCTCTTTGCTCTTTACTACTTTGTCTTTCCATCTCAAAAAGATATGAAAATCGGTTGTAATTCAAGGCTAATTCAGTCTCTAATTAGTTTAGAATCTTAATGGCCCTGATCCTATGTGTTAAAACTAATTTTTATCATGTTTGATACTTCACGGATGTGTAATGTTCTTGCTAATCTGGATCAGCACTTTTGGTAAAATTTTATTATGAGTAGTATCGAGGCAAGAAATTTCAAATATCAGATCATCTTGTGACAATGCACCAGAGAGCAACCAGACAGAAATAAAGCAGCTGCATTTATCCAACGGACGGAAGCCTTCTTCCCAAAAGAGAATTTGGGAAGGTAACCTCCAGTCCTTTCAGAATTCAGCATATAGGCTGGCTTTTAACCTTAGAAAGGGAGAGAAATACATATCAATATGAAACTGTTCACTCTAACAGCTTTTCTTAGATGCTGCACTTGAGAATTACACAAAATGAAACAGAACAGAGATCCTCTTTACTCTCAGACCTGGTTTCTAATCAACTGCAGTTTACAGAATGGTACAGGTAGATTAAAAGAGCATGAAATAAATGGTCTACAGGAGCAAGTTTGGTTTTCCTGGCATGATGGGTCTATTTGTTGTGGCTGTCTCCCTGGTAGAGAATGCACTCAACCCAATGAGATGCAAAATTTTGTATTCACGTCGTTTCCTCTCATCTTCTGTCATCAGCAACTACATGAAAAGCAGCTTCAAATTTACTCTAGTCTGAGCAATTTGACTTAGACACATTTTAAGATGTCGGGATGCTCTCAACTGATTGGTATTATCTCAGTGTAGCAGTGGGTCAGTGCAGCAGCAAACCCCTTTGCCTCTGAAGAAAAGTTTCTTTCCAAGATGTGACTGGTGGAAGCCAGCTGAACTGCCACATGTTCACCAGTCCCATTACAAAAGCCACCACAAGGCTTGGCACCACGTGCAGTATTTCCAGGAAGGAAGCCAGATGTACATTAATATGGATAGAAGTAACCAGATGAAGGAACAGAGGCCAAGGCAGCAGAGATACACACTCTGCATCACCCCTCCTTACACCTACCTCAAAGTGATGATGTTCACGGCATCCTTCGTATCACGCACTGAGAAACTGAAACCTGGATACAAGTGTTACAACTGAGGGTTGAAACCTGGGCTCCTGTTCAGTGCTCTGACCTGGCATGCCTTGAACCCTATGAAAACATCCACTTCAAGTTCTGTACAGGCCAGAGAGATCCAACTGACAGATTTTATCTCCACTGAAATTATCATGCCATGCAGAGGCATAACGTCACACTGCCGGGGTCTACACCTCTGCAACAGACCGCGTCCAAGAACTTTCTGCGTGTCTTCTAACCACAGCACTCATTTTAAAAGAATGGTTCCACAAACTTCTACGAAAGGAAAGCAAGAGGACAAAACCCATATATACAGTCGAAGCTGTATTTGTTACTATGAACTGGACCCCATGTTTTCTTTCACGCAACACTCAGCCAACTGCACGGTTTTATAAGGTGCCGGAGGAATGTATTTCCTGTTATCTGAAACACATCACTTCTAGAGCACATGAACGACAGTTTGTGTTGAGTTTCTACAATAAACTAAGAGGGCTGTCAACTTTGATGGCATATTAGTTTGTCACTTGTAACAGGCAAAGCTGTGTGAGCAGATTAGACAATGCTACATAATTTAATAATTTTATCATCTATTCTACTTGACATTACCAGCTATTCCTCATGATTTGATCTGCCTATGAAACTACGTGCCAGCCGCAGAGCCTTTTTACTAAAATGAATATTGTCTACCCACACACAAACACCATTTAACCCATAAAAGGCAAGCTTGGCTTTCAAAACCAAAACAACCCTCCGACTTTAATTCCTGGAAACTCACATGTACAAGTTCAGAGTAGCTCTTCTAAAGGGCAAATGTGGAATGAGATCTATTTAGGCAATTCGACCCACATTAAAATATAATGTCTACTTACAGACCTTTAACCAAGTTTACAGAAGCAAAGCCTTAAATGTTGACCCTCTGCAGGGGATAAAGTGTAGAGAGAAACTGACAGGTTAAAAAGAAAGGAAAAGAGAAAAAAAAATTTACAATCATACCATACCAAAAAGCCTCTGACAGAGTCATTTTAAGAAAGTCAAATACGTAGATGGTATCAGAAGTACTATATATACACACACGCGCCTATATATGCGTCCAATTATCCTGATTTAAGGATAAAGATAGTAATCAATGAGTAGAACAAGGGAAGGCGCCTACATTTAAACCAGCAGCAATGGCGTCTAAAAACCAAATCAGCCACATACGTGTATTTGCGTGAGAAGTTTGGGCTTGCATTGTAGCTTTCTTTCTAAACACGGCTTCCAGTTCTGGGGCTCCAAGGAAAGTGGGAACAGATAGGTTTAGGAACACAGGAGGAGTTAAAGACACATCAAGTAAACTAGTTACAACTGGAATAGAGTCTTCCAAGGAAATAATGTTTCCACCATCCTTTACTCTGCAAATTACTCATTTCAAACTGCAGAATGGATAAAAATCAAAAACTTTGGCTCTGCTTCTTGTGCACTTGGCCTATAATCTAGGAAACAAACAACTTCAGCAGTCAAATATCACTGCTTTCATAGAATAGCTGGAGAGAAAAAAAAAAAACCACTCTTGTGGATGGGGGCGGAGGACGGAGAATGGCGGCGACTACTTTTTTTTTGTCCATGGACCACAATCCTTCATTTTACACTCTTGTGGGATGCTTGGCACCAATACGCACTGCAAACTCCTGGGACAGATAAATTACAAGATCATTTGAGGCACTGAACCCACAGCTTACAGATGCAGCAACTCCTATCAGTGCTCGGAACCAAATCCTCTGTTCAGCCTGCCCAAAACTGCAGTGTGCCCCAACAGTCTTAAGTATTCACAACCTACAGGAACACTACTAAGCTACACTGGGCATCAGTGGATCAGCAGGTATATTATCCTGCCTTCTCTGCAGGTGTTCAGAACTAAAAACTGCTTTTGTACAGCAATCCCAAGGGGACAAAACGAGCCAAAGACTTAGCTCAGATTTCTGCCAGTTGACCACAGCTCAAAGAATCATCGTACCTAAAATGCCAGCAAATCCAGGAGCGTGGATAAAACATTAGCCAGCTCCGAACTACTGAAAAAGAGCCGGGTTCCACTTAAAAAAATTCCTCTTTAAGTCTGGTATCTGCCCACAGAGAATCAGCCTATCAATTTTTTAAAGGGTATTTCTTTTAACTAAACTCCTTTAATATATTTTATGCAGGATTACATTACTAATAATTTCCATGGGATTTCAGGCCTGAGAGGTACCAGTTACGTCCTCCCTGAAAGAATGTGTGGAGGTAGGACAAGGGAGAAACCATTAAGCTTTAGAGGTTTCTGTATATTATCTGCATGCTCCCTTTTTTACGTCAAAAATCCAAACAAGAAAAACATTTTCCCCCAAAGTTTGCCGAGATGAGAAATGAACAGCAGCTCTGTGCAAGGGGGCATGCCCTCCCCTGCAACAGCGCAGCTCAAAGTGCACACACTTGTCCAACACTGCTTGCAAGGAGTTACCACTGGGAAACTATTTCAGCCAACTTTGGCCCAGAGCCACCCAAAGCTACTGCTAATGCCATGCAAAGTCACAAACTTATCCTTATAACGGGCAAGGGCTTGCCTTGTGTTTCTGGAGACCTCCTTTTGTTGTAAGAGTGTGAAGAGAGAAAAAAAACCCACCCCAACTTAGCGAACACCTAAAATCTGTGTAGCCCGTGACAAAAGCTTGTGTTCCTCACAACGCAGAAGTGGATGGTGTTCAAATTCAAACGTCCTTATCAGTATTTACTCTTAGCAAACTAGTTTGTTTATTTTTCCTTTATGTTGCAGATATTTCTGCCACTTTCCAGCTGTTTATGTAATTCTGACCTAAATCAACGTTGACAGGGAGTTGCAACATACCCGTTTGATTTTTTCAAGTAACTGCTCTAGGTCTCGGAAGTCTTTCGAATGGGTTAATCTAAAGATACGAGGAAATTGTGATTTACGAAGCAGTTTAAAATACAAACATGAAAAAACAGAGTCAGAAGGACTGGAAAAGCCACTCCACTGGTTCTCCTGATGCCTCCCCAGTACAGGTTGTTAATTAGGATACTAAACAACTGCCTCGCTGTTGTATTCATGCAAGTTCTTGATGACTAGTTCGGCTTCCAGTTCCCATCAGAGGTATTATCACGGCTAATAAATTACTAGCCGTATAATAGCCGATTACCGCATTACATTTCTGACGTGATGCCACCATATACAGAACAATGTATTTAAAAGTGAAGTTGGCTCTTCTTTTAACCTTTATCTCTATTACTAAACATTAAAAAGCTGCAGTTATCGTTTCAGCCACCACCAGACACTGCAAGGAAGACCACATATGTAGTGAGTATAAGAGACAGAAGTGACAGAAATTGATAAAAACTTCATCACATGGCTGACACCCCATATATCAAAGCCCTAAATCTCATTCTCTGCTTGCCTCCAATTTCCATCAAAGCCTGCCAGCTGCACATTTATTGAGAAGTTTGTGATCTGACAGCCACTGTATTACCAACATTAATGATGCATCAGTCTCTAGAATTACTGGGGAAACAGTCCAATTGATTTTATTATTATACAGAGTTCCTCACATTTCATTTCAGGCAGCTTCCTACCACAAATTTTAGCAATAACTAAAAATGCTACACAGCTGATGCACAAAACGCTAGGGCGAAATATGGTTACCACAGCTTCACGCCACTCCGTTCTCCCTCCAGGAGAGCTCCAAATCACTCAGACACCACTGTGTAACCCATGAGTTATTGGTCCATAACTAAAAGGGCTTACACATTATGGTGCTATAAACAGTGCACCACTAATATTCACTAATTTGGTCAAGAAAGCTACAAACAGACAGGTGACACCTTCAGCTCCCCAAAAAAGCAGTTTTCCCAAAGTCTTATAAATCCCTGCTATTGACACTAAATAAAAATCACCGGGGGGNGGGAGGGAGAGAATAACTTAAAAATATATTGCCATATAGACTGAAATTGTTTCCACAGGTACCGTAAAGAACAAGCACACGTTTTCTTTGCAGCAAATAGCTCACTTCAGTCTGTCCTCTTCATCCTAGAAGACTTTTTTCACTTAAAAAAACCAAACAACTACCACAGCTACTAAAAAGATGCAATAATGCAACACAACGAATCAAGCTTGTAGGGGCTTTTTTGAATCATAAGCAAGTATTTGAAATACATAGGTAAGTTGAAATTTCCAGTATCAGTTGGGGAAAGATCTCCATGAAATATCCAGCATCTATTCCCAGAAGTCCCCAAAGGTACTATGTTTTTGGGGTTTTTTTTTTTTGCTTTCAGTGAGCCTGGCAATGACACCTAACAGAGAACTATTCCTGTCACTTTTTAGGTTTGAAAGAGAAGAAATAAATGCTCTCATAGTTTTGATAAAACTAGTTTTAAGGCTCCATATCTCCCAAAAAAGGCAAGAGAGAAATACAATTTTCCTTCTCTATTTTTAATCTCTTAACTTCAACTTTTCCAAAGGTCATAAACAAAAGATTTTCAAGCACTTGTATTAACATGGCTTACTCACTTAATTTGACAGGCAAGGTCTGCAACACAGTGACAAGAGGAATACATCAAATGGAATAAACAAGAACTGCTGCAGAAGTAGAATGAGATCCTTTCCCATTTACCTTTTTTTTTTTATACTTGACAACAGCAATTTAGTCATTTTGAGTTTTGCAAGACATGAATTTGAGTTATTAGAAGAGATAGATTTTCAAACCAATCAATATGAATGCTTTAAAAAACCTACTACAGAAGAAAGTACTGCATCTACTTCTATAGAAACTCCTCCCTACCTCCACAGCAATATCTCAAGTTACAAGCACTACAGGAAAAAAAAGCTCATCGCTAGCGAATGCACGGAGAGTAGCAAGCTGCTTCCAGATGTGCAATGCAGCCCAGACCTTACACAAATAAGCGGTAGGAAACGCTGCTCTGTTTTTCTTTCTTGTTTTCTTGCAATCCACTATTTTAGAGGCATGCAACGTATCCACCTTTGAGGAACGTACATGAAGTTGGCTTAACCTGCATCCTACTCCCAGGCTCTGCTCCCCAAGCAAAGAGCAAACATATCTGGACAGAAGAATTACCTGTTATTAATCACTGTATCATCTAAAATGGATCCCAGCCTTAATTGTGCTTTGATTCACAAGTTTAGAGCTACAGCCCTGCTCCAGACTGCCCACCTGGCGCGTGTCAAAGGGACAGCTTGTCTGCCACGAACCCCTGACAGATCACAGCCTGCAAACGCGAAGGGAAACCAGACCCCTGGTTTGCTGGTCCCAGTATGGCTCAGGGCTCAGCGGCTCCCGAGCAGGAGCGCCAGAGGACGGGGCAGAGCAGGCTGGCCCTTCTCAGCAAGAAACCAAACAGACACCCCCAAAGCAGGAGGTTTAGTGTGGGTTGGGTTTTTGTACTGTTGTGTTGTGGGGTTTTTTGCTTTTAAACGCTATCTAGTTATCCACTTAAACATGTATAAAACTTTCACTCGTACTTGTATCTGGCATCAAACGTAACGAGGACTTTGTCAGCGTTCCCTTTTGGGGTATTCAGAAGAACAAGCAAACCAGGCAGGAAAAGCCAACTGGTCTGAGGAAGCAGAAACTTCCAAGTACCCTCCTGACGGCAGTGAGCAGAAATTTAAATATCCACAGACAGTTTAGAGGACAGTCATAACCAAACCACCAAACCTTTTTTTTTTTTTTTTTTTTTTACTTTACTGGCACAGCTTACATTTACAACACACGCGTTAAAAAAACAAAACATCACAATCATTATTTTGCAATACCTGTAACAGACTGAACGCAGGCAACTCTAATAGGGAATTCATTAACTCGGGAACAAACAGTTCCTATAATTAGTTACCAGAAAATATTCAACATGCATTTACAGGTTTATTCTTGAATCACTAAGTACAACTCTAGGCACTAAGGCTGAGCACCTTGCGGGGGGGAGGAGGAGGGAGGGAGGGGAACAAAACCCCAAAACTATTTGAAGTACCATCAGTTACTGCATTATTCCCTAGATCAAGAACCATGTGACACTTGCACTGTTTATTTGCATATACAGCCGGTCCTGTTTGTTAGAAAGCTGTTTTCCAACATGCAAATTGGCGACTTCTGTAGGTCGAACACTACCACGAGCACACTGATAAAAATCATGTTAAACTGGGACTTTTATCTCTCTTATACAGCTGCTGTAGATGCAGGCAGTCATACTGCTATTAATGTTTCAGATTATTAGAAAGACTGCTTAAGTGGAAAGTACTTAATATTCATGAAGTCTCTTTAGCATCTGATTAGGCTCTTCCCCTTCCTCTGCCTCATGCTTCATTTGTTACATTTTTACCTGGGCCAAAAATGCAGCTATGAAACCACCTTTATTTTGCATTTAGCAGACACTAAACATTGTTAAATGGAAAGGGATTTCTGTCCTTTTGGAAGCTGGAAATTAACGTTTATTCATCAGAGAAACATACGCAGGCTTTCAGCTTAAACCAACAAACACTTCTAACGTACATTGACTTATGGTAAAAGCAAGTTACACTCAACGTAATCTGGTCCGATAAGCCATTATTACATATTATTATATTAATAATGAGGCTCTTGGGAGCGGGCAGGAAGTACATACTAATGGAAGATGGGCCCTGGGAGACTGCACCGACCAACGGCAGCCCCGGACCCCACGTCCTCAAAGCAAGGGTTCACGGCTACCGCACGCAGATTACGTGATGTCAAATAAATCATACCTTATGCCAAATAAATCCCTGGGGAGGCAGGGGGGTGCGTGTGTGTGGAGAATGACGACAGGAAAAACCCATGCCTAAGAATGAAGGCCGTGATCGGACCAGCACGGTGAATTTTGTTATCACAGTCAATGCAGCTTTCCAAGAGCTTAGTAAATGCATAAGTGTCCTTAGTAAGTGCACGAATGTCCTCGCCACAGGGCTCGGAAGGGCGCAGGGTGCCCCTGGGCATGGGCGGGCGGCCACGGGGGGGCCAGCAGCCATGCCGCAGCCCCCGCCACCCCCAAGAGATGGCTCATCTTCATAACCCCTCCATTAAAAAAGAAGCAAACTTTAAGCTCTTTTTTAAAAAGAAAAAAAAAAAGCCTTGATTTTAAGAGTTAACAAAAAAAAAAANAAAAAAAAAAAAAAGAGGTGAAGTAGCTCTAAGTTCACCTCCTCAGTGGTAATAAATAAGGCCTAAGCGTGGAGGCAAAGTTAACCACAATCCTGGGACTCGATCCAAGTCTCCCATGACAATAGGAAAACATTAGAACTATAACATTCAAAATATTATTTAACTTTTAGAGTCTTAGCGCAGTTCAAAGTCTCCTTTGTGGAACAGCGCTCTTGAAAATGTCGGTTGCCTTCCAGAGACCATTTCCTCCTAATCAGGCCCGGCGTTATTTAAACAGCGAGGAAAAACAGCAAGAATAGGAATCGCTTGGCTGAGCCAGGGAGGGGGGGGGAGTCCTTAAAAACGACTGCAGAATTCTTAAAAGCTGGTAAAAGGCCTAATCCTATATAATGATTTACAAAGTGACAAGGAAAATAGATTTACTGTGAGGGTTTGAAAGGAGACCCAACATCAATAAAAGCCCTGCTCAGGTGGCGGCCGCCCCCTCGGTGGCACGGACATGGCAGCCCTCCACCCACCTGCCCGGGCCCCCCCTCACAGGAACACCGAGGGGGGAAGAAAAAAAAAAAACAAAAAACAACCAAAGCAACTTAAAAAGCAAATCACTTGCTCCAAAGTCAGAAATTCTTTCCAAGGCACCAGCTGATTGATTACCAGCGCCTAACACCTCTTTGTATGGTAGAGGCAGACAACTCATCATCCCTATCTCCCCTCATAAAAATAACAACAATAAAAAAACCCAACCCTTATACCGAAGAGCTCTGAGCTTTGGTTTTATTCATTAAGGTCCGGACTGCAGCACCGCAGCTGCAGTAGGCAGAGGCCGAGCGCGGTGCCAAGTACCCGCAGGCCAAGCACGCGAAACATGCCTCTGGCCAGCGAGCGCCATGAGGGTCAGGAAGGCCTGGTACTACTTATTTATGGCTTTTTTTTTGAGATATGGAAGGGGCACGGCCCCGTTTAACCCTTTTGTCGCTGATGGGCAGCCGAGGCGGCGGCAGGGCTGCCGGCCCCTGTGTGTCCCCCCTCTGTGCCAGGCCCCCCCTTTGCTGCCATGGCGTGGTGACATGGGTGCCGAGGGGCGAGCTCGCCTCCGCCGGAGCCATGCCGTCCAGCTTCCAGCTGCGCGGCAGAACGCACCCGAGCGCGCTGGCGAGGGACCAGCTGCTCTTCCCTGCCTCCACAGCCACAGGCAGCTGCGTCACCCCCCCTGAAATCAGCCCACGCCATGCCCTCCAGCCTCCCCCCCCTCCAGCTTCTGCATGGTGTGAACTTAGGGGGGGAACCTCCCCTGAAATGGAGGCACCCTCCTCCTCCTCCTCCTGGAGGAGGGGTCCCTTTATACTGCTTCGCTCACCGCCTCCTTGCAGCCAGTGTCGAGCATCTCCTTCCTTAATGTGAAAAATACTGAACAAACATGAGGAGTGCCCCCTCCCCACCAGGGCCATGCCAAAGACTGTAAGCAGGTCATTAACTGCCAAGGTCATCTTGTTTGTGAAAAAGAAAGGAAAACATTACCATTAAGACTCTCCTACGGTAAAACGGCAATGACAGCAGCAAGGAAACATAAGCTTAATGTTTCCTTTAACCCTGGCTTAAAAACACATTTGAAGTCATCCGACTTAACCACGTGACTTCGCTAATTACCATTCATTGAGAAGGTTTTGGGTAGATTCAGCCCAATTTCACACTCGGCACCACACCCATACCCCAACGTTTTTCTCGGGATCTGTTGTTAAACCTCATCCCCAAGCAGAAAGCACTGAATTTACCTGGCCTTTCTAAAGTTCTCCTGAGGACGGAGAGCCACCCAACCCCTCTCGCTCATGGCCATCCAGGGCACACCACCGCATCTCTGAATGGCCGTGCGGGACAGGACCCCCCAAGTGCAGCACCAACACCCCTGCCTGTCCACCGGGCTCCCCGCTCCCCCCTTTCCTGCAGGAAGCACATCAACTTTCCCTCCGCCACAGCCTTCACTACTGTTTGTCTGCAGACTGGTAAAGCACACTAAGAAATGCCTAATGAGACACCGATCTGACATCCAAATGTTCTCCCCGACCCGCTCCCCCAGCGGCACAGGCATGGGGGTGCCATGTGTTTGCCGGCTCTCCAAGGACGGATGGACGGAAGGAAAGCGGGAGGGTGGGCGAGAGCTGGAGTCAGCGCAACACCAGCACATGGCTGGCTCGCACATGTTTTCAGTCGCTGGCTAGTAAGAAAATACATACGTATACACACACGAACACACACAATACTCTGAAAGCCCAAAGGAAGACAGCAGGTTGCTAGGATAACATTGCTTCCTCCGCACCAGGAGCTAATAAAATAAGGAAAGACCACAGCTCTCAAGAGAAAGACGGATATATGCTCGGCTTTCGAGACCCTACACAAAGGCAATCCTTCCCATTTCCAGGTAGCCCAACGCCAGTACTTCCAGGGACCTCACGAATTACTTTTCTTACAGTAGCACTGTGAAACTAGCTTCGGCACACAAACCGGGGAAGTCCAGGCAAGAGACGGAAGATTGCATAATTAACCCCATTTTATTACTGGGACGCGCAGGCGCTCGGAGCCTAAGCAATCTGTTCAAAGTTACTTGAGAAGTCTGGAGGGGAAGAATTAGCTGAATCAGACAACAGCAGCGCCGAGTTCAGTGACCCAGAGCCAAGCCTCCTGCCCTCTAACTGAACACTTAACTCTTGCCGGAGAGAGTCCCAACACGGAGACAGCAGACCCCGGCACGTCGGTAAACCAGCTGTCACCCTGCCTGCCGCTGCCGGCAGGAGCTACCCATGCAGCCAGTTTTGCATCCTGTGAGTGCAGCTTGTTGCAGCACTGGGCCTTAAAATTTATTTTTTTTTTTAAAAAAGTATTTTGGAAAGTACTTTAAATATTTTAAAAACCTGAAATAGGTTCCAGACTGCAAATATTTACACACATTCTTGACTTTATGTGCAAGGAGTTCAACTAAGTTTAAAAAACCATTTTTATGTCTAACCTTAACTATGTACATAAATATTTACAGGACCGTGACTTTGGTTTCCCTCCCTCGTGCTCAGTACATCACCTGGCTCTTGAGTGGCTGGGGTCAATGAAGCGAGCCGATTTCTCAGTTTCAGGCATTATCCCCAGCCTGCGCTGCCTGGCTTGCAAACAGAGGAGGAGCGACGTGGAAATCCAAGATCCAAGACCCCAAGCTGCTTTTAAGTGGTTAGCGTTCTGCAAAAACGTTGTCAAGAAGTAGACTGAAACTTGAATAACGGCACCTATTTTGAAATCTCACACAGATTAATTCGAGCAAGGTACTAAATTGATGCTGTAAACCCATTTTACTCTCTTCCTACAAAAACTTACATAGGAGCCAGCAACAAGGCAGCTCATGTGCCTCAGTGGTGATTTCCCCAGTGTGCACACAGACAAAACCTTGACCTCTACATGCAGGGGGGTTTAAATGAGTTTCAGGATTTAAAAAAAA
>RSEF01000006.1:12450974-12465362 GCA_003993805.1 Himantopus leucocephalus | reverse complement strand
TTTTTTTTTTAATTATTATTCCTTTGAGGCTGCAGGGTTGTGATGACTGACCGGCTGACAAAGCGAATGGTATCTGTCTCTTGGAGATTTCTAGATAGTCTCATAACTAATCAAAAGGGTTTATTTATTGGGGCTGCAGTGACATAGATATATGACAGAATAGTAGGGACTTCAATTGGCCATTTAGTAGCAAAAACAGTTCCCTTGATGAATATCTGCCTGTTTCTTGGCTGTATTCCTGATTCCCTCTGAGAACAGCGGAGCCTTTTAGGCTGCCCTGAAATACACACCTCCTGTATCTCCATCAGTAAATTCTGAAGTGCAGGTTTCTCTTCCTCTCTTGTTTTTGAAGACCCGTTCCAAAAATGGATGAACTGATCGAATACAGGCTTACTGTGTAAATAAGGGCATGGTGGGACGGGGGTGGCAGTGCAGGGCGATGCCGGGGCTGGCTTACTGCTGGGCACCTGGCGCGTGAGAGGGTTTGAAACTGGACTTCCCTGGAAATTGCCTGGTCCCACACTGATGCTCAGAAGGGGGGGTTTCCACCGTCTAATCACAATTTCTACCTCGCCAAGGGTAGAAATCCTCTTAAGCTCGTAAGGCTTCTTGAAACTTTTCTTTAGCGTATCCCTGAAGCTCAGATGCTTCCCCTGCGCTCTTCTCTTGGGCATGGTCTGGGTTGTTGTCCAACACCCACCTGGTAGATGTGCATCCTCCGGCTCAAAGGTTACCATCTGCCTTTGGTTATTTTAGAGGTGTGAGAGTGTGATGGGTGGGGGGACACCCACTGCCAAAGACTTGAGTGACAGTGAGGAAAGGCGCGTGTCTTCAGTTGCAGGACCCCCACCCCTCCAGCTGAAGCTACTTCCTCAAGGAAGGAAGAGATACTCACCAGCCCACCGCCTTGCTGCCCCAGTGCTCCTGTTTGTGCAGCCAGAAGCCCCATAGATGGTTTGAAAATAAGAAATACTTTAGATATCATTGCTTTAATGTAAACCTTGGTCTTCCTTAGCATTGCGCATATCTCTAGGATTTTGGCTGTTGTGAATGACAAAAAAGCCGTTTCAATAGGAAAATTTTCTTGGAGAATGTTTCTGGTGAAAATACATTGCAAAAATGCAAGTTCCTGCAAGTTAGAGTAGTTTGAAAACAAGCACTGTCACTCTTTCATTTTAAAACTATAACATATTCATAGGTCAATGGAAGACCCAATTGGTTACCCCCCTCCAAAAAAAAAAAAAAAAAAAAAACNCCCCCCCCCCAAAAAAAAAAAAAAAGGCAGGAGACAAGCTTTAAAAAGCAGTTTTAGAGACTTTGTTGACATTGAATTCCCGGAAGAGCAGTTTGTTTATATATCTATCTATATACGAAAGAGAGAAGGGTTTATTATCCCTCAGGTTTGCAGGGGGGAGGAAGAATGATGCGGTTGTCAGGCAGTCTACCCAATCTCTTGGTGTCCTTCTTGTAAATTCTGTGTTTGTTTAATGCTCTTACAACCCTTTTCCCGGCAGTGGGATCACAGAAGTTAACTTGTTTACAGCTGGTATACAGCCGATGTTGGCCTCCCTTGCAGCAACCCCATGCTTCCCCCAAGCCTTTTCAAAGAAAGCTTTTCTTCCCACCTCCACTTAGCGCTGGTTGATACACTGTACATTGGATTAAACAGGGGTTTTTTTTGAAGACTGCAATGCTTCTTCTAAGAAGACTCCAGGCCAGTGAACTGTCATCCTGCAAATGCTCTTGAGACGCTGACTATCTGCGTGTTTGGTTTGCCGTCCTTCGGGTGCCATACAAAACTGTGAAGTCCCACCTTGCCATGTGGGTGCTCTCTCTATGTCACAGAGAATCAGGACACTGAGTTGCGGTAGGTACACATGTGGAAATGTGGGTAGCAGTTCTGGGACTGAAAACGTGAACTCAATGTGAGTTGAAATCGCAAGGCTCTGTCTCTACAAACTGGTGTTCCGCTTCAGCCCATTCACAAGTCCCTTTCTTGCTTCTGAGAGGTCTACTCTGATGTGTCTCACCTGACGAGACTTAAAGCACAGCTATCAGCCCTCCTTCAAGAAATTTGTTTCAGGGAACAAATCCATCTTTTCTTGTCCTCCTCTCAAGTATGAGATTTCTCCCCAAATTTACATCGCTGTTTTAAAAAGTATTGGGTTGCGGTCCAGCTGGAGTTTGATACCATTAGACATGGGAGCCTACTTGCTTTCCAGCTGAATGCATAGCTTTGGCTTTTGGCACTGTAAAACTCTTGACATCTCGCACATTAAAATCATAACAGTATTATGTAAGGAGAAGTTATTTTGGGTCACTGGCGGATCTTTCTAAGACTCGGTTAAAGCAGTCTGGTGAGTTAAAACGTTTGGGCTTGCGTCTTCTTCCCGCAGCGTTTTGATGGCGCAGGCGTGCGGGTGGCGTGTCCTTTCCCGGTCGCCTGCCCTCGGCTTTGCTGGGGCTGCGGCGCCGGCTCTGAACCTGCGTCTGCCGCAGCGATGCGGGCTGCTGTGGGGACGGGGACCACTCCGGGGAAGGCTCAGGCTTGCGCGGCCCCTGGCTGTCACCCTCCCGCCTGCCCCAGGGTGGGACTGGAAGGAGAAGCTGGGGGCTCTGGGCTCCACGGCCGCTCCTGCGGCAGCGGGGGGAGAGGAGATGTGTGGGAAGGTGGATACCCAGAAGGGCTTCAAAACCCAGATAAACAAGGTCCCAGCTCTGCAGCGGGCACCCGCTTGTTTACGTGTAACGCGGGGGTTTCCGTTGGCCTTGTTGTTCTTCACCGAAGGACGAGTAAAACTCTGACAGCAGCTGTTGGTGACCAGCAAGCGACAGAATGCAGAATAAATCTGGGGAACCTTTGAAATGTTTGTTAGTAACAAATACTTAACCCTGGCGTTTAACAAAGATGGAGCTTACACGTGAAAGATGCCATACTTGGGCTTTTCTGGGTGGTATAAACGCTTACCTTCGAGACCAAGCTGTGCATACCAAGTGATCCTCTGGCATGAATTACAAATAAAGGGAAGGCCATTCAGACCTTGTTTATACTTCAGAAGGAATCAGCAGCAGGACACAAGATAAATATTTTAAAACTTTTGCATGAAATTGCCATGTCCTCCCACGCCTGTGCAGCAGGGAGTGATGGGCACCGCTGGCGGTGGCCCTGACTGGAGCAGGGCAAGGTGAGGCACCAGAAAGTTCCTCCCCCCCTCGAGGCACGGACCAGAAAGTTCCCCCCCTCGATGCACAGACCAGACGGTGCTCGGCGCCGCACAGGCTTGGGCGAAGCGGTGGTTCTTCCCACAAAGGCTTTGCAGAGGACAGTGCTGCGGGTGGTGAGCAGTTCAGACCCTTTTTGGATTAAAATGGGGTTCTGAAAATATTGGTAGTCATTTTTATTCTGCCTGTGTTTGTGGCGGGTTGTTTTTTGTGAAGTAAACGGTTGGCAGGTGCCTGGGAGGTGTGGGGTCTGCAGTGGAGTGGAGGAGGTGGCGGCGACGGCTGGAGGGGTCAGAGCCTGGGTTTGAGGAGTCGGCTGGGGGGAAGCGGGTGGGCACCTTAAATTCAGGACTGTGCTGGTCTTAGGCAAAATATCAAGGTCGTTTTGTCTCTAAATAGATACAAAAAAAAAAGTGAAATTTAGGATTCATCTGCTGAAGCTTCCCTTGTTAACTAACTGATGTGTGGAGCACGTGTTTGGAGGAGTTTGGCGTGTTTCCTCTGAGCTAACCCAGAGCCCAGCGGCTCCCGCGGAGCGGTGGTTAGCGCGCTGGGTTCAGTGCCCTGGTCTGTAACCTCTGGATATCTGGTGACAGCGCTGCCCTCGGCTGTGGTGGGTCNTTGGCGACAGCGCTGCCCTCGGCTGCGGTGGGTCCTCGCGAGCCCGATGCGACGCTGGACTGGTACACCTGATACGGCGCTCGCATCTATTTGCCCTATAGCGGGGAGCACTAGACATACGCAGGTAAACATATTAACGAGCTGAAATGAGGAGTAAAGTAGTCGATAGTCAGGCCGCTATTGTGTGGCGCCCAGGCTCTGCCATGGTGACTGAGGCAGCGTGATGGTTTCCTTATTGGCCACCATCTGTCCCTTCCTCGCTGGCGCCTGGTGGCTGGCGCTCGGCCCTGGGAGCGGGGACCAGCGCCGCACGCGGCCGGGGCTCTCGGGCAGGGGAGGAGGATGCCTAGCAGGTTTCTGGTCGCAGTGGCGTGGTAGTTATGTCGTCAGATTTGCTTTAAAAAAATAAAAATTCCAAACCAGTGCTTTTGCTGTATCCTTAAAGGTTTTGCATCCTAAGTGCGCGTATAAATTATTTATTCAATGCGTGAACTTTTTGCAAAACCTTTTGTGAAAGAAAGTCTTGTACCACTGCCTGTTTTTAGAATATTAGCATTTTGAAAACGGCAGCAAAACTTCCGATGTTTTATGGTGTCGTATGATTTGAAACTCAGACTTAAAACTTTGAATTTGGTCGCTCAGAAAGAAACAGTGTGTCAGTGTAGTGTCTTAGTCCTTTGTCTGAAATTGCAGCTATGGCACTCAATGCCTCTTTCTCAATAAAGAGAAATGTAAAGCAAAAATACTCGTAATGTTGCCGAGCAATATCCCAGTGTATTAAATCATAAAATGAAGAAACATAGTACATATCTCCGGTCATATGAAAAATATAATTTTAAGTATATCTTTGCTCTATTTGTGCTCCTCAGTGTTCATGAATTTATGCTTTATTTTGCTGTAGAAACTGGTAGCCAACTTTACCTGATAAACCTTTCCTAGAAGAAACAAAAGACTGGGGAGTCAAGCTCCCCTTTTCGCTATTACACCTGACTTAAGGATAATTCGTAGGAAATGAAAGATGAATGCACATACGCTAACCTCCCTTAAAGATTGCCCGGCTTCTTTGTTTAATAAGGATAAAACCTCCAAAAGAAGCCCTGAGAAGGCAGGAATTCTCTGGCAGTCGATCTATTTGTGTTTTTAACGTAGAATATTTTTAGCCTGAGATACAAAAATACATACTTTTGTATCCAAAGAGACTGTTGTTTCCATTTATATTAAAACCCTGGATGGGAAACAAGATGTTAGACCTATTATAATGCAACCCAGTAATTAACATATGTTGGCCTGCCTCTGCCAAGGCTTTCCTATGAGTAATGCAAGTTGCACAAGTAGAGGAGTCAGGTTGTTTGTCCGTGAAGAACCGTACATATACGCATGAGTGATCCCATCCTAAAGACAGCAGCTGAGGATAGGATGTGAATATGTGTTTGAATCTAAGAGCAATTATAGTTTAAATGTCCTCTCAGCTGTGTTAGGTTTGGGGAAAAAAGAGACTTTTTTTTTTTAACACCCTGTTGCCAGTAAAATATTCGCTTGTCCAGTATTAAGAAAAACAGGATAATGATTGATGGAGAAAGTTTCAAGTTTTTGGTTGTATGGGTTTTTTGTGTGTGGTGATTGTGGGGTTTTTTGTTTGTTTTGTTGTGTGGCTGGTTTGGTTTTGTTTGTGTTTTTTTTTTTTTTAATTCCCCCCTTNTTTTTAATTCCCCCATTTCTGAGTGAGTGAAGTGAGGAACCTCAAGGGATGCTGTCAGCAGTAAGGATCCTCTTTCTCTGGCTTTCAGACATCTGTGCAGTTGAATGAGTTGGATCCAACTTTTCCATTTGGACAGACCTTTCACAGCAAGAGGAGTGGAGTGACTTAGTTAAAATATTTTATCTATGATCAAACAGATGTAAAGCACATACTGCATGTACTTTCTATAGATGTGTTACTTCTACCCAAATACATTCTGCAGTCACACATAAGAAGGGGAGTCTGGGGATACAGTAAAAGCTGAAATAAAAAATAATTTTTAAAAAAGTATAAAAACATAGGTGAGTTCGGCTTTTGCATGGTGGATTTTTTTTTTCCCCTAATCAAGTGTAAATGACAAATTCAGACTTACTTTCCTAATAAATGTTATGGGAAGACAGACGAGATACTGTGGATTTAAGTGACTGAAATGCACGACTACACGGACCTTCGAAGGTCATATAGTCTTGAACTCTGAATGTGCTCCAATTAGTGTTCTATTTAAAAGCAGATTTTTGTTTCTTAACCTGAAAGCGGGCTGTTGCGCACCAACTAACAGTTTAACGTGGGCTCACAATCAGCCACTGCTCACTTCTGCGCACTTCTCGGTGTGACCCCCATCATCTTGGCTGAAGGGACTGGAACATGGAGAGATAATAGGATTAGTCAATATCTGTATACGTTGAAAGTATTAACAACTTCCAAACACCAGAGGTTCTTCGCTTTTGGTACTTTATCACGATAGAGTAAAATGCGTCATCATTTTTTCCTCTCAGAAAGTTACGAGTTTAATTTGTAGTTTATATTTTGACACTATCTGTTCAGCTATAAATAAAGCTTGCCTGTGACAGTGATGGCCTTCAGGCTACCTTTTGATTGTAAATTCACAATTGTTGGTTTTGCCTTGAGTGCCATTTTCAAGCTATGCAGTGTGGATGGTGTTGAAGAAAAGACCTTACAATACAGAAAGCGGGTTTTGTTGCTTAGAGTACTTATTTGACTAATTTAAGATTGCCAGCCTTAAAATGTTCAGCCACCAGAAGCCAGACCTATAGAATAATTTTAAATAATAATAATAAACTTGCGTTCTTTTGCGAAATCTACCTTTTGGGGCTTGTTGAGGGTTCATATTTTCAAGTTTCATCTGGAATCGCAAGCACTAGAAACTCATTAAATAAACAGAGATGCTGTTATAATCAGTTGACTTAAGGAGTTGGAGCTTTAGAGTACACATGGAAGTAGTATTAGGCTTAGCTCCAGGACTCCTTTTTTACTTTCTGTTGCACTTTGGTGCCACGTTTAGTGGTGGGAGGTCCAGTTCGCACCCAGAGGCTGTTTGTCATGCTCTGTCAAAGCAGGGTGGTGCAATTGGTAGTCGCGCCTGTTTTTCAAATCATCGAGCTTCTTATGGCTCCCCAAAAAGTCAAGTAAGGACTGCAGTGGGTCAGAACTTCATTTGCAAATACTTAATGCCTAGAAAGCACACTGAGGTCTTTTAAAAGCGGAATTGTTGAACGTAAATCTGCTTTGCCCTCCACTGTTATTCTAAAATGGGCAGATTCAGCAGATTTGTGTTTTGTGGTGTGGTTGGTTTTTTTTTTTGGTTTTAGGAGATGCTGGAAAACCTGGCTGGTTTAAGGCAGGGGGAAAAAGCTGGCTGGGAAAGATATGTGGTGAGAAAGGTGTAGCTGGATTTACTGCCTTCTCAACATTTTGGTCATAGAAAGTGAAATTGCTGAATTTGTGTTAATATATCTATTGTGCCTTCAAATACCTGTCGGAAGGCTTTGTGATCTATGGGTACTATTTTTAATCTTCATTTACAAATCAGCAGGTGTTCGCAGGCCTGTTGGACATCCATCCTTTTGAGGCATTTATGAGTAAACGTTTCTGGCTGTCATAATTTTGGTTGGTCAAGTCCACATTAATTGCTGCACTCTGTGCAGTTGTTCTAACATTTAAATACTGCCTGCGAGTAGGTTTGATTAAAATTACATCTCTAGGTGCACACTAAATACCTCTGGTACCTCACCTACAAACAACTGTAGAATTGTTGGTGAGAATGACAGCTGCAGGCAATAAGCGAGGACAGTAATAGAAGTCTCAGTGCTGGAGAGAGCATCATAAATCATGAGGCGAGAGCAGCGTGCGTGCTGACAAATCGTCGAGCAGCTGCAAACAGCATTTTCCAGGTAAGAATTATTGCGCTCGCTCCCCATAACTGCTCAGAAACCACCTCTTCCTCGTATGTGGGCGACTTTGCCCCCGCACGAGTAGTCACGGTGGTGTAAGCCGTGGAGCTCTCGGTATTTTGGCTGGGGGTGGTGTTTTGCGTGGTGTAAGCCACATAGTGGACGCTGGACCTTGGTTGCCATCCAAGGTGTATTCAAGTGCAAGCTCTCTCTTTCCAGAGAGGAAAATCCCCACGCTTTTTGCAGCTGATGAGTTATTTTATTTAGTTTTCTCAGAGACTTTGGAGAAGTGTTCTTGACAGGTGGAGAGAAGGGAGTGTATTTGGCTGGTTTTAAACGAGCTTGCTTTGTTAGCCCTTGCTGGGGGGAGCTGGGAGGAGGTGCGTATGCCTCTTTAAAGAATAAATATTAAAAAAAAAAGGCCAGAATGATGCTGTTTAAGTCAAGGACATAACAATCTAGTCACCCAGAAAACAATCTTACTCTTCTACTGTGAGAGAAATGAAAACAATTTTAATGAAATAATGATAGGAAACAGATGGCAAAGGGCTAGCAACTGAAATATTTTTTGAACACTAAAAAATAAGCGTCAGACACACGTCCCATATTGTAATTATAGCTAAAAGTGTAACATGACAAAATGTTTTAAAATGTTGAAGTCCTTTTTATATATAATTCAACTTTAATCACTTTTTTTTTGGTTAATTGGCTTTAATCTTGATAAATTAAAGGCTTAGAAGTTTTGGTGACCAGAAGTTACTGCCACTTTCCTTAGGCAGGTGAGTTTGAGACCAATGCCATGCTCCAGGAAGGTACTGCAGCTGGCAGACATTCGTAGCTGTAATACGCGTTCTTGGAAGACTACCTGTTTGAAATTGCAGGGTCTCAGTTTGTCTGTGACAGGAGGAAAGTTGCTCACACGTGTGAGGTTGTTGGGATTGCAGCGGCGGGGAGCCGGGTGGCTGGCCGAGGTGCGAGGCTGCACGCAGGTTCAGAACGCAGCGGTCTTGTATACACCAAGAGCTCTAACAAGCACTGCCAGTTCTTAGAATCATAGAATGGTTTGGGTTGGAAGGGACCTTAAACGTAATCTAGTTCCCAGCCCCCCTGCCCTGGGCAGGGACACCTCCCACCAGCCCANTCCAGGAGCTCTAACAAGCACTGCCAGTTCTTAGAATCATAGAATAGTTTGGGTTGGAAGGGACCTTAAACATAATCTAGTTCCCACCCCCCTGCCCTGGGCAGGGACACCTCCCACCAGCCCAGGTTGCTGAAAGCCCCATCCAACCTGGCCTTGAACACCTCCAGGGATGGGACATCCACAGCTTCTCTGGGCGACCTGTGCAAGCGTTCTGCTGCTGTAGGTGTGGTGGCAGTGAAGTATGCTGGGCGGTTGTGTCCCGTCCCCGCTGTAAAAGCTGTACTTGAGTATCTCCAAGGAGCTGAGAAGATGCTTTCAGTTTCACTATACTATGCTTATGTTTAGATTGCATTTGTCTTGCTCTGGTACTTTAAACTGTTTACATAAATCATACAAATAAAACATTCCCAAGAAATAGTCCTTTGAAGAGAATCATTTAAATAGGAGATAATTATGGGTCCTAATTGACACACCACCTCCCCTGCACTGGGCAGCACGGATCAGGTCACTGATTGAGAAAAGGCTTTTGAGTTTTTGGGATGTTTTTAGTTTTCTTTTGTGTGGCTGTTAATTTGTGGTGGTGTTTGTTTGTTTTCTTGTTAAGGTTCATTTTCAGCTGAATTAGCTACGATTGGTACCGCTGTCTGCGTGACTGCCTGGTCTCTGTATCAATGAAAGGCACTGGTGGGAACACCTCAGCCAGGCTGGTGGGAGGGCCACCACCTCCCCGTAGGCTCAGCTCAGCAGGCTTCAGGCCGGGACACTTCCCCCGGGCTCTCCGGCCACCTTGCAGGTCCCCCAAACAACAGCAAGTGTTTGCCCACACCTCACAACAGTACACCAGCCTGATTTTCCAGGAACACCTTTTGGTTCCCCCCCCCCCCCCCCCCCCCCNCCCCTCTGTAGAGGGGTCTTCTGAAGTTGTCGAGTGTCTGAGAGAAGTTATTTTTCTGTGTTATGATGTTTATGCAACATACATAATGTGTTCAAACACGTGCTTATGTGCATTTTTGTCTATCCAAGTCTCACTTGGTTTCGTACTGACATTGCTGAAGGGTACCTACCGTTCATCGGCTGGTGCCATGGTGATTTTTAGAAAATGAGCGGGCGTACAGGCGACTGATGGAGCTTTGCTGCTGGCAGCATGGGGCTTTGACTGTGTCCCTGGTGTGGCTGCAGTCCTGCTCTTGTCCCCGTCCCCTCTGCCACCAGGAGTCGCAGAGGGGGAGGTGTGTGGGTGCGCCGGGTCCCATCTGTGTCGTTTGTCCCTTCTTCTGGAAGGCGGGGAGAAGTGATGTGTCTCGGAGGTGGCACTGGCCGTGCCACTGGCGCAGGGTCAGTGGGCAGCAGGAAAGGTAGGGTGACATGGGAGCAAGGGGCCGTCGCCACGCCATGGGGAGTGGCCTGAGTGTGGGGCAGCATCTTTTCCTCACTCACTTCTCCTGGCCAGGCATAAACAATACCATTAATACTGTGGGATCTGTACCATGATGCCCAGTATAAACATGCTGGTCTGTGAGAAAGACGGACAGTCCCTGTTTCCATCCGCAGGCTGTGGTTTTGCACCGTAAGGACTAAAACCTCACGGTTCCCTGCTGCCTGTTATTCCCACCCTTTACGCTGCGTTAGCGTCAATGTTTGTGCAGGTGCACGATGGGTGAACTGGTGAGGATGAAAACAAAAAACCCTTCTGTATTTCTGTGTAGGTTCTTCCTTCTCGCCCCCAGCCCCCTGGGTGAGTTCCCCAGCCTGCTTCCTCGCCTGGCCGCGCAGATCGCCCCGCGAGCACCACGGGGGCAGCCGCGGAGGACCGGGAAGCTGAGCTGCGCGGAGGTGGGAAAGAGTGCTTTAACTGGCACTCCCACCGAGGAAAGTCAGGTGGATCCCCAACCTCACAATTAGCAGAAAATAATAAACCCAGCTCATAAATAGATTGGATCAAGTGATTAAAACCACAATATTTTGATTTGCATAAACTTGTTTTCCTATGACTACCAGAGCATCTGTTGCTGGGGGAGGCAGATTCTCACTAAACGAAAACATAAATTGCATGTAACCTTCTCGACATCGAGCAGCGCTTGTCTGTTAGTACAGCCCCTGGAACTGGTCAGGAGTCCTGAAAACAAGAACCAGCCATGCAAAGAGAGTTTAGTTCTGCAGGACGGTGCCCGTGCCTGACTCCAGCTGGTTCCTGCCTAAAGCCCTTCATCAAGTGTACGAGCGTGGGAGGCTGGAGGCCTCTGCCATCTCCAGCGACGCGACCTGGAGAAGTGAAGTGACGCTGAAAGCGCTCTGTCTCCAGCTGTACCCTTGGTCTGTGGGAAGCGTGGCAGGGCCAGGGCTGCCCACCACAGCGAGCAGTCCCCCGGCAGCCCTGTGCCTCCCCGTGCCCAGCCAGGCTGTGTGGGAGCATCCTTGTTTCGGTGCTGCCCAGTGCTCTCCTGGGGTTGGGATGGGTAGTTTGGGATCGCTGGAGAACCTGAGCTGTTTAAAGCTCCTCCTGCGTGGTGGGGGTAGTGTGTGAGCTGGCACTGAAACCAGCTGTGGTACGTCCTGCTGGTTAGTTCCTCCGGTTCGGACAAAGTTCCCCACCGCCATGTGGCTCTTGGAAATATTTGCGGAGGGTGACTCTGGTTTCCACAGACTGGAAGCCCTAAGATGAATCTTACGGGATATGTTGATTTTTTTCCCCTTTTTCTTTTTTGTGAAATTTTTTTAAAATTTTTTTTCCTCTCACGCAAACCGCTTTTCAACCTAAATGGATTATTTCCTTTTCTGCCAAACCAGGTCATGGGAACTTCTCACTGTGCAGTCTGGCAGGAGGCAGCGCTAAGCCTGAAGCCCATCCTCCCCTATGGTTGGTGTGGCTAGAGGATACCTCTTGCACACCCATCTGTGGCGGAAAAAGCCGCAACGTATTGTTATAAAGTGCACAGTAAGATGGAAGGCTAAAACCTGGAAGCGGGGGAAGGCAGGCTCCCGTTTGCGGCGCTGAAGTATTCCCACTAGCATCTGCTCTTCCCACCCTTCCTGCGGGGAGCTGGCGGCTGGTGGGCCACCTCCTCTCAGTGCCCGCGCGGGGCAGGCGGCTCCTTTCCGGGACCTCTGCCGAGGCCAGCTGGCAGCAGCCCCTGGCTCCATGCCTCTCCCGCTCCCGCCTCGGGTTTTTGCAGCTTTAGAGCCGTGTTTTGGGGGCTGAAGTGCCGCGGGAGGAGCCGTGCTGAAGCGGTGCCTTTGGCACGTTACGCGGTGCCTGGCGCCGCGGGAGCCCTGGTTGGTGGCTGGAGCTCCTGGGCACCACGATAATACCCATAACCCTTATTATTAAACGAAGCGTGTTGTCACAGTGCCAGTTGTTGATTTTTACAGTGTTTTTCCTTGTGTTCCCAAAGGACTATGGCGTGCCGTGTTTCTTTGCTCTCTGGTTTTTTTTAGTGTTGTCCTGTTGCTCTGAGCGCGGGGGCTGGAACTAACGCATCGGGAGCCGTGTCGCCTTGGGGGTTGTCGAATGAGTCGCTGTGGGTGTAGGTGGGTTGGAGCTGTGCGGTGCCTTACGGTCCTACGGACTTGAACGTCCTCCCTGATTATTTGGCACATGTTAGTTATTAAAGGATGTTCTCTCTCTTCATGCCTTACGTGACTGAGGTGCCACAGACCTGTTGAACAGAAATGCCTGAAACAGTCATCTTCAACTTTTGGAGAACATTTCCCCGAATAAAAGCAAGTGAGAACCTTAAACTGGCCAGTTTTTGCGTGCATTTAACTGTGGACACAGTCTCAATGAAGTATTCTCCTGAAACGTTTGTAATACCTGAAGTTAAGTCCGTGCATACACAGGTCTGGGCTTTCTCCCTGTCTCATGAACGTATTTTGAAGAGATTGCCGTTTGGGGTACCACACAGCATAAAGATTTTGATGAAGAAAATCATATTCAAATTGGAATACAGCTGATAACTTTTGTATGCAGATGTTCTGTACTGCCAACCTTTATTGTAATACAGCTTTTAATGGCTCCAGTTACTTTTTTGAATTTTTTTTTAAAATTATTCTTAGACCTCTGTTGAACACAGAAATTGTGAGTATCCTGTCTTGCTTTCATTTTCTGTCAAAATTTTGTTTTTATATAGAAACCGAATTCTTGAAAAATGCTTATTTGTATGAAGCAACTGCTTCTTGAAAATGCCTGAAACAGGCCCCAAATTGCATTAACTGCAACGCATGCTACTTCTGAAAACCTGACATTTTCAAATAATGTGAAGTGAAGCATCTAAACATCTCAAAATTCTTGGAAGTTTTTTCAAGTTCAGACAACTTCTAGAAATCAAGGGCACAGATTCATTTTTGGAGAGGTTCTGCTTTTTCCTTTTGTGATCGGTACTTTTAATTATATTCCGAACAAATCACCATACTGAAATCTTTCTGTGTGTCAAGATATTGAGAGTTACATAGCATAAGCTTCTGCCATTAATATTCATTGTGGTATTTTGTAACTGTATCTGTTGAGCAGCACTGATTGAATTTAGTGAAATTATACTGTTTAAAATCCTTTTCATTAATATATTAAACTCTCATAGCATATTATTGAAATCAGTTTGTATACAGACATTTGTTTTTCCTTCTCTAGCCTTATCCAAGGCAAGAGATTGTTTGCATCCGTTAATGTCAAGTTAGGGAAATTTGGGCTAGAATCTGGTGGGATGCTGTATTCTCGTAGCTGCAAGAACTGTACAGATTTGAGAAATTAATGGTGAGACTTCAGTGTATTACAAATTAATAAAAAGTCATAGAAGACATTTATATTGAAGCACAAAACAAATATTGAATGTTCTTTTGAAGAGAAAATTAAAATTGTTTGGGGGATTTTGACTGTTGATGAATCACTCTGCCAGGCTTTGTGGTTTTAAAGTCAGAATGTATACACTTTAAAGGGTTTAATTTTTTTTCTGTCCTATTTAGCTATCAAAGGCTCTACACAAACAGAGGAAACTGGCAGATGAGCTGGTCTACAGGAGGAAATAGTTAAAGTAGCTAAGCACAAGCGCTACCGAATGCATAAACAAACCTCTAAAAGTAACGTTCGTATTAACATAGTTAAGAAACACTTAAAAATAGTAAGTTATGGCTGATGCTGAAGAAGGAAGAGGCTAGAAAGTATGATGTGTAAACGGATTGAGCTTTGTTTCAACACTGGAAAGTTGAGCTGTGTACAGCAAATTTCTCTCCCCCCCCGTATTGTATGAGTTGGTGGGGAAGGCAAAGAGCAGGCTCAGCCCTGCTTCCTGGGAGCCAAGTGCTGTGCCCTGCTCTGGGGATCCGGGAAGGGAATGCTGCTGCTCACGCTCCCAAAACTTCTTTTGTATCTTTCCAAGTTTTAACCATTGTGAATAAAACTTAGATTAGGCTATTAAAAAGTTTTAGTTTGGTGGTTTGGTTTTTTTGTTGTTTTGGGGATTTTGTGTGTGTGGTTTGGGGTT
>RSEF01000006.1:12419304-12433316 GCA_003993805.1 Himantopus leucocephalus | reverse complement strand
GCCTTCTCATCCAACCCCCTCCCGCTCCCTGCGCCCTCCCGTCTTGCTGGTGTTGCTTTGCCAGTTCACAGCTTTTGTCTCCCCTCGGCCAGTTGGATTTAACACCAAAGGCCGACGCGGAGGAGCCAGCGCGGGGCAGGCGCAGTGTCCCGACCATGCCGGCCTGCCAGCCCTCCACAAAGCCGGGGGAGCACGGGGGCTCTCCATCCTCCGGCTCGTTTTGCCAGTGATGCTGGCCCCAAGCGCCGGGCAAACAGTGGCGCTGCCACTTGGCACTGCGCAGGGATTCATGCCCGTCTTTGATTTAGTCTCGCATCGCGGGGCCACCATCATGAATTTCGCGAGCGCTCAGTGTCGCTCATTTTATGCCCACCGGTGAGATGAGGCCAAGCCCTGCAGAGAGCACGTGGTCCTTTCCCCGCCGGCCAGCTCACAACCCTCTTTCCTCAGCTGAAAGATGGTGAAAAAACATACAACCCTACTGTTTTTTTCTTAAGTAGCAGAGGGGACGGTGTTAATTAAAGAGATAAGACCTGGCAATGCTGTTTTGGACAGGCGTGGAAGACCCATGGACCCAGCTGATCTCCCAACCCTGCCCCGACCCGAGGTCTTCCTCTGGCCCTCAGGTGTCCCGGGTCCAAACAAAGACCTGGGGAGCAACTCCCTCTTGTAAAGCTCTTTGAGACCTAGAAGAAAAAAGTGTAATCTCCTGGATAAATACCATGAAGTAGGGTTTTGACCTCTGCAGCGTTTCTGCTGCTTGTCCCACCTGGCTGCTGGTGTAGCGCAGGGAACACACATCATTCCTGAACTGGGAACTGGAGTGGATGGCTGCATTCCTTAGGAAAGATATGTTATTTAAGACCATCAAGAAGTACCCTGTGGCTGCATTTCGACTGACGCATCTGAGACACAGCATCCTTCATTCTGCTTCGCAACCCCCGTGTTCCTCGTCATTCCGCATTTTCTTAGCTTGAGCTCGTCGACGTGGCCTATGCAGAGCATCAGATGCGACTTTGCCCAGGCGGTATACGGCACTAATTACTTCCCTGCTGTTGTACACGACACTCTATAAATTACCCATCCCCTTTTGCGGGGGTGATCACCCACACATTTATGGCTCAGGCTGCGTGTCAGCATCCATCCCCATACCACGATGCTCCCACCAGCAGTCCTCTGCTTTGTTCTCAGACCCAATTCTTGCCCAGTTTGAACCTGTATTGATTTTTCCCCTCATTTTTCTAACTTTCCTTAGTTGAATACCATGAAAGACAAAGGATAAATTCCCTTCTTGCCTGCTTCCCCTGCCGATGCAATAAGTATGCCCTCCACACCTACCTGCGTGTCATTTGGAGATATTAAATTAGAATAACCGGGCTCTCAAAGCAATTCTCTCGGGGCTCCTTCACCTGGCCCTTGTCAGCGATTTCTCTGAGTTTACAATCCAAGCTGAGATTACAGCTTGGATTACAATCCAGGAGAAGGATGACCAGAAGGGAAGATGCCAACTAAAAGTGCATGCATCTGTGCATCTCCAAGAGAAACCACTCCAGACACCAGCAGTTGCACAGTATCAAGAATTAACTTTATTAGCAATGGTACCGCATAATTAAGTTCTGTCTCAAGAGGTATTTGGTCTGTAACATGATGGGAGCGGTCAGCAAACGAGCAGAATCTCATCATACCTGGGAGTGCGCGAAATGTGTGAGTTGAGGAGAGCAGACCACGCGGGCAGGCTCTCAAGTGGGAAGCATTGAAGGCCACAAAGGGATATTTTGGTTGCCAACATGACGTTGGCTTGGGTTTTTCAACGACAAGCGACTATTGCAATGCTCCAGTGCCATCGGAGGTGATGGGAGCGCTTACCCTCGTGAGCAGCACCTGGCTGGCCGGGAGGCATTGCTACCCTCAACCCTTGGGCTACCCTTCAAGTGAGGTGGACCTTAACCTGGGTCAACGCTGGACAAAGCGGCCCCTAGCCAAGCGCCGGGGGCTGAAGGGCTGCAAACCTACCGAAGCGACAGGATTAAGAGCCCGCATGTGCAAAGTCGTGTGCCATGAAGTTGCTCCTCAGTACCGCACACCCTGTAAATTTTCCACTCGTGTCTGGATTTTACGTTTAAATAAAAACCAGCCATAAAGCAGAACCGTCTGCATATTGCCAACGAGCCCGAACTACACACTGGAAAGGATTTATATAAAATAACCTCCACCCAGCAAGCCTACATGTCACCCTGTGGCAATAACCGCTGTCAATCCTGTTGTTCTCCCAGCAAAGCCAAGGTGGCCACGGGCGGCAAGGCACCAGCCCCAGCACCCTCCCTCTGGCTTCCCACCACATCCAGCACAGCAAGGAGACGGCCTGGCAACCTGGACCAGCAGCTTCTTGATCGAGCAGGAGATGCTGAGAGAGCATCCGCTAACGGCCCACTCTTAATGGAGTTCTTTTCCATAGATAGCATCCCCGAGGCATCAGCTGCAATGCCAAGTTCTGCCATTGCATCCTTGCTTACCAGTTCATAGAATCACAGAATGGTTTAGGTTGGAAGGGACCTTGAAGATCATCCAGTTCCAACCCCCCTACCCTGGGCAGGGACACCTCCCACCAGACCGGGTTGCTCCAAGCCCCGTCCAACCTGGCCTTGAACACCTCCAGGGGGCAGCCACAGCTTCTCCGTGCAACCTGGGCCAGTGCCTCACCACCCTCACAGTGGTGCCCCACCTCTCCTAGACCATAAACCCACACAATCTGAGCAAATAAATACAGTAAGTGTATTTAGTCCTGGCTGCATTTGCATATATAACTTTAAGTGACTTTAAAAGCCGGTCCCCTTTGGGGTGGGCCATCTTTTTGAGTGTGACAGTAGCTCGTCCCTCTGAAAACATCTGGAGACCATATGCCACCTGTCTACCTAAATGAATCCGCTTTCTGCTGTTAACATCCCATCAGAGCCTCCCTAATAGCTCTCCCTGACTTTTATAGACCTATCTCAACGCAGAATAAAGGCACCTTAAAAACCTTAGGTTCGGACCACTTAGCATTACGCTTTCCTTGGGGTTCAGCTGCAGACAGGTAAGTTGGTGTCCACGACCGTCAGACCATGGTCACAGCGGGAGAAATGGTCTCAGGTTGGCCACGACATACAACCCCAGCACTAGCAGCACCGTGCTGGGGGCTGGATGATCCCTCATTCAATCTTATCTGGAAAAACGAAAGCAAGCAGAAGTCCAAGTGGAGAGGTTTCCCTTATATACGCTTTTTTATGGCATGAATGTATGAAATCCTCCTGAAATGGTGCCCTGGCATGGCTGCTATCTGCTCCTGAACCTTGCTGAAAGCTGCTCCAGGGCTGAAACTCCCTTTAGCTCAAGGCCATCGTCACAGTTTGATGAAGGGGGAGCCCCTGAGACTACTGAAACGCCACAGGGCTGAACTCCTAACAAAAAGGCAGCAAAACCCAACGTGCCTTCAAAAGTCCTGGTTTCAGTTTAAAACTAGCATGGTGGCATCAGCAAGCCACCCTTGCCCACAGGCACTGGAGTGAGGGACAGGTTTCCCCTCACCACCGGTGCTTCCCTGAGCTCCCTGGGGAGGACGAGGTTTGGTTTTTTTTGGTCCATTTGGTCCGGTCGAGTCAGGGAGTGACAAAGGTCCAACAGGACCTCCCAAGCACAGGGGACACCCCTTCCCAGAAGGAGGGCTTTCCCCGTGAATGCAACCCCCCCCCCTCCAGGACAGGCAGCCTGCCCCAAAACCATGGTGTGTCTGGATTTTTGGGTAAAAACAAAATCCCTGAACACCCAACAGCAGCCCTGCAAACCGAGGTCCTCTTCCCTGGCTGCTCCTCTACACGAGGTGGACAATGAGAACGGAGCAGCCGGACCCCACGGCCAGCCCCAGCATGAGGTAAAACGTCATCACCACCCCCGCTGCCTCAGCCAGCTCTTTCGGTACGATCTTGGGGCCGTAGACGATGACCAGCGTCCCCAGGTAGCCGTTGCTCAGCCCCAGCAGCGCCGTGAAGACCACAGGGTAGATGTCTCGGTTGAAGACCACCGTCCGGATGTGAGCCCGGGGCTGGTAGTTGCTGAGGATGAAGAGAGGGAGGAAGATGGTCCTGAGGAGGACGAGGGCGGGCAGCAGCTTGCTCTTGGGGCCGGGGGCCTGGATCCAGGCGGTGATCTGCCTCCCGCACCAGTCAGCAAAGTTGTACAGGAGGAAACAGGTGAGCGGCGCAAAGTACTTGGTGCTCCACGGGCTTCCCAAGGACTTGCTGACTGACTCGATGTTGGAGGAGAGAGAAGGGAAGATGATGATGGAGATGAAGAAGACGTAGAAGAGGCAGAAGCCGAGAAGGGCGGTCTTCTGCAGGATGGGGCGGAGTGGGGGGATGCTGGTGCTTTTTGTGAGGAAGGAGGTATTTGTGGTGCCTCCTGGCTCTGCCTGGTCCTCTGCGGAGCTGTCAGGTGGCACGGCGGCCAGCGGTGGGCTCTCCTTCTGGCTGCTCATGTAATACCTGGAAAAAGAGAAGGAGGGATATTATTAGCCAAGCATGGGTGTGTGGGGAACGCAAACTGAGATTTGGAGAGAGAGCAGGAGAGTTGGTGATGCAGGGATGTCTGCTGGACCCAGTGAAGGCGGTTGCAGCAACCCCATTGCACCTCCAACTCCCACCTTGTACAGATAGGTGACCCTCAAGGGACCCACCACCCCCTCCCTCTTCCCCACCACGGGGATCCCTTTACACCCTCGGTGGTTCACAGTGGGGGACCTACTGCATGCAGGCATTTGGGGGGGCCAGGTGGTTTCGGGGGTTGCAAGCACTGACAAGACCAACGGGTCATAGAATCATAGAATGGTTTAGGTTGGAAGAGACCTTGAAGGTCATCTAGTTCCAACCCCCTGCCATGGGCAGGGACACCTCCCACCAGACCACGTTGCTCCAAGCCCTGTCCAACCTGGCCTTGAACACCTCCAGGGATGGGGCAGCCACAGCTTCTCAGGGCAACCTGGGCCAGTGTCTCACCACCCTCAGAGTGAACAATTTCTTCCTAATATCTAATCGAAATCTCCCTTCTTCCAGTTTGAAGCCACATCAGTGCATGATGTTGCAGGCGTGGATGCCCTACAGGGATCCACCTGGCTGGCTGCTTCCAGATGATGGCTCTCTGCTGACTTCCCGCATTTTGGAAGCCCTGGCGTCAGCACTCCTCTCCCCCCCACCCCCCCCGGGGAGCCTTGCCAGAAACTCAGCGCACGCTGGGTCGGGCGCCCAGTTTCGGTCTGTGGTTTCGGTCAAATGGGGAAGTGTGGCTTGCGGTGGCACAGCGCCGGAGCCGGAGTGCACAGAGGTATGCCGGAGGGGGGGTGACAGGGCAGGGACCAGCACAGCAAGCATCTCATGGGTCCCCCCAGGAAACCCACTTGGGTAGCAAACCCTCCTGACCCGCGCTTGTGGGATGCCCACGGCAGGCTGGTGCACGCACCTGGAGTACTCCAGCCTGGGAAGGAGGAGGTACACCATGATGCAGATGACGATGAAGATGTCGGCGGTGAGGAAGTAGGCCAGGGCGCTGTCTGTAACGTCGGCTGCTGCCGCCAGGTCTATCACGGAGGCGACGGCGCTGATCGTGCCACCCATGGCCTGACCTGCACGGGGGACCAGAAAGCTGGAGCTCAGCGCCCGGGACGCAGGTGAGGGACGTCGAGGTGGCAGAGGGCAACCCACAGCACCTCCAGTGAGGAGGACTTTGATGCAGAGGGGGAACCCAGAAACAGCAACATCCTCTTACTAACACCTCCTGGCATGCACAACCCCCCTGGGGAAGCAGCTCACCCCCCTGCCCCACACACTGGTCCCCAAACCTGGCTCAGGGTGCAGATCCCTATTTGTGAGGCCGCGACACAGCCCAGGTCCCATCCTGCACCCCCTTCCAACACAGTCCCAGCGCCGCACGAGGGTCAGGATGGGACTGGACCTACTGGGTTTGCACACGCAGAGTCCCGCGGAGAAGGTCCGAACCCTGCCCAAAGCCTAAACCTGGCTTTCCACCATTAATACATCTAACCGCCTCTCTTCTGCACTCCCCCAGATGGGAATCCAAGCCACCAGCAACAGGTATGGCATCTCGGGGACGCAATGATTTCCCCCCACCAGACTAAACTCATTAAAACACTCCTGTCTCGGCCCCCGGGAAAAAATTTCTCCATCTTGAATTTTTCCCCTTCCCCTCTTGGTTTGTCAGCCATTCCACAGCCCATTTATAATGTTATCAAACCTCCAGGGAGCTCATCACTCACGGCTCCCAACGGTGCCCCTCATCACTCATGGAAATGCTGAACAGAAAGGAGGAGACAACGCAAAGTTGAAGATTCCTCCAGCCGCAAAGAGAGAAGCTGAGGGATGTATCTCTTTCCCCCCACTTCTCCCTGCACAGAACAAGCAACCAGGTCAAGCCGTCACGCTGGCCAGAGCTGCTCTGCAGGGTGTTCACCCCCCCGGGCAGGGACAGTGAAGGACCACTGCTCTCCTCGTCTCTGCTGAGCCCTCAGCACTTCGGTTGATGGGTATTTACAGAAACGAGAGCGGCGGCTCATGTGACCAGGCATGTTTCTCCTTCAGCAACTTCCCTTTATCTTTAAGGCCAAGTTAAGTTTCTGAAATAAACCCCACGTGATGAAACGCCTGATGCAGGAGGGAAAGAAAACCAACCACCCAACCACAGAAAACCCAAGAGCATGATCCCACCGGGACGGCGCGGCTGGGCAGGGACGGACACCAACCCGAGATCAGCGCCTGCAAGTCCTTCATGGGGAAGCAGCTGCTCAGACCGAAGATGCTGCTGGTGAAGACGGTCGAGGCGCTGCTGACGACGACCACGCAGGCGATGGTGAGGGCAAAGAAGCGGGTCGTCCAGGTGGAGGTGTCGACCTTCACCAGCACCGTGATCACCAGGAAGACGGCCAGCATGACGAAGAGGGAGGACAGGATCCGGATGCTGGCGGGCACCCTGGGGGACAAGGGGAAGGAGAGGCGCCCGCGTTTAAAACTATAACGGGAAGGTGTGATGCTGAAGACACCAACATCCTCTGCTGCCAGAAGGATCAAAGAAAATTAAGGCAGGCGGGGGAAAGATGAATAAAAAGTAATGATTTTTCTCAGAAGGCTTTAGATGGGATTTCCACTCTTGCCATCAGTAGGACCCATGAAGTCTATAAGCCCAACCGAGCTGTAAATACCCATTTCTCCCAGAAATCAGGAGTCCCCATCGCTGGAGCAGCGATAGAGCCCACCTGGGGAACACGGCAGGCCGGGGGAAAGCAACCCCAGGCACGTCACTACAAGATAAGTTGTTTGAGCGCAGGGGTTGCTTATTACCCAGTTGGGAGACCGGACGGGCTGGCAGGACAAAAGGACAAGGGACAGAGGCAAGGAGCCGGATTGGCAGCCGAGATCGAGAGATTAAGCACACACACCCCCTCATTCCTCTCCACCTGCAAATGCACCATGGGAGTTCGATCTGGGATAAGGAACGGTACGAATGAAGGGAGGCGGCTATTTTAGATTAAGGCGAGCTCACACCAAGGCACGGACGCTCCATTTCTTAACCCAGTCCAACAGCTGGTCGGACTAGAGCCAGGCGATACCGGACGAGCCCAGCTCTCGGCAGCCGGTCCCCTGGCGACACCCATGGCATTTTTAAGAGGAGAGACCGTTTGCCAAGCAATTAACCACGGAATTTATGAGGAATTTATTTACGGTGGTGCAACTCAAGCCAACTCCAGGTACTGGGTGCTTCACCCCACGCCGTCTCAGCCGGCTGCAATCCGGGCAGGGGCAAAACAAGGGGATTTTGGCCACGCAGGGAGGCTGCGCTCATGGTGCCCCACGCGTTCCCACCCAAGGGAAGGGGAGGCTGAGCCGGGAGCCACGGCTGAAGCCGGAGAAAGGCAGGAGTGATGTGGGCAAAGCCGGGGAGAGCTGTGGTTGATGGGAAGGGAGCAGCACTTACTTGTTGACGAGCAAGAAGTTTCCGATCAGGCACAGCACCGAGGGCACGGTCGAAGCGATGGAGATGTAACTCTCAAAAAAGTCCTGCCAGGAAAAGAAAAAACAAACAAACAAAAAAATGTAAGGGGGAACAACACACGAATTTCAGGTCCTACATGATCCAGCATGCATTGGGTAGGTGTCCACCTCGTTGCATTCTAGCACATCTTGCAAAGCTGCTCGGGATGACAGGCAAAGGGAACAGGCGATGGAAACCACCCTGGGGCTGTCTCGTCCCGCAACAGCCCCAGGATATTTCACGAAATGAGGGATGTAACAAATTCAGAACCAAAAATGGTGACAGAAAAAGGAGATACCTGCCCTACCGCTGCACTAGCCCCACGAAATATGGAGGTCTGAATCTCTCCTGCTGTCTCCAGCGTCCTGGACAACCCCCCTGAACATTTTACCCTCTCCTCAAGCTCTGTGAGGGCTGGTTTGTATAAACTGGGACGCAAAAGCACTAATATTATTAGCTAACTGCCTCGAAAGCCCAACCTGTGCATCCCTCTCCACCCGGAGCGAGGGGGACACCACACCTGTGAACAAGCTCGAGCAAAAGCAGCCCGAGCGGGGACACGGGGACATTATTTTCCCTGCCGGTCTCCCTGTCTGCAGGCAGGAAACTCCTTGAGAAACTACACTGAGACCCAACACCCATCTCCGGGGACTCGTGTATCATGCGAGCAAGTCGGCTGCAGCACCAGTCAGTATTTGCCTCGCAGGGGGGTCAGGCCGGGCACGCAGAAAGCAATGACCACCGCAGAGCGCGCAAGAGAGAGACTTCTCTGCCAAGATTGCAGCCAAACGCTTACATTTTCAATCCATTTTACGTACTATGCTGCTAAAGCGTGTCTGCTCGATCTCCTCCCCTCGAGATGCTTAATCCCCCTGTTGTTTTTGTTTGGTTTTTTTTCCTGCAGGAATCTCAGCCAGCAGGTAGGAGACGATGCTCGCAAACAGGGTGACCTACACATCCACCCTCGGTGCGACGGGCTTTCATTTTCTGCAGTTACCTAGCTACAGAGACGGGGCCACGTCGCGTCCGAGCGCGGGAAGGCACTTGGCACGTTATATATTTCTTTTTTTCTTTGCAGCTTTGCATCGTAGTCTTTTAATCAGTTTACAAGCACGTTCATTTAGCCTCCCCTATCGGGAGCTTTACTGTAAGCGATGGGAAGTCTAATAATCGCTCCTGGAGGGTCCATATAGATGGAGAAGTAAACGCCCGCACTTACAGCATCGGCTTGGCGAAGCGGGGGGCTCAAAGCTCTACGCCCATATGATGAATTGTAGGAGAAAAGACAAAGCAAAATGCAAAGTCGGCCGCTAGAACCAAGACTTATTTATCAACCTACTTAAAACAAACCCCCAAACCAACCCAGGGATATTTAATATACCCCCAAGTAAATTTTCTTTTTCTTTTAGTGGGGGGAAAACAGCATTTATAACACTTTCCACCCAGCGGAAGTGTACCCACACTTGCAGTAATCCAGCGGAGATGCCGCGTGACAAGCGGCCCAGGGAAACATTCATTCGCCCCCAACAAACGTGCTCACACCAGCGGTGGGAAGGGAACGGGGGAAAAGTATTTAAGAAACTGAGGAGCCCGCACCGCACTGGGAAATTTCACCCTGCCCTTACCCACGGCCAAACCCTGCTGGAAGAGAAAAGCCAAGCAAGAAGGCTTTTGATTGCCGTCGTTTCTGCGAAAAAGGAAAGCACGTTTTTAATGCAGCGGCAGAAAGGCGAGCGGTAGATTTAAGCCATGGCCGGACCAAGGGAAAAATATCAGGCTCCGTACTCATCTCGCCTCTTTGCTCCTGCTCGTTAGGTGTTACTCCAGCTCAGATGGTAACTCTTCTCCCTGGGTGGGTATTCCCACCCAGCACAGACGTGCTTTCAGGGCAAATCTGGGGCTATGTGACATATACCTAATTCTGCTGAGCCCTCCCTGACTGGCCGGCTCATCTCCTCCGAGCATCCCTTCCTCGCAAGGGCCGAGCTCCCCGTCGCCGACGTGGTTTTAGAGGAGAAACGTGGGCACTGAAAGACTGTCACCCCTTTCCCGGTTAATAATAAATAATAACAATAATCCACAAAGCAAACTCAACACTTTCCACCCACCTCGGCCTCTCGCGGGGGAAGGCGTCATCCCTCAGCCGCCAAGCCGAGGTGCGTAATGGAGGCGTTTGACCCTACATTAACCCTATATATTATTAGCATCTTCGAACGCGCTGCCATGCTGCACGCCGTGCACTCGCTACCTTAAAAAAAACCAAACCAAAACAAAACCCCAAACAAGAACAAAGCATCATGGTGGCAAATTAGTCACCGGCCTCGCCAAGATGCTTTTGCAAAGTAGTTTTTATTCTGCTCCAGCCCGGACTCAGCAGCTGAGCTCCGGCTGGGCTGGAAAAGCAATCCAAGCCCATGGTGGAGGCTGTAGGCACCGGAGTGCTACCCGGAGTGCCGGGCATGAAATTAGGAGCAAGCAGGCTGGAGCCAAGAGCGGGCTGCCGGTCACGGGGGGCAGCTTTCTGCAGTGGAGCTCGGTGTGCAGGTAAGCTCCCCCTCTCCTTGCCGCAGCGCGGCGGCTCACCATCCCAGGGCAGAAACGGGGCCGACCGGGTGATTTTTGATCATCGGCCTCAACAGCCGCAGAAAAGCCAGGTTGCTTTTCACCGGAGGAAGTGAAAAGTATCGATCGCGCTACGGCCACGTGCAGAAAGGAGAGAACCATCTTCACCAAAGTAACGGCTGATCCCACCAGGAATGCAGCTGTGCAAGGGTTTTTAGGAAGAAGATGCCTTGTGATGCTCACTCTGCTTGAAAGGAGGTTTTTCAAGATAAGCCTGATGCAGAAGCCATGAGGAGTGGGTGGGATGGAGGGAATGGGGGAGGACGTCGTGCCACGTGCCGGCACAGCGCCCTTCGCCCCCTCTCTGAGCACCCTTGCTAGCACAGGGCCACCCTGTTTGTGGTCTTCGGGCACCACGGGGGCTCGGTCTCCATCAGTTTAAGCCACCCAGTATCTCGATTTACACCGGCACGCCGGGACTTCAGCATCCTGGTCCAAGCACCATTGGTGACACTCTGCTTCTCCCCCCTCCCCCATCAAAAACACTGCTGGCTTAACAGCTATTAAAATTAAAGCAGCCGTGGATGCCGTACCAGCGTGAGAAATCACAAACGTGGGCGTCACACCCAGCTCTGGGTATATATAAAAATAAAACGCGCCCAAACCACTTGAACAAACTCGGCAACGGGAGGAGGACAGCACACAGCCCTGTCACGCTGACACTCTTCCCAGCCACAAAGAAATGGCATCGCTTTGTCAGGGGGAGCACGGGGAAATAACCTTGCCGTGGCACGAGGAGCAAAAGAAGGCGGCTTTTTTGGGGAGAAAAAGAGAGGATGTCAAGCCTGCCGGCCCAAGGCTGGCTCATCAATCGCCCCGTGACAAGCTCCTCGTCCCATATGCCAAAAGCCAGATGTTTAGCACTGCGAGGACACGCTCCGGTCACACCTGCCAGATCTTGAAGGAAAAGCCGTAAAGCNAAAGCACCCGGGGGGGGGGGGGCTGGAGACTATCACAAACCACGTGCTCTGTGGGGCTAATGCTCCTGCAAAGCCCTGCTGCCCCCTTCAAATAACATGCTGCACCAACCACTGCAAGGGAGAAAATGCCTAAAACGTGTCTGATGCCTCACCACAGAGGCAAAAATTTAGGGCAATTTATCTCCCAGGCCACAGGGAGTTGCGGCCGAGCCCGGCTGGAAAAGCACAGAGCCCCGCGGGGCTCAGGGGCTCACCAAGCATGAAGGACGTGGGAAAAAAAAAAAAAACAGCCAAACCACAAACTGATTTTTTACCTTGCACCGTAGAAGTTGTCCTGTGAAGGGTGTGAAGGGCAGCCTTCCTTATGGGGCAGGTTAAGCCAAATTTTTTAAACGCACCGTAAACCTTAGCGCATCAAATACAGGTAAAAGACAGACCGCAAAGCGCTACGCCTTTTACTTTTAAGCATCTTTCCTGCAACTATTCGTGCTCCCCCAATAAACCTCTACCCCAGGTTTGCGGCAGGCAAAACCCCAGAGGACGTTCACTCACCTTCAGGGGAAGCGGAGGGGAAAAAGAGAGAGTAAAAGAGCAAGTAAGGAAGGAAAGTGGCAGCTTTTTTTTCCTCCCCTTTTTCTGTCTTGAAAGCGGCACACTCACCCGCAGATCCGCCGCCGCCTGTCCCACCGGGCCTGCCTGATCCGAGCAGTTTTGCAGCTTGTACATCCAGTAGTGCTTTGCCGTGATGAAAAAATTCCAGGGCAGCAAGGACCCAATGCCCAGGAGGAAAAAAATAATGTAGGCCCCATGTAAGCGGTCACTCGGCTTTTGCCGGCTGTATCTGGTCACCGAAGGCTCCTCGATCAGCGGCTCTTCGTCCAGGGGAAAGTGGCCGGCTGCCGGGTGCATCGCGCTGGCACGCTGCAAAAAAAAACCAACCCACCACCGAAAAAAAAAGGTATCACAGCTTGAGGGGTGCAAAGCATTGCTCGCAAGCCGCTGTGCGCGGTTCCCTCCTCCTTTGGCCCACCATCGCCCAGCAAACGCCCGGATGAGTGAGCTGAACCGGCTCGGCACGCGGACGGCGTGGGAGAAGGGACCGAGACGCGGGCTCTGTGGCAGCACCCGTGTTTCCGTCCATAATTAATAACTAACCCGTCCCCTTTGGCCTTGCGAAAGCAGGAAACTTCAGCACATACAAGGCTCCAGAAAAACAAATAATAATTAACAACTTGTAAACTAACGCCACCAGGCTTTGCGGAGCGACCTGTAAACTAGCGTAAGACCAGCAGCTTTTCTAAACTGGTTTGTAAACTAACGCGACGCCAACCAGGTCTTCCAGACCGGCTCGTAAACGACCGTAACATCATCAGGGCTTCGCAAACAATGACTCATTTACCGTGACATCACGGGGCTCTGGGGCCGGTAAAGCCCCGCGCCACCGGTAGGCTTTGCCAAACCCATGGGAAACCGATGGAAGCGATGCCACAGCACCGCCGGGCTCGGCAAAACGGTTGGGCAACTCGCCCGGTAGCCCCGGGGAAAAGCCGAGCCAAGGGCAGGGGGCGGGGGAAATGCCGGAAACCGAGGGTTTTGCAAAAAAAAAAAAACAAACACAAACCCTTCCGTTTCAGGCGTGGGAAGAAGCGCCGCATCCCGCGCCGCATCCCTCCCTGCATCCCTCCATCCCCGCGACCCCCCACCCGCAGCACTTACTGGGGCGCCGCACGGCCCCGCCGCCTCCGGCCCCGCCGCCCCGTCCCGCTCCGCTCCGCCCCGCCCCGCCGGGGGTGGCCCCGCTCCGCCCCGGCCCCGCTCCCGGCCCCGGTCCGGCCCCGCGGGCGGTGCTGCGCCGGCGGACGGGAGCCAAGGGGCGGTGCAGCCCGGCAGGGCCGGGCACAGCCTCTCCCCCCGCCCCCCCTTCCTTTTTTTTTTTCCTTGTCTTTTTTTCCCTTTACTTATTTTTTCCTTTTTTATTTTTTCCTTTTTCCTTTATTATTTCTTCCTTTCTTTTTATTTTTTCCCTTTTTATTATTTTTTCTTTCTTATTTTTTCTTTTTTTATTTTTTACTTTCTTTTTATTTTTTCCCTTTTTATTATTTTTTCTTTCTTATTTTTTCTTTTTTTATTTTTTACTTTCTTTTTATTTTTCCCTTTTTAATTATTTTTTCCTTTCTTACTTTTTCCTTTTTTATTTTTCCCTTTTTTATTATTTTTCCCTTTTTTTTGGTTNTACTTTCTTTTTATTTTTTCCCTTTTTATTATTTTTTCTTTCTTTTTTTATTTTTTACTTTCTTTTTATTTTTCCCTTTTTTATTATTTTTCCCTTTTTTTCGGTTTTTATTTTTTTGGTTTTTATTTTTTCTTTATTTTTTTCCCTTTTTTCTCCACCCCCCCTTT
>RSEF01000006.1:12377230-12412702 GCA_003993805.1 Himantopus leucocephalus | reverse complement strand
TCTCAAAGGTCCCTTCCAACCTAGACAATTCTATGATTCTATGTGAACCCTGATGGAAATGTCATAACGCAAATGTCAAAGCCCTTGAGACACGTCTTCAGTTTTTGATGCAGTCATTCATGCAAAAGCAATGCAAGCTTTGTTCTGCCGAAATTACCCTCCCCCCTTTCTTCAGTCTTCAGAGATGAACCCAGGCAGGAACAGCCCAAACATGGTCCCAAATAAATCAGGGCCAATTCAAAGTGACAAGAGACCCAGGACTGTGGCACAGATGGATGCGTGGATATGGATGGGTATAACTATGCATAGCCATGTCCATATTTATGGATGGACCTATACAGTTGGACACAACCTAGCTGGATGCATTGCAGCAGAGAGGGACTGGAGCGAAGCCCCGCTGCCCTGGGCACAGAAGGGGAAAGCAAAGCATGGGGAGACCCACCGGTCCATGGAAAGCTTCTGGGCGAGAAGTCTCCAGTCGTTTCCCCTGGAGTTGGGGGCATCCAGGCTGTTGCAGATCTTCTGCCGGATGGAGAGGGGAATTTTGAAGGCGTAGGGTCCCAGCTGGGTCGTGGTGGTGGTGGTGGTGGCACAGCTGTGGTGGGAGTGGAGGGTGTCGAAGGAGCTGGCATGCTGCAAGGGAAAGGACAGTGTGAGACGTTGCAGCACAGAGTGGCTACTGAGCGTGTCCCCTCGCTGTCCCCCCCACCTCCCCACTGCTCACCTCTCCCAGCGTGACGTGGAGCTGGAAGATCTGCCCTTCCCCTTCCACCTGCCGGACGCAGATCTTGCAGGTGAGCTCCGTGGAGGCCTGGCTGTACCTCTCCAGCGTGAAGGTGCAGTGCAGGGCTCGCTGGCTGCCACTCCAGATGTGATAGAAGGGGATCTCCTGCGGACCACCAAAGCATGGGCTTAGTGAAGGCTCTTGGAGCTCCCCTTGGAGATCCCATCTCCTCCAGCCACCCCACGGGGATGAGATGGAACAGAGAGACCGCACAGACAGCATGCCACCAGGAAAGACCACGTGCAAACCGGTCCCCCTTCCAACCTCCATCCCTTTGGGAGAGAACTCTGGAGACAGGACCAGGGCACTCACAAGACTGTGGTCCCTGGCTGAAGATGGTGTCCCCACTCTAACACCCCACTGCCACCGCATCAGCCCCCCACCTGGTACTTGGCCAGCAGCTTGCTCCTCCACAGTGCATGGGGGATGTCATGGATGGAGAGACGCAGGTTGTGGTAGCTGTCCTTGAAGGGCAGGGGCTTGGGCTCCTCCACCAGGTACCCGCCCAGCGTCCGCTCCAGCTCCAGCACCTCCTGCGGGCAGCGGGACAGGCAGCGTGAGACCCAGGAGGTGAGCAGGGGCTGCTCCGCTCCCCTCTCCATACCCAAAGCCAGGCACATTCCTGCCAAGAGGAGCCAGCAGCAGCAACGAGCCCGTGGGAGACCAGCCTTTGCCACCCCGTCGGCTGCTCTCCAAGAACTTGCCAACTCCTCTCACGCAACAGCCCAACCTACAACTTGAATTTTATAACACGTGAGCATCTGTATACGCCTCTGTACTCCTCAGATGATGCAACGGTCCAACACAAAGGTCAGGCATGGCACTCTTCAATGAAAAGTGCCACCCAGTCTGTTTTTAACACCATCCCACTATTACACCAGCAACTCCGAGGAGAAAAATGCAAGAGCCAGAGCCACCTAGAGGCACTACAGCAGTCCTGACACCACAGGACAAGTCATGGGGAATTAAACTGCACCGGTGGTCCAGGCAGCCAAAGAATCAAAACTCAAGCTCCTCATGCTGCACCCGATGCAATCAATGCCACAAGCCCTCCCAAGGAGGGGAGAGACATGTCTCTGTGCAGGAATAACAGGATCTATAGAAAACCCGAGGCAAATCACAGCAGCAAGCGTTCTTCTTGCGTAGGAGAGAGAAAAACCCAGCAGCAGCAAAACCTCTTGTGTAATGTCTGCAGAAAGGGGACCCAGTATAGGAGCTAAGCAACACCCTCAGTACTTCAGAGAGGGCGAGGAAGGAGGGGGGAAAGCAGTAAACACGCTTATTATGTCACTGTGGTCACTTTGCAGGCACTTGCATCAGGTTCTCTGCTCCCTGGGGCCCTGCTTTGGGAAGCAGGGGTAGCCCACGCCAACGCCGCAAGGTGACATTACCTTCAGAGCATCTGGCGTGTCCTCCAAGCAGTAGACCTTGAGGCTGTACTCCAGGGAGGTGCAAACGGTGGGGGCAAAGATCGCCAGCTGGAGCCTCTTGATGGCTGACCTGGAGTAGGACTCTCCCACGAAGACATAGGTGCCAAGCTGGTCTAGCAAAATGTGGCAGGACTTGGCTTCCAGCTGGCAGTAGCAGGGAGTGTTGAGGGTCTCCTCATCCAGGGTCACAACTTCCTACAGGGAGAGATGGGAAATCAAGGCTGGGCGTCAGCCCATCGTCTGCGGGGGGTTGATAGGGGTTGTGTTCCACAACGCTCGTGGTCTTCACCGGCTGCAGGGGCTGGGTTCCCACCTTACCTCCCAGTTTCCCTGGTGGGATTGTGTTTTCAGCTGGTAAATCCAATCCGAGGAGCCGACGTCGGCACAGTGGGGAATCGTCAGGACGACAGGGCGGCACAGGAGCAAGCCGGTGGGTCCGCAGGTCACCGCTGGGCTCAGCACTGTCTGTGTGCCTTCGGAGGGCAGGCTGGGGAAGGGAGAGGGGACGCGGGTTGGTAAGAAAGCCTCACGGTAGCCAAAGAGTAGAAGCGCAGGCGGTGCGGTGTGACTTACAGGGCGCTCTCTGCCTTGTTGAGGACCAGGTACATCTCGTAGAACTTCCCCTGGGGGATGGCCCCATGGGGCACCAGCAGGCTCACCCCTAGCATGGCACACAGAGGCATTAGTCACAAAACAAGGGAGAAACCACCAGGGAGAAACCACCCCTCCACCCCAGCCGGCAAGCGCAAGGACAGCAGTGAGCCAGGGCAGGCCAGAGCACCCCAGGAGAAACATCTCCAGATGTTCCTCAGCCGCACCGCTTGCAGGGAGAAGCCAGGCCACTGCATTGGGAAGCAAAACTGCAGGTTGGATCTTTTTGCAAGGCACTGCCCCTGGATCGATGGTAGGGCCGACCAGGAAAGTTCTAGGAGGCTGTGACCTCCAGCCTGAGAAGCCTGGCTTGGGAATAGCTTGCTGCCTTCCTCCCCTAAGCCAGCTTTGGGATAGCAAAGAGCTGCTCATGGCAGGCAAGTCTGGGGGACAAGAGCAACTCCTTGATCATTCCAGCAGCCAAACATGCCCTCCTCCCCAGCATGGGGCTTACCGGTGCCCGGGATGGTAAGTCTTCCGCCCAGGTAGCCAAACGTGCCGCTGGCACTGTTGCCATGCTCCCGGGGTAAGTTGAGGAGATGCTGGGAGCCCAGGGCTTTGTTCCGCATGTTCGTGAAGTGGCTGTCTCTGGTGGTGTCCCCTGGGTAGGTGCCGGTGGCAGGGACTCCCCCAAGAAGGTCCGTCCCGTCATGGAGCCCCGGCGAGGAGGAGGGGGTGGAGGAGTTGTACACCTTGATCTTGAGGTTGGGGAGGGGGTCGAGCAGGGGTGAGTTGGTCATGGGGATCTTGTCGGAGGAGTCCTGCAGGGCGTACATGGGACCACGGTACACCCCTGCGCTGGCCGTCAGGTCCGGCTGCATCGAGGGGTGCAGCAGCTGAGGGTTGTCTGCGGGAGGAGAAGACACGGATGGGATGAAGATGGCCGTGGAAACAAGGGGAGGTAAAAGCACCACTTGACTGGAAGAGATGCCTGTGAAAAGCCCTCCTCTCTGCGTGGGCTTGAGCCAGCGAGCAGGACCTGCATGGGCTACGGCTCTTACCATGCCGGGAGGTCTTGAAGTTGGCAGGGTGGAAGCCGCCGGTCAGAGCGGCTGAAGAGTCTGTGATGTCTGTGTCGAAATCCCGGCATCTCCTCCGGTACACCACCACCCCCACAGCCATGAGGATCACGATGAAGACAAAAATGGCCACCACCAGCCCGGCATACAGGGCCACGTCACCTGTGGCCTCCAGCACTGGGAGGGATGAAAGAAATGGAGGTGAAAAAAGGAGCACCAGAAATGCAGGTCAAGACCCACCAGTGTTCCCCAACCCCGCCACTGACTCGGGACGTAGGCACAAAGGGGCAGACGTGTACTGGGCCTGCTGGAAAGGCTGCGGCAGGAGGATGGAGGGTGTTTTCTAAGAGCAGTCCAGAAGTCAAAGCGATACCAGAGAATAAGATGGGGGTGAACCCCTCAAACCTTTGGAGGACACCTTGCCGTGGCTCGTGCAAACTTTACCTGAGCACCAAGAATCCCAGAAACGCTAGGTTTATACAGCTCAGATTCATGAATTGATCAACCCTCACATCCTAACAGAGACAACCCTGAGGAGTAAATGTAACACCTATCCGTGCATCTCGCATATATGTACCTGAGCTATGCATTTATCTGGAAAGAGTGAGTGTCACCGTACCTATATAGACACCCCTCAGCTTCCCCATCTTCCCTTCCCCTGCCACAAGGCTCTCCATCTTTAAACGCAGCAGGAGCCGAGCATGCTCAGCCCATCCTTCTTCCTCCCTCCACACCCACCCACACCTCTTGGCTTCTATGGTTTCATGCTGGAGTGAAGCCCTGTCCTAAGCCTGGCGATCTCAACTGCTTTAGGACTATGCCACATCTGGGAGGTGTGACCTCATCCCTGAGTCCCCCCCATCTGGACGGCAGAAACAGAAACCCTGCTGCGTCCTGGCGGCCCCAACTTGAGGAAGGGAGTCCTCGTTGAGGTGGGGGGTAACAATGCCTGGAGTAGCTTTGGTGGTGGGACACCGGCTGCATCGTGGTGCACCCAAGAACTGCAGGCAGCAAAAGGGGGGCGGGAGTGGGGTTGCAAAAGTGGGTCGTATTTATAGCTTCAAGCAGAGCATGTGATTTAATGTACACAGGAGTTTTGGGGTGGACTTTAGTTGCTCCCTTTTCCAACCTTGTCCTGCCCCCAGCGGCCAAGGAACCCTACCATGGATGCAACAGAACAAAACCAAAGCAATGCCTCGCAAAGAAACAAAATGGCCATGAAATGAGCACTTACGGTGGCTTTTGGGTTCGCTTAGAACTCTTTTATCTGTCAGGAAAAAAAAAGTTAGAAAACCAAAGGTGAAGGTGGTGATGGTACAATGAGGATGAGATGAAACAAAACGTGGGAGGTGGGGTGGGGGAAGCCAGCCCGGGGTGGGCAGGAGAAGCCACAGCGTGGTGGAGAGGGACGGGAGAGCAGCACCGTTCTGCAGGGCATGCAGAAAGCCAGGTAGAAGCACGGGTGATGAGGATGTCCCCACGCCCAGCCACCTCCCGGGGCGCATGTCCCCAGCTCACAGGACTTTGGGAATTTCTGGCCATGGCAGCATTAAAGGGGACAACGGTGTCACATGGCAGAAGGTGGCAGCATCGGCTGCTCAGCCTTCAGTGTGCCCACTCATAGTGTAGCAGCACCATTGTCATCATTATTGGTTTTTTTTTCCTAGCTGTTGCTCCAGAGTTCCTACCCACCACTGAACCAGGTCAGATGGGGCTGAGAAGCTCCCCCCAGCTTGCCTGCACTAACCACAACCAGCCTTATTTCAGCAAAGACCCCAAACCTAGCGCTGCTCCAGAAGGCTTGGTGGGATGTTTAGATCCCACCAAAAAAAAAAAAAATAATCCCCAAACCTTTCTTTCCACCGGGTGAGAATTAGCTTTGGAAGGGGTCAGTCCGGTTAAAAAAAAACCCCAAAACCTCGTTAAAGACACGATTTAAAAATTAGGTGCCAGCAGCACCGCTGCCTGCCCCATCAGCTCAGCGGCACGGCCAACAACAGCGTGGCCAAGCCACTGACACTGTCCACGGCACCGGTCCCTGCCCGCGTACTCACTCTGCAGGCAGAGCCCGTCGGTGCAGTTTTTGGAGTCGAGCAGCACGCCACTGCAGTCCTTGCCGCCGTTGCGGGGGGCCGGGGCGGCGCACTCGCGGCTGCGCCAGTGGGTGCACTCGGTGCTGCACGCCGACCACTTGCTCCACTCCGTCCATGCGCCATCCACTGTGGGCCACCAAAGACAGGCACGTCGGTACACCCCTCGCCATGACCTCAGGGCTCATTCCCCAGTGGCAGGATGTCTCCGGCAGCAGAAAGGTGCCCGTGCCCATCTCACGGCTTCCAGAGACCTTCAGGGAGCGTTATCCCAGCAAACCCAGCCCCGTTGTGTCTCCACAGACATCTCCAGCTCTTTCAGGTCTTGGCAGACTGAAAGATGCTTCGGACTGGTCTCCTGAGCCCCTGTCTCCTTGGGGAGACCAGGATGTCTCTGCAGACATTTCCAGCTCTTGGCAGACCGAAAGATGTTTCGGACTGGTCTCCTGAGCCCCTGTCTCCTTGGGGAGCACCAGAAGCACAGTTGGACTGTGCAACCTGGAGGACAGGTAGTGTGGGCAAGGTTTCTGAGCCCGCCTTACCTGGGCAGAGGGTGGTGCAGGTGATTTTCTGGAAGGGCTGCCCATCGCAGAAGGAGCCACCGTTCAGCGGCGCAGGGTTGGTGCATGTCCGGGTGCGCTTCTGCCAGCCCCGGCCACAGCGGTTGTTGCAAGGAGACCACTCAGACCAGGTGGACCAGCCACCGTTCACTGCAAGAGGAGACGGATAGCATTAACACATCAACGGAGCCCATTTAAACAGGGACTGGAGCTAAGTCTAGGGTTCACCGGGTCCTCTGTCCTTGTGTGATACTCTGGAACAGCTCACCCTCACGAAAGGCAAATCACAAGACTCTTTCTCGTGTGGCACACCCCATGCACAAGATGCTCAAGCCTGCTTTGGTCCTTTTCCCACTTTGCAAATATTTTTGCATCTTGGCCACCATAGATCTTTGCCTTCATAGCAAAGTTCAGCCAAATGCAGCTTTCCAGCCACTTTGAGAGTCAAAGGAATCCGGCTGGGTCCAACCTCCACCCACCTTCGTACCCAACCGAGGTGGCTTGCAAATGCCTACGCCTAATAACCTCTTCTAATAACCTGTGCAAGCTGGCAGAGGTACCTATTCTGCAGACATTGGCTATGACCTAATTTAATGTAATGCCCTGGTGGGGTTCACTCCTACCACTCCCCAAAAGTGCCCGTATTTCCCCTTGGCTTGGAGACACAGCTGGCAGCAAAGGTCCCCTCCCCAAGAGCAAGGGCTGGTACCGTAGACGATGACAGCAGCCGTGGTGCTCCGGCGCTTGGCCACGATATTCTTGGCCATGCAGGTGTAATTAGCAGTGTCCAAGAGCCGGGCCTGCTTGATGATGAGGTTGTGATCGATGGTGATGAGGAAGTTGGTGTCCTGGGTGGGATCGATGACATCCTCATTTCTCAGCCACTCCACCTGGCAATGCGAAGGAAGGCATGTGGTGAGGACAGTGATTCAGACGAACAAGAACTGAACACTCAAGACAGGAAAAGCACGTCATGGGTTTTCGTGGAAATGCCCATCCCACATGCTGCCCACCAAGAGGGTCTCCAAGGGCCCCCCAAAGCTATGCTAGGACACAACTGCTTAACTAGGCTGTTTCAGAAGGGCGCCAAGCACGGGTGTGGGCACAAGCAAGGACAAACACCAGGTTGGAGGGGCTGAATTCACCAGTCCTGATGGAGAGCAAACCCCCCCAGATCAGCCTATGACCTGGCCCCAAAGCCCTCCTCATCTTCATCACTGAGAAAACCAATGTCCTCAGTACCACAAACGTTGACTGGCCAACCTTGCCTCTGACTGTATCTACTTCTCCTCAGAAGCTGGGCCAAACCAGGCCTGACTGGGGCATGTTACTACTGTTTTGGGCAAGGATGGGACATTGTGGCTACCACTAATGCACAGTTCTTGGGAGCTGATGGAGTTGTGGGCAAGGAAAGCATCGCTACTGTGCTAGGGGAACCCATCTGTATTGACTTGCCCAACCCTTGGCTCTCACTTGTGACTGCTCCCCTTCAGACAAGTCATTGGGTGCCTTCTTGGTAGATCTTCCCTCTAACGGGTTAAGGGCACATCAGGAAGCACGGGAGAGGTGGGTTGAGCAGGTGCCGAGGTTGGGTGTGTTATCAGATGTCAGGATTACAGATCCACTGCCCAAAATAAACAATTCTGCTGAATAATGAAAGCTGACGGTCTCAGTGCGAGGCCATCCATCACATCTGCAAGCCATCTGCAAGGACATGCCCCATCTCTCCCTGTGATGAGAGGGGACACCCCACCGGGCGTTTCTTCAGGCTGCTGACCGGCTCACCTCGGCCTGCGGCACCCCCTCGGGCGGGCGGCACTGCAGCAGGACCTCGTGCTCCAGCGGGACCTCCTTGCCCAGCGGCTCCTGGTCGAAGTTCTTCCGTAGGTCTGGGAGGGAAAGGAAAACCCAGAGGTTACCAGGTCACTGCGGAAACAGGGCAACCTGCAAAACCTTGGGGGGGACACAGCATCGCCTCGGCACCAGGGACTCACGAGCACGGAAATCCCTCTGGTGTAGCACAGCTGGAGCAAAACACATTCTGGGAGGAAGGGGCCAAAGGAGCATCTTTCCAGGATGGATTTGGGACAGCGCATGGTGCTCAAGGATGATGCCTTTCCTCCTTCATGTGCTTGCAAGCTTATACCCTCCTCCTGTCTTTTCCTTTTGGGGCTAAACCTCAGCTTAATCACTGTTTCTTCAACATCTTCCCATCTCTTTTACCCCCTGGACTCTGCACCAGGACCCTTCTTTGTTGAAAGGGGGGAAATGAGATTTGCGCCACAGCTCGGCTCCCATGTCGGCACCGAAGCCAATCCCCAAATTTCAGGGCTACGGGGGCTTGTTGTTCAGCTCTGCCCCAGTCGGTCCTGGCTGAGCCACCTCCTCAAACTTCCTGGAAACCCATCCATCGCACTCCAGTGCCGAAATGGGGAACGGTTGCTGCTGAAAAGCCCGGCTCGCTCAGCAAGGGGCTGGCCAGTGCTTTGGGGAAGGAGGAGAGGGGAGAAGCCCAGCAGAGCCCCCAGGGATGCGGGGGACATGGCAGTGTCCCGCTCCAGAGCCTTGAAAGGAGCAGGAGCAACACTAGATGGTGCTGCAATCCTCTGCTACAGCACCCAGCCTTCTACGGCTGCAGCTCCCCATCCTGCAAGGCAGCGAAACCTTGCTTCATCTCATCTGCTCGGCTCCGAGAAACACCAAACCCTTGGCTGGGGCTGGACAGACAGGCTCCCTCAGTAGCCTCGTAACATTTTCCCCATTCAGACTAAATCCTTCAGCAGCGTAGCTGATTCACCAGCCACCTCCTTTTTGGATAACGTGCTGGATTATTAGCCCTCTAATAGCAAAATCTGTTTATGACTGGAGAAGCCTGGCCATTCTCCTACAGCTTTGCCATCTCATTTGCTAAGCGAGCAAATTCAGCCGGGTAACAGCCTGATTAACTCGCCCTTAATCAGGCTGACACCCACAAACAGCAGCTTAGAGAAGTGACATATGACAGCAGGGACTCCAGGGACGCGGAGCCGCTGATTCAGGCAAAGCCTGCAAGGTGCTAACCGTCGAGTTATTAACGATAATAAAGCACCGGGAAGAGCTGAGCACACTGATAGGCAATGCGGTATTAACCCAGGTGGTGCCACAGCCTCCCACCGTGGCAGGTAGGGACGATGCCCGCTCAGATGCAAAGCCCAAGTTGGGATGGGGTTCTAAGACTAGAACCACCCAGCAAGGACGGGTCATCTCCAACTGATCAAAAAGCACTGCTTTTAACAAGGAGCCAACTTTTGGAGACGGCTAACCCAACTCAGCTGCACCCACCATTGTCTCGGGGGTCCCGGGAAGCCGGGAATGAACAGCCTTGGCCGCTATTTCAGCCGGTGTTGCTGCCAGAAGCAGCACACGCCTGGCTTGAAACCACTGCTTTTTCAAGCCTGGGATCCAGGGTCACGCCTCAGGCTTTGCAAACTACTTTGAAATCGGTGGGTCGGACCCTCTGGAAACTTTTCAGGACCCCCCCCGAAGTGAAAAAAAAAGGTGGGAGAAGCGTTCATTTAAACGGAACAAGAACTGAGGCAGCGCAGGCAGCTCTCGCACAGGGGCAAGGGAGCACTGCCGGAGGGGTGACATCTGGGCAAGCACCACGCGTGCCGGACACTTACAGGCTATGCGGACGTACGCCCTGCGGCTCTTCGTGGTGCCCGCGGAGCTCCAGGCCACACACTGGCACCAGTAATCTTCTAAGCCGAAGAGCTCCTCCACCTGCTGCCGGGAGACCTCGATCTGCACCTCCCGCACCAGCATCCCTGGAAGGGGACAGAGGAACGGCGTCAGCCTGGCAGGAACACCCGGGAGGAGGGAAACTGAGGCGGCATCCAAGAAGGCTGGTGGGTGCACAAAGCTTGAGGATAGAGGCAGCGGGGTTGGAGGCATCTCACAGGTGTCTGGGTTTGGCAACCTCTGCAAATCGGAGACTGTTCCTTCCGGAGGGTTGACGTGGAGCTGAAGCCAAGGCAACGGTTGCTCATGTGGAGGAGTCTTGTTTGGTTTGGTTTTTTAATTCCCCAGTCTGGCTGGGCAGGACCAGGACCTCTTGACCATTTCTAGAGGCACCACCCTCCTCCACCGACATCCCCGTCTCAGCCCAGACCCCTTCCCACCCGCCAGGTTTGAAGGATGCCTCTCAGGCTTTGTGGCGGGGGAGAAATCATCTCTGTCACCTGCCATTTAAATACAACAAGACAAATAAAAGATCTTCCGGAAATCATCCAAGGATGATGGCGTTTCAGGCCAAATAACCCCAGAAAGGGTTACACACCTCCATCAACCCTTCCAACACCCCCCTGAAGTCTGCTAGGGCACCCTGGCCATGGCAGGGACGCGATGACAAAGGTGGCACCGCCGCATCCAGCACAGAGTCCCCTGGACCACAGGATGCTGAAGCTCGCCTGAAGCATCAACCCCTTGCGGTGCTGGCCATTGCCGAGGGCGGGAGCGACTCAGGGCTTACTTTTCCTTATTTTCAGCAATACTTGCCTTTTTTTTTTTTTTCCCCCAGCTTCTATTTATAAAAAGGCCTCAAGTTCACAGCGATAGAGTGCCGCGTGCTCTCCAGCTGTAATTTTGTTAGCTTGCTCTCAGTGCTGCGAGGAGCAATTACCATCACTCCGCCACCTTCCTGTGGAATAGCTGACAAACACGACCCAAGGAAATACAATTTATTTTGCCACTATTAAGGATGGGGGGGGGAGCGGGGGGCGGAAACAACAAAAAGGCATTTGGGCCAAGCGCTTTTGGAAAAATTAGAGCTTTTAGAAGGACCCAGGAGGGAGATGGCTCAAAACCATCTCTCCTCTCTGGAAAGCCCCGGTGGGGTGGGTTGAGCAGCCCTGGAAAGGTGGGGAGCATCCTGCAAATGCCCTGCTGTCCCTGGAACCCCAAAAGCAAAGGCTACCCAAAACCGTAGCCTGAGCTTATGGCTCACAGAAGCAACTATTTAAATGTCTTACAGGCATCCAAACACAGCCGCTCTTGCCAACCGTCCCTTCTCGTCTGGCTGAATTATCCTCTCTGACTTGGCCTATTTTTGCTTTCTTCTGCATGAAATGTTTTGGATCAGACGCAGTCAGAGCATTACCGAGCCCGGCTCATTCAAGACACGTCATCTTAAAAGTTGTTTTTCTTTTCTTTCTTATTTTTTTTTTTAAAGGTCCCTTCTTTCAAGCTTTTAACCAAGGACACTTAAAAAGGCACAAACGCCTAACCCCATTAACCCATCCCTTCGTGGCCAGCTCTCCCCCGTGCCCTTTGTGGCACTTTCCCTATGAATGGCAGGCAGATTTTTTTCTTAGCACAGCAAACCATTTTGGTTCCAGCTCCCTTTTCCTTGGGCAGATATGCCCATGCCGGCGGAGTTTTACACGCATGGTATCACCTCCGTACGGGAGGTATCGTTGGGTTTGTTCACCCATAGCAGCAATACCATCTTTTGAAGGTGATGCGCGCCGTTTCCTCCCCAAATTGCTGGCACGCCTTCTGCATCTGCAGACTGGGATCTGAGAGGGAGATGCTGGCCCAAAGCAAACGAGTCCCCCTGTTAGAACAGGCTAAGATCACGCTGCACAGACTTTCTGCTCCCTTTCCGCTATGTTTTCTCCAGCCTGTTTAGCTCGAGCGTTGCAGGAGGCAGGTTATTCAGTAAGGGGTATTCACCCAAGAGGTGGATCAAGCGGTGGGGACAGAAATATAGTGCTTTTCCCACGCTGCACATCGCTAAGCCATGAAACTCCCCGCTACGGGATGCTGGGATGATCCGGAGGCGAAATGAGTCCTAACAGCATTTAGATAAATTAATAAAGAGGAAATCCATCCGGGGCTGGACCACACCGCTAACCTATCGCCGTTGGACCAGGGAGTCCCTAATCGCGGGACTGGAGGGTAACAGAGCGGGGGCCATCGCTCTATCCTTGTCCTGCTGCGCCGCTCTTCCCCTAAGCATCCACCACTGCCGCACGCAGGGCACGAGAAGCTTTGGCTTGACCCGGCGCAGCCACACATTATAAATAAATTAATAACCTCTAGGCAAAGGCTGCTCAGTCACTAATCGGCACTGACTTTGTCCTACGGTGGTGATGGTTTCAAATCTGGCCTCCGCCAGAGCTGGGAGGTTGGAGATGCACCTCGAAAGAGAGAAACGGCGCTACCGGTGCTCCCGACAGCCTCTGGAGAATGCCTTTCCCGGCCATTTTTGACCATCCTTCAACAAAGAGACCCTCTGGAAGGCAAACACCCCAGGAACGGATGAAGCAGCTTTAGGAAAGGCCCAAAAAGCCACGGGGAAAAGAAATGATCTTCCCTTTGCAGAGCAGGTTCAGAGATGCGCCCAAGCAAGGACCAGCTCACGGATGAAGAGCCGAGGAGGTGCTGGGGAAGGGTAAGGCTAGGGGGGAAAAAAGGACGAGAGGTGATACTGTAAAAGAACTTGTGCTCCTCCAGGCTGGCAAAGGCCCTCCTCTAAGCTCAGCCTGCCTTCTGGGGCCAACGCTGCAGCAGTTCGAAAGGCTGCCTTGGTTTAAAGCCCTCTGGACACGAGGGATGCTGCACGCTCATGTGCGGAGAACAGGTCTTCCATGGAAAACACGACTGTTCTTCCCCTCCTGATCAGGCCACAGGTACCAAAATTGGGGCAGAAAAGAGGGGAGCTGAGCTAAAGCATTCCCATTTTAGCACATCTACTTCATTAAATGATATATCCAACCCCCACGCCTTGTTCTCATGCCGGGACGTTTCAAAGCAGGGGGCAAGCAGTTCCGCTGTGCCCAGTCCCATGGAATAAGACACCCCCTAAGATGCCTAAGCCACCTTCCTGACCCCATTTCAGTCAGGCAGTGTCTGACTTGTCCTCCGAGGCAGGGAAGAGCTCATCTGCCATTAAAAGGCATTTCAAATCCTACCTGCAAATGTTCTCACTACCCATTAAACATCTAATCCTGAGTAAGCCGCCAGCCTTTGCCACCCCTTGTGGCAATGACTCCTCGTGTTGATTAGGCATTTTGTAGGCAAGCATTTCCTTTTTTTTTTTTTTAATCAGTTTTAAACGTGCTGCCTTTCAAATCCCATTTAACAACCCCGAGTCCTGCAAAACGGTAAGCGTGCAAGCACGCAGGCTGACTTCCCCAAGCTTCTATAGGGTACAGTGACCCATACCATCATCATGCCTTCATCAACGGTCTGGAAAAGGGCAGCTCCTCTACTAAAATTCGCCAATGATATGGAAAGAGAGACAAGCTGTGCATGGATGGAGAAGGTGGAAAACACACAAAAGTGACCTCATGAGCTCACAATCACCTGGGAATGATAAAAATGAATCAAAGAGACACGTTGGTCTACCTGGAGGAGAATCATCTCCAGTGTGGATGTGCAAGAGAGAAAAGGGCAGGAGCACCCAGGAAGAAGAGAGGAGAAGGGCAGGCAGGGGATGCCGGGGTGGGTTTGCTCACCGGTGACCTCATCCAGGCTCTCCTTGGTGACATGGTCGTTCTGGTTGACCCACTCCCCGTTGCACTTGAAGTAGATCTGTGTGGCGGGGTTGGCGCGGCAGACGAGCTCCACCGGCTTGTTCTTCACAATGTAGGCGTCCTGCGGCTCCAGCAGAAAGTGAGGAAGGGTCTCCGCCGGGGCCGAGGGGAAGGAGTCCGGCAGCACGTCGCTGTACTCCAGCCCTGCCAAAGGAGCGAGAGGGTTGGGAGATGTCCTTACTCCCGTCCCAGAAGGGACACAACTCCTACCTAGGCCGCTTCATCCCTCCCTCTCCTTCCCAGGACTGTCCTGCGCATGCTGGTGTCACCAACAGCCCTTGCTGAGGATGCAAAGAGGATGCAAAAGAAAAGCAAAAGAGGGCTGGAGGCTCCCCCAGAAAAAGAAAAGCAAATCTCTCCTAGCTGGAGAGCTGTGGCTGTGGGGTGCCTCCCGTTTCGCCTGGGTACAAGCCCCTCCATCCATGCCCCAAGCCCTGGCAACCCCAAAGCCTGGGTGATCTCGCTAGAGGACACCACGAGGAAAAAGGCAAAACAAACCCAAGTCCAGAGAAGGTGATGGGGACACAGAGAGGCTGGTGTCCCCCCATCCCGAGCCTCCCTCCCACAGCCCTGAGGAACGCATGGGCATGATCGGAGCAAAATGCTGGCAGGGCTTGTGGTGGGAGTGCTGACCACGACCCCGGCACAAATCTCACTCAACCTGCTCTTTGGTGGAGCCGTGTTCAGGATCTCACCCCCCTGACAATGCTTGGATCTGAGCATCACAGGACCTGGGGGGCACCAGCAGCCCCCGGGGACTGGCCATCTGCCCATCACAGGGGAGCTTCCAGCCCAGCCACCTCCAGAGAACATCACACAGAAACGCCATCAGGATTCACACCATCCCACCCCAGAAACCAGATCGGGTCAAGTGCCCTGGTGATCTCCATCTACCTGCTTGTTTGCTCTCAAAACCAATCCAAATGCAAAAATAACCAGAAAAAAAGAGGTCACGTCTGCTCAGGCCAGGCCAAGAAAGTCTTGAAAAGGGGCAAGCACCTCAGTGCTCACCCAGAGACATAATCCCTCAGGAGCCACCTCAAGGTGGCTCGTGCCCAGCACCGGCTTGGGAAGATGCTTTGACCGATGCTGAGCATCACCTGCAGCATCCAGCATAGGAAACGTGTTTCCAGCCATTTCGCCCATTAAAGTCAAGCCCAAATATCGCAGGACTGAAAAAACCCCCACATACGCACACTGGGATGCTGCTGCTTAACCTGTTGTTTCTGAGCATCTCGCTAGCAATCGGGTCACATCACGAGGCTTTTCTTTACGCCTAAAAGAGTTATGAGCTTCTCCTCCTCCTCTCCTCTTCCCCCAGCGAGAGCTGTGATTCTCAACTCCAGGCACCGCAGCGCGCAGGAAAACAGTAAATATCCCCAACCCCGCGATAACATCTCCGGAGCTGGCAAGGAAGAAAGGAGCCCACTCCCTGCGTCACCTTTGGCAAGGAGCAGCGCTGCACCGAGAGGATCGGAGAATCCCGAGATGCAAGGAGAAGACGACCAAAAAAAATAATCAGATGCGTCAAGAAAACAAGACGACCAGGCTGCCTCCCGAGCAAAAATCAGTGAGGAGGAAAAAAAAAAAACCAAAAAAACAAACAACACACGGAGGTCAGTCGTTTAAAATCCATTTAGGAAAATTGACTTTCCATTTCCATTTAACACAGCACTAAGGGAGAGCGGTAGGACATTTGTCATAATCCATTAACTGCTCTTTTGGAAACAATGAATTAAACTCCGGGCTAATTTCTCTCTCTCTGCCTGGCTCTTCCCCACCTCTCTCCACCGCGGCCATTTCCTCCCCTCCCCGTCTCACTTGCAGACCTGTAATTTTCCCAGTGCCTGCAGCGGGACACAGGGGCGTGAGGAGGTGCGAGCCCCCACCGGGAAACTGTCCCACGCTTCTCCCTGGGCCCCCATCAGGGTCTTGCTGAGCAGCCTCTTACCTCTACCGCAGCACCAAATATCATTTTTTTTCTTTTTCTTTTTTTTTTAAATAATTTACTATTCAATTTTGCATCCACTGAGTTGTTGTTTTGTTGGTTGGTTTTGCATTTTTGGGTTTTTTTGTTGTGTTTTTTTTTTTAAAAAAACGCTTTGATGCCACAAACCTAAATTCCCTGGCAAAGAGGGCTGGCAGGAGATAACCCAGCTGGCAACGGAGGCAGCCAAGGAAACTTCACTCATGAGCTCGCGTGAAAAACCTCTCTGAGACGATGCTCCCCGCATCCCTGTGGCACGCAGCCTGCAAAGCGGGACGTGAGCTCGGTGCCGGGACAGGGCGCGGGTAGCACGTGCTGCAGACCATCCTCCGAAAATTATGCCGGGGAGGGGTTCTCCTGGGCTTTGTTTTAAAGTTTTAAGGGCCAGTGGGTTTAGCAGGCAGGCTTGCCGTAAGGAATGAGAACACTTGAAGCCCAGCAGTGTCTCAAAGGGTGCTTGGCAGAGCAGAGATAACCCCCCCCCTCCGGCCACCAGCCCTGCCCCAGGCCAGCACCAGCCTCTCCCAGGCACCACCGAGGGCAATGGCAGAGATGATAACTACTCCAAGATGTAACATCCCTGGCCGTAACGTGGGTAGGAAGCTCCCCAGTAAGTTTTTCTTCTGTATCTGAGCCAGCTGCTTTTTTATTTCTTTTCTTTCTTCCTATTTTCTCCTTCGTCTTCTCCTCAAGCCAGGTGTTAACACCCAAGGATGCAGGAGAGGAGTCCTGCAGCCCACCCAGCACCGTAAGGGTGACCCACAAAGACCCAACGAACTCAAAGAAGCCGATTTTCAGAAGGACCTTCCCCTACGGGGCTTACCTCTGGCAAGGTGACACCCCGAAGCACACGTGTCCCCTGACCCAAAACCATGGGCAAGGAGAGGTCCTCCCCCAGCAGCCAACACCGAAGACACGTTTTTCTCCCACCCCACCGCCACTTTGGTGATGCTAAACCAGACTTTAGGTCATCAGAGAGGATCTGGAAGCCGGGAGGGGATGAGTCACAGCCGGACAGGGGGGTGGGGTGTGACTCACCCCTGGTCATCTGCAGCGGCATGGGGTGATGCTCTGGGCTGCGGCGGGGGCCACCTCGGTCCCCCCAGCACAGGGTTCGGGGCTGCAAAATCCACCAACCCCCACCATCGATGGGTCCCATCCAGCCCCCTGCCCTGAGACAGGGTCTGCCCAAATCCACGCTGGGGGTCTCAAGCTCAACCCTCCAGGTTTCTTCTCAAAGGGGGCACAGTGAGTTTGGGGACAAGGGTGGTGCAACGGGATGATCTCCCCAGGCCAGATTCAGCATCTGCTTTCGGTGGCTGTAAAAACCTGCTCGGTTTAAGGTTTAAACCCCAAAAACCCAAACCTTTAAAGCCAGGAGCATCCTGGCTGCTGGGAAAGTTCAAATCCTGCAAACTCATGACAGTTGAGAGATCATTTGTTTCTGGCCAAGAGAGATCTGGAGCCAAAAAAGCAGCTTTGACAGGAGATGGGGAACGAGATGATGGGTTTTTCGTAGCAGACTCATAACTGGGGCTGTGCCACAGAGCCCCAGCCCCACAGCTCCCTGAGGCTCATGGACGGGAGCAGAGCAAGGACGAAGCTGATTTCTCCATGCAGAACCCAGCCTTACGCTGCCGAAGAGAGGCATTTGCAGCTGGGCAAGGCTTTTGGCTCCAGTACGATACGGCCACTGGTATTTAAATGCGATGGGGAAGAATTAAGGCAGAGGAACAACGGGGACTTTGGAGGAGAACCACACTGGGCACGTTTATCATAAGCCATCAACCCGGCTTTTCATCCCCCCTCCCAACGCCCGGTCACCCACCGCATGGGAAAGGTCTTGCTCTGCTAACTCTCATGATGGGCCCCCCCAAAAAAAATCCACATACAGTCGGTTGTGGGGAAACTATGTCTGCTCGTGCCATGAGAACCGACGACCACTGCTGCCGGCTGTCCTGACTATCCAGTGGCAGCTGCCAAACATGCACAAAAAAAAAAGCACCTCCGCAGTGGTGCAAGGCCATCACCTCCGTGTTGTCCTTCCCCCACAGGACAAGGGGGCAAATAGCTCCAGCACAGCCAGGATGAGGTGCTGCGGGCACCAGGATGAACAGAGCAGAGGATGGAGAGGCTGGGGAAAGGTTTTGGTCCGCTCCTGGGCAATAAGGACATTGATAAACGACCCTGTAAAGGCAGGAGAAGGTATCCTCTGCAAGGACAACCTTCCCCTGCAATGGTCTGGCATGATATTATTATTATATTATGGTTGCATTACATATATATGTAATACGTAAGAAAACTTGCAAGAAGCAGGTGTCAGGCTTCTCCAGACTGGGCAGCCAACCTCAGGTTGGGGGTATGCACTGGGACGTTCAGATGGCTTTAACACCAGTGAACACTTAGTCAGCAGGAGCATCACCCTTGGGAAGGGATGCTTTGCCCCACACGTGCGCAGAGGCCACTTCTGCATTGCCCAAGGCTGCTCTGATCCCACCTGAGGTGACAACTTGGCCCGTTGACCGCAGGAGTGGCACATGCGAGAGAGATGTTCTTGCATGCGAAGCCAAGGGAAGGAGCCCCGCGCAGCCGGGATTTCCAGTACCGCAATCAGACAAGCCATAAAACTCCCAGCAGCGACAAACTAATAAATATTTGAGAGCGCGCTACACTGACTGTAATCGTCATCTCCCTGGCAGACGTCTACAGGGGGTTCCCATCTGCCGGCTTCCCTCCTTCCCACTGGAGGTAGGTGCCTGCTTCCCAGCTTCCTTTTGGGTTGTTTTTGGTTGTTTTTTTTAGGAAGTCCCAGGCTGTCAGCATCCCACAGTCTCACGCTACTCGGGGCACGCCGCCGGGTGCTGCAGTGCGACGTGCTACGGGACGGGCTGCTGGAGCACCGACTTCACCACTAAATCTGTATTTGCGGGAAGAGAGGCAAGGAGGGGGAAGCTTGGGGCTCGACCCGTGGGACCAAACCCTCCCAGGCCCCAAGGATGAGCACGATATGGGTAGGGACGTGCAAAAGGGAGGAGGGGAATAGGCACCGGCTTCTTCTTTCCTCTCCAGCCTCCTCTCCCTCATCCTTCATCACACGTTTTAATCTGCTGGGGTTGAGCTGGATTATCCGCAGCATCTGTTCCCAGGGAGGGGGTGACTTGCAGATGTTCGCAGCTAGCGTTTGCAACTCGCCTGGAGATCGACAACCCCAACCAACCAGCACCACCAGCCTGCACAGGGAGCAGCACCAGAGCCGGGGTCGAGCATTAACTGCCCCCCCCCACTCCGATCACCCCAAAACACACAGCACAAGAGATGACAAGCCCAGAAAGTAATTCCCCTTGCAGCAACGGCCGGGCAAACCTCCGCAGGAAAGCGTTAAAATCCTCTCTTCTGCCATTGTTATCCCTCCAAATATTTGGGGGATTACAGGAGCATTAGCAGTGGCGAAGCCTGGTGCCCATCACCCACGGCCACGCCGACCCACGGGGCAGGCAGGAATGTCATGTAAGGATTAAGCTGGGATGCCTGGGTTGGGATGCCTGGGTTTCTCTGGATAAATCTCACTGGCGGTGGGCGCTTAACCCTTCCTGCCTCCATCTCCCCCCACCCCACATTTATTTCAGGGCAAGCGCTATTTCTTGCGAAGGCCCGAGAGGCAATGGTTAAACCCATTCCCACCTGCCGGGTCGGTAGAAATCCTCCTGTAGAAATGAAAAAAAAAAAAAAAAAATAATATACATAAATCNCACCAGAGGAGGAGAGCCGCCTGCCTTCCCAACCCCCTCAGCGTGGAGGGGGATGGCTCCGGCTCCGGAGAACGAGCTGGTTGGTGGGGATGCTCCAGCCACCGGCTTGGCTGAAGGAGGTGTCTAAAAGGCTGGAGCAGGGCTCTCCCCCCACCCCAAATCCCCCCCCTCCTATTGCCTCCAAGGGAAATGTATGACCAGACTCATTTAGGGATTAGTGCTGTTGCCACTTAAGCTCCAGCAAATTGTGGTGCCAGAGCCACGGCAAGGCTCACTCCCACGCCAGAATGCCTGACGGACCGAGGACATCCCCATTGCAAGCCCCGGAGGCATCCCCACCTGAGCGAGGGTCATCACAGGGGATGCTGTCCTCATCCCACTGCATTTCAGTCCATCCCAGAGCTCAGGGAGAGCCGGCATCGCTGGTCCAGCCCTGACCTGTTCCTAAGGGCTTCCCATGGCAGAGTGCCCTCCTGGGATAATTTCAGGTCTGGCAGTAAAACATAGTCAAGCTTTTCCTCCTAGAAGTACCCTGAGCATCCTCTCTCCACAAAGCATCATCCTCTCTTCCCCAAGCATTCCCGTCTCCTCCCTGCTGTCCCCCCCATCGCACGAATTCAGCCTCCCGCACGCTGCTGCGGTCTCCCAAGATGAAGTCCCATCACCGAGGAGGTGCCAGCGATTCATGGCATCTTCAAAGGCAAAGTCACCATAAGGCAGAGCAGCACCCTGCAAAGCCATGGCCCAAAACCTCGTTTCTCCAGGGATGCAGCTGATGCCCCAAAATAAAAAAAAAAACAACAACTCGTGCCTTTGAAACCCTCTGATTTGTTTAAAGCAGGTTGAGATGTGAGCGGGGAAGCGCTGCTGAAAGCGAGATGCAGGGGATGTCATGGGCCCTCAGCACCGCCATCCCGAGGGCTACCGTCACCTCCCAGCCCTTGCTTGCAGCTTGCTGATGTAACCCCCCAGCCTCATTAACTCAGCGCGGCGCTCATTAACCTCTCCCTCTGCAGGAGGATGAAGCGGACGGGATGGGACGGACCTGAGCTGCCCACAGACACGGCCAACGGAGACCAGAAACTGAGCACGGAGCCTTCAGGGATAGCGAGGAGAAACATCGGTACCCGGCATCTCACCTCCAGCCTGGAGCAAGGTTGGGATTTCGAGGTCAAAAAAGCTACGGGGACGTCCAGCCGTTGATGTGCTCATGGGGTGTCCATCCCCGTGGCGTCTGACACCTCCCCACTGCATGTGCAATGGTAACCCAGCAGAGGCTGGGCCACAAAACCACAGTGCTCAGCGTGTTGCTGTGTTCCACCCTCGCTACCGCTGGGGTCCGCAGAAGGTGCTGCTCCACCTCGGGGTCATGCGTTTATAGGGTTTTCTTCTCTGTCCCCCTCAAAAAAGTGGAGCCCAACCCCTCCCACTCCCACCAGCCGGGAAAGCACCTGCGAGCCTGGTTGCACGGGATGAATTTGGGGAAACCCACCCTCCGTACCGAGCAGCAGGACTCACGGGCAGAGCGACATGATGTCCCCGCGGCACCGCAGGCTGCAAACCCCCTTGTCCCCCTCTATGCCTCTCCATTCTCACCAATCTTTTATTAATAACTACATTTGGAAAGAACCACTTAACCTTTTCCCCAAAGCATCTCTGCCTGACAAACCGGCTCATTTTCCTCTATCGATTGCCCTTTTCCCCGAGAGTTTTATGGTCCCTTTGCATCCCTCCCTGCTAAACTTAGCATCATCCCCCGGGGTAAATCCAGCCCCATCCCCTCCATCCCATCACCTCCAGCTCCCCCTGGAGCCCACCCAGCCTGGGAGAGGGGACAGCAGGGACAGACAGACACCGGGACAGCATTTCACAGCAGCATCCCCGACGGGGTTAGCAGATCCCCCCGCCCGGCGGCAAGCAAACGTTATAATTAAGAGAGCATTCCTCCCCAGCGCGGGTAATGAGGGGGTGCGCCCAGCCAGCCCTAATTACACCCTTGGGAAAAAAAAATAAATAAATAAGCAGATTCCTCTTGCAGCCAAATGAAAAGCCTGCAGCCGGCCTCCCTCGCTGCACACCTTTATTAACTGGGACTGGATGGGGAGGAAAAAAAAACCACCCAGAAAGCAAAGTCTGTGCTGAGAAAAGGGTGGGAAGAAGGAGGCGGGCAGCAGCAAGGGTGTTTTAGCATGCAACGACCTTATCGATCAAAAAACACTTCACCTGACCCCCCAAAAAAGGCTTTTGCAAAGCAGCCCAAGAGGAAAAAAATAAAAGCAGGGTACCCTCGCACGGGGCGTCCCCCCAGAGCATCCCTGTGCATCCCACCAGAGCATCACTGCATCCCTGCAGGCCACGGCGGCTAACAGGGTCCGACCCAAACCCCGACCACCGCCATCCCCGGAGCAGAAACGCCCAAGTGCTGCCAGGAACTTCCCTTGCTGGGAAGGGAGTTGGGAAGAGGCAGATTTATCTTGTTGATTATGCATTACGCTGGAGTATTTATGCAGTCGCTACTCTTTTGTTTATCTTTATGATTATGATAATCAAAGGCGAAACCTCCTGAGAAGTGTAAACAGCTGAGATCCCTTATGGTACGAACCTCTTCATTTTTCATTATATAGATTTATAAGACGGCGCGCCAGCAGATTGGAGTAAATTGTTCCTTATTTCTGGTTTTAACGGAGCAGAGCTGTGAGCCTCGCGAATCCCCGTAAATACCCACGGAAAGGAGAGTGAATTAAAAAAAAGAAAAAAAAAAAGAGAGCGAGAGAAAGAAAGAAAAAAGGAGCAGGAATTATGTAGCAAATCCCCGTTACACTCTATTGTGCTCGCTTCTTTTGTGCTATTTTATACATTTCCTTCAGGGAAGCAGTTATGTTTGAAAACTATCTCCAAATTTCATCTAGCGCTAGTTCTTGTTATGGGCACAGACACTTTTCTTTGTGCTATTTTAATTCCATTGTCGTAGTACTCTTGTATAGTTTGTTCTGTTTACTGAGCTACAGCGTTATTTTTAATGGATATAATAATTATATGAACTCTTATTTATTTGCTTTGGCTCATAAAAGAAAAAAGCCAGCAGCGGATAATGCGGTAATATGCTGTTTATTCACATGTACGGCGTGTACTGTGTTTCTGTTGTGAAAAGAATAATAATTTCAAGAAGAAAAGAGAGAAGGGAAGAGAAAACAAGGAACAAACAGGGACTTGTTGCCCCGGTTAACGCCAGAAAGTCCAAGGAATTATTAATTATCATTCAAACTGCAGTAAATTAAGTGCAAGATGCAATCTCTCCCTGGAAAAAAGAAAAATAAAAAAAAAAAGGGTCTCCTGTTCAAATGAGCAACGCCGTTTTAAAATGCTAACTCCGTGAGAAAGTAAGTTGCCAGTTTCGCAGAGAGAAAGCGATTTCCCCTTCGCCCAAATTACATACATATTTAAAAATGTAAATTCCCCAGCATTCCCCTTGAGAGTGCAATTTCCAGGCGGCTGTTTTGCAATGAGTTTGGAGTTTTTTTGTTTGTTTTTTTTTTTTTTTTTTCTTTTTCCCCCCTCAACGTGCAAATCCGGAGGCGACTGCCTTGGCTTCAGGCACGAAGAGCAACTTTAAACCAGCAGCAAGCGGGGCTGCGACCCGCCCGGTGCTCCTTGGGAAGAGAAGGATGCTCTGCTGCCCACCGGGCACGCCAGCTCCAAGCATCCCTTCCCTTGGATGGCGATCACAGGGGGAGCACGAGCCGGAGGAGAGCGGGTTTCACCCCCTGCGCATCCAGATGCCCGACATCGAGGGGGGTACAACCCGGCCGTGCCCTCCTAAAAGTGGCTCACAAGGCCTGATGGTCCTGGGTGGCACTTCTGTGCCAAAACCCGGAGAAGGAGGGCTGTGCGTGTCCCACCTGGCGTGGGGAAAGCGAGGGGTGGCACGAGCCCAGCGAGGTAAAGCAAAAAGTTGGGCTGCAAAGAAGGGAAAAGCAGTCCAAAAGGAGAAAGCTGCCTTCCCCCCCCCTTTTTGTCTTTTTCTCACCCACTCTCTCCTGCAAGCCACGGGAAGGCAAAGCCGGCTGGAAGGATGCTCCCTGCCGCCTCCAGCCAGCCTCTCCGCAGGCCGCTCGCCAGACGCTGCCCTACTTTCCACCTGACGCTTTTTCCCACTCTTCTCCCTCATCTCGCTCGGTGCCAGGTGTGGAATGGGACCAGCACCCGCTCCCCGGGGACCCGCAGCACCCGCTCCCCACGCCGGGGCTTCCCACCGCCAGACCCACCGGCCGGGATCATCTCCCATCTCACGGGGCGTTTCCAAATTCATTAGAGGAAGGTGGTCGGTGCGATGCTGCACTCTTTTTAAATCATTTCAAACCACTGCGTTGTTTTTTAATCTTGAAAAAACACAACAAAAGAAAAGGTCCATTCCATGCCCCAAATTCCCCATTAATTCAACTGGGGGAGGAACATCACAAGAGCGGCTGATTGAGGCCCCTTTATTAAACAGTCTTTAAAGTTGCCCTTAATCTTTCAGATTTGTTGCTACAATCAAAAAAAAAAAACCAACCCCAAAACAAAACAACCACCAAAAATGGAGGCTGGAAATATTTTGCTTTTCATTGTCCTTTCTCTGCCCTTTTCTTCCCTTCTCGTTTTACTGCGACAGTAAGGGACAAACAGAAGGGGGGGGGGGGGGGGGGGAGGGGNGGGGGGAGGGGGAGAACAGGGATAGAAAAAGATTGAAGGAAAAAAAAAAAAGAAATAATCCCTTCCGATGTTGAATATCAAATATTAAGACTTTTCTCTCTGCCCCCCTTTCAGCAATATCCCTATTAAAGAATAAAAAAAACCCCTCCAAACAATCAGTGAGACTAGCTTAGAGGACACGGCTTCCCCATCCCCTTGCCTCCGTGACACTTTAATCTCTGCAGGCCAAGGGCAGGTAGGAGAGCAGGTACCCGAGACCAGAGCTTGGCTTTCCCGTCGCAGCCCACGGAGAGGTCTCCGGCCGGTCGCAAAAGGATTTTAGCAATTACCTCGATGAGTTTTATTCCTTCCCCTCTAAACCCCCAAGGCAGCGCTTCGCACCTTGTTACAGCGAGCAAAAACCTGAGATTTTATTAAAGCTGTGAGGGTTTGGGGGGCGGGGGCAGGGGGAGTTTTCTGGTGGGTGCCTATTTTTGGTGCCTGCCTTTGCCTGGCATCGCTGCCTCCCTGCCCACACCATGGGGAGAAACACCCCATGTTCCAGCGGAAGGAAAACCCTATAAAAAACAATGCCTTTTCTGTCCCGCTCCCATTGACGGCAAGGTGGGAAGCCTTTGGGAGCTTCCTAATGTTGTTTGGCACCCTCCTCCCCTCCCTGGCATTTAAATACTCAGGGGACCCCGAGCCACCGCAGCTGGTTTCTTCCTTTCTCACCACTGGGAATTTCCACCTTTTCTTCTCTGGATGCAGCCCGGGTTCCTGCAGCGTCGAGTTTCTCTTTCCTCCCTTTGTACTCTGGCACGCGTGCTCCGGCTCCATCCCATGGACCAAACCCCGACTCCCGGGTGGACCAGCCTCCCACGCGAGCATCCTCCCCTTCTCAGCGTGGGTACCGCTCAGCGCCTGAGGTGCCAGGGCTGGAAACACCCCGGCTTTGGGGTGTCTGTGCCACCCCACATTACAAGGGGCAGCCTCGCAGCATCCCCACCGATGCTGTGACCTGTACGGACCTACACACAGTGATACACCGACATGCAACTCACACTCCCTTCCCTCTTCTCCCTTCTCGCTTGATGCTACATGACCCCAAGGTATCAATAAAAATTGCCCTAAAAAAAAATAAAATAATAGGATGCTCACTAGCAAAGTGCGACACTGCCACAAGTTTGGGACGCCGAATCCAGAGACTTTCTGGTGACAAATGTGCTCAGCATCTCTAACTTCAAAATCAGAGCATAGCTAGGATGGATGCAGGACACCCCAGGCAAAGCCTTAGCAGGGCTAGCGGTGAAATGTCTCTTTGCAGGGCTCGGAGGCACCGCTGAGGGATGTGCAGCGAGAGAGAGTGACCAGAGGTGATCCAGAAAGGTCTCAAGAGAGCAGGGGCAAAGGATCACGCATACTGAGCATCAAGCACAGGGAAAAAAGGAGGAAAAAAGCACCTTGCCCCCCAAGCCTCGTCCTCTTCCCCTCTCCGTCCCCCAGCGACTGCATTTCCATAAGTGATTTGCGCTAATTGCTTTAAATACGGCCATGCTGCGGGTAATCAGAGTCATTAAGTGACCCCTGCTCCGGGAGGGCAGGCAGGGCTGGTGCAGAGCCCGGCACCCAGGGTCACGGGCCAGCCTCCCCCCCACCCCCTAACCCCCCCACCTCGAGCGGGGCACGCTCCCGCATCCCCTGCGTGCTGCAGTGATGGAGCTTGCCTCCAATTTGCTCTTCCCTGGAGCCCAATCAGTAAACGGCCTCCCTCCCGCCCTACCCAGAGCGGGGAGTTGAGATGCTGCCCGATGCCCGTACCGCAGCAGGGACAGATCTGGATGATGCTCGGCTGCCCCTGCCCTGGCCGGACCGGCTACCTACAAGCTGCTGGGCAACGCCACGGCACCGCGAGTTGGCCACCGGGTCTGCCAGCGAGCCCAGGGCTGGTGGTGACCAGGCTGGGGTCAAACCAACCATGTACAAGCACCCAAAAAAACCAAAATGGTATTTCTGAAGGCAGAAAATAGGTATTGCCCTGGCCCCATCCCGGGGCAGGGTGACAGGAGGGAAGAGCCAGCTGTCACCACCCAGGGGACACTGGCCTTTAAGGCTAAGCGCCAGCCACGCACCGGCCCGGATCCGCTTCCCGGCATCCCTTCGGCACCCACGGATGGCTTTAGCCTTCATCCTTCGGCCAAGGGGCTTAGCCTCAGAAAGCCCCCGCTGCCCTGCCAAATTAACCCTGTCCTCGCTAAGGGACATGTCCACCACCATGCGATGCGTTCAGCCTCGGCCAGGCCGCTCATCTATAGGCAAGGCTTAAGCTGGGGCTTGCGATGCACGCACTTGCCACGGAGGTGGCGGACGGGGTTGAGAATCCTCCAAGCACCTTTCCAAAGGTCTCATCCCTGCTCCTAGATAGACAAGTTTTCCTGGAAGCATGCCGAGCTCCTCTGGTTCAGCCACCCAGTGCCTACAGCAGCCCCCGACCAGGGCTCCCCTGTGCCAGCAAGCGGCAAGCGTAAAATGCAGACCCACGCAGGGTTACAGCCCTTTGGGTTGAATTTAAAGCCTGGGTTTAGAAACCTCTAAGAGAACCCAGAGAACCAACCAGATGCTTGGAAGACTCTTCATAAAGGTGAGAGCCTGGGGAAATACAACGCATGCGACACATCAACCCCTTCGTCCATCTGTCCTGGCCTTCAAGCTGCCTTCCTCCAAGCACCACCCGACTCCTTGGGGCTGGCAACGACTGCCACATCTTGGATGGAGCATTTAATCATGGAGCAGAATCCATAGAATGGTTCAGGCTGGACGGGACCTTGAAGATCATCCAGTTCCAACCCCCCTGCCATGGGCAGGGACACCTCCCACCAGACCAGGTTGCTCCAAGCCCCGTCCAACCTGGCCTTGAACACCTCCAGGGATGGGGCATCCACAGCTTCTCTGGGCAACCTGGGCCAGTACCTCTAATCTAGTGCTAACTATAAGCTAGAACCCGCCAAGGACAGCGTTGCTTGCAGCCAAGGTCAGAGGGGGATACTTCGGCATGCTCCACATAGTGCAGGAATCGCGTGGGCTCTTGCAAGCGCGGCAGCAAACTGCAGAGAGGAACGCTGAGTCAAACCTCAAGCGACCCCCTCCCAAGGAGACAGGCTTGCATTTGCCACCTGCAAGCGTGCGGGAGCGCACCGGGCTCTGCAGCGGGCTGTGGGCTCCATCCCGCCCGCCCGAAATCAAGGCTGGGAGGTGTAAAGAAGTGGCTGCGCTTCCAGGAAAATGCGCTGCAGCAGGGCTTCTGCCCCTCCGCGGGGACCCATTACACTAACAGCGTGTCCATTCAGCCCGATATATAAATTACTAATGTAAATTAATGGATAATTGAAGCCCTTTAGTCCTAAATATTTAAATTATTTAACAGGCAATTAGGAGAGAAGGAGAAAGAAAAGAGGAAAAAGGGCCTTAACCCCAACGGGCAGAAAAAAAAAAAAAAAAAAATGAAGTGAGAGGAGAGCAGAAAGAGCCAAACAATTTTAAAGGGATGCTGCCAGCTTTATTTTGTTTCCCCGCGTGTCTGAGCCCGGTGGATGTTACAGTGGATGCCCCCGAGACGCAGGGAGACGGGCAGGGGAGCATCTGCTGAACGAGCCCGCCGAGCAGCAGGACCGGTTCTGCTCCGGGTCCTTGCCAGGAGAGGAAAACTTCATGGCTGCCTTCATAATAACTCTTGGTTATGGTGATCACCGGGACTTCCTGACACGCCAGAACATACTATATTTTTAGATTATTTTTTTTCCTCCTCCCCTCTACCCCCAAGTCGACAGCATTCCCCGTACATAATACCATTTTTGATCCCTTTTTAGTTGGTTTGGCGTTTTCTTTCTTAACCTCTGCATTCACCAGATCAAGTACAAACACCTTTAATCCAAGTGTTTCAGTCTTTTTTTCTTTCAAAAGTGTCTATTTCACTCTCTCCGCATCCCCCGCCCCCCCATCCCTCTCCAAACATCCTCAGCAAGGCAAAGTGCTGGGCACGAGAGCAATCCATCAGGATGCTGGATCCCATCAGTGCAATGAGTTTCCCATCCTCAGACGGACAGGAGAACCCTCCCATCAGCAAAGAGCAGGTCAGGACCGAGAAATACAGGGGTTTCCTCCTCCTGCCTCCATCCCAAACTGGCCAGGGATATTCCCACTGCTCTCCTGAAGGCTGGAGGAGGTTGTAAGGAAAAAAAAAAAAAAAGCCTGGTGGCCCGTTGAGAGAAGACGTCATGTGGGAAAAAAAGCATTTTAACAAAAGCAGCGTGTGAGTTTGTGCGTGCCCGGGGATGACACAGAGGGCAGGGAGAGGGATCGAGACAATAGTGAATAGACTTCAGATTATATCCTGAACTCGCAGCCTCATGGGAACGGGGTTATAAAAACCCTTTTTATTTTGTTTGTAGTCCAAAACAAACAAGTACATAAAAAGCTAAACGCGGAGGAGCCAGACAGGAAGTGAGTAACATCTGGGAAACATCTGTCCCCGGCCGTCCTGCAAGCCCAGCCTCCGGCACGGCTCCAGCTACCTGCTCCCGCAGTTCCAAACCAGCAAGGGTACCCAAAATGCCTTCCCCTACCCCAAAAGGACACTCCTTGGCGGAAAACTGTGCCCGTTGCTCATCTCATCTCATCTGCTGAGTGCTGCGACCCCTGAGCTTCCCGTCCCTCTCTCTGCTGGGCGAAATGAGTAAACCCTTGTGCTATTCCCACGTGGGCGCCCAGCGACGCACGGCCATCTCAGCCCACTGCGCGGCAGCGCCTCCGCCGGAGGGAGGAAAGCCCCAGGGGCACGTCACCGCTGAGCGGGACATCACGGTGCGGGACTCGGAGCATTGCAGGACACGCCAGGGTGCCCCTGTGCAGGACACTCTGAGCATCGCCGGATGCCCAGAGCAGGGCTCCGAGCACCGCAGGACGCCCCCAAGCACTGCAGGATGCCCCTAAGCAGGGCTCTGAGCATCACAGGATGTCCCTGAGCATCACAGGACACCCCAAGGATGTCCCCGAGCATCGCCGGACACCCCCGAGCATCGCTGGATGCCCCCGAGCATTGCAAGACACCCTGGTACATGGCTCTGAGCATCGCAGGACAGAGGCAGGCTGGCCAGCTGGTACCAGGTCACGCTTTCCCAGCCCCGAGAGACGCCCTGTATCGTCCTCCGCAGGAGAGAGGAGGTGCTGCCCAGCAGACGCAGGGGCTGGAAGTATTTTCTTCTTTCTGTTCCTCACCTCCCATGCTTACTCCTCCAAAAGCCCTGCGGAAAGAGCCGCCCGGCACCCTACCCCACGCGCAGACCCGGGAAGCCCGGGGAGGTTGCAGGGCCTGACATTTTGGGCCGGCTCCAGCCCGGCTGCGTGGGAGGAAAGCCAGTCGGGATCCTCCGCGTGGGGGAATTCCCCCATGGCCACCAGCCCAACCTGCCATCCCACCTTTCCCTCTCTACCCACTTACAGTGGATGAGGGTGTGCCGGAGGGTGAGAAGAGAGGGGGGTCACAGGGATGCAATCAACCCCCCTGAGCTAATAGGTAGCAACGATGCTCAGGACCGGTCTGGATCACAGCAGGAGTCACTTCTGTCACCTCCATGCACCCCCAAGCTGCGTTTACAGCCGGGAAATGCGACAACCACACTCAAAGGCACGGAGCAACCCCGCTGCCTCCATCCCTGTTCCACCAGCTGCGTCGGGGCACGGGGCAAAGCACCAAACTTCTGGGGAACCAGCTTCACTCCGCTCCTCGGAGCAAACCAGCCAGCTCCTTGCACAGGATGGGATCCCCCCTTACCCCAGATAAAGCCAAAGCAAACCCCAGTTCCCCCCTCAAAAACATTTCCTTCATGTTTCCCACGCAGGCAGAGACGGACTTTTCATTTGCTCTAGCAGAGCCCAGGATCAGCACCTTGTCTTTTCCAGCGGCGAGGATTAAAGCTGGTCCGGCGCTGGCCCACACCAGCAAGGAAGCGGCAGCCAGCTGTGCGGCATCTGGCGCCCGCTGCTCATTTCCCATCACGCACACGTGGGGCAGCGGCGCACCGCACCACTGAAGGCCAACGGCGACAGCGCTGGTGGCTCAGCCGTCCCACAAGAGCAGGAAGGACAAGGACATGGCTTTCGGGGTGTTTTGCACCCATGCTGGCAGCCTGCCCGAATGTCGAGCATCTCCCCTTGGAGAGCCCCGAAAAGGTGCAGGGGACCTGGGGAGTGAAAGGGAGACATTAGGGATGGAATGGGGATGTCGGAGAGAAAAACAGGGAGAAAAAAAAAACCTAGAGGAGGAAGGACAGTGGTTTGGGAAGGGAAAGAACCAAAGCACTTTAAAGGAAAAAATTATCCAGCAGGCTGGCAAGGTTAAAAAAAAAAGCAAAGAGACTGGGACATGGGAGGATATAGAGACATAGTTAAAGAAGCCTCACCCAGAACACGCCACTAGAAAAAGCATCCGATGTGTCCGGGACGGAGACACGGGATGCTGCGTGCCCGAGCCCACGTCGCAGCACGCCCTGCAGCAAAGGGCACAAATCCCGAACCCCAAGGACCGGGCATCCGAAGCTGCTGCAGCAGCCACGTCCTATTTTGTTCCTTGAATTTCAGTCATTGCACCAGCTGATACCCACCTGTAGCCCTTTTTTTTTTTTTTTTTTTTTGCTATTACTTGTCATTTTAANAAAGGCTACAGCAGCAAGCAGCTGCCCGGACGAGTTGGACCCCATTGCAAGAGGCGGCGACGGCACCGAACCAGTCCCCGGTGTGTTACACCGCGGCTAAATTTGGCCCAGCGAGCAGGCAGAGCGGCTCCTGGAGCTGTCTGAACACATCCAGGCGAGGGAGGCGATGCACAGGAACCCACCGGAGCCGGGCAGCCCCGTTCCCACCACCATCCCTCGCTCGGCACGTGCTGTTTCCCTGCTTTTTTCTTTACAATTCCCAGCCCCTAAATAAAGCTTTGGGGAGGAAATTAATGAAAAGCAAAGCTGATTACAAAGAACAATACAATGACTCAATCTGTTTCTTCTACCTCAATTGTATAAAGCTTTTACATTTATAAAGGTTTCATCTCAATACACAATGAAATGCCCTCCGAGGGAAGCGGTAATGGCCCTGGAGACTTTTGAGCAAGACTGGACAAAACACCTCCGAAACAATCCTGAAGGAAGGGCCAGATGATCTAACAGGTCTTTTGCATCTTTAATTTCTCAGCCTTTTCTCTCTCCTCCTGTTTCAGGCAGGTTTTTCTCTTTTTTTTTTTTTTAGCTGCTGCTAATTAGATGTTAATGCGAGAGCGGTTGCATTTTCAAGCACATGGTGTAACCAAGAAGGAAAAAAAAAAATATCGGGGCCCTAAATGACAAACAGATCACAGGAATGGGTTTCCTTATTCTTCGTGTGGAAAATATCTCTCTGGAAGAAAAACAGGCCATAAAACATGGATATCCTTTCTACACCAGCACGGGTTCCTTCTGCACCCGTGGTAGCTGCCTCATGTCCATGGGTCACAACGGTGCCTGCTTCAGATCTCCTCCCTCTCCATCCCCACATCCAACCTCTTCACTGAGGATCTCCAAGGATGTTTGCTCTAGTTGTAATACAGCCGGAGACAGTGGAAAACCCCCACCAGAACAACAGACATCCCAAAACAACCTGCCTTTAGGTCAACCACCAGCCACGAGACCAACCAACCCTCTCCTGGCTGCTCCTTTGTAGACCATCTCCCAGGAGAAGGTAACAGGATGCTCTTCACCACCACCTCCTCCTCCTCTCTGCTGTTTGCCGGGCTGTTTATTTGAATCATCTCTAACACCCGCCTCAGCAAGTTGCGAGGAGCTGAGCCGAGCTGTTTGCAATAAAATCAATGAGGTGGTGCAGAGGCAGGAGTCTGTGCCCTTGCCTGCGGCGCCTGCCCCGGCCTCAGGACAGTCGACGAGGGCCACCGCTCCTCATTGCCAACACAACCGTAAACCCAACCGTGCCCGGAAAGCGCTTGGCGGAGACACGCCGTCATGCTCCACAATAATCTGCCCTTCACCCAACTCACCATTATCACAAGAGTTAATTTAATTCCAAATATTTTGCCTTTTATCGCCCTACCAGAAGCTTTGTAAGAGAAGCCAACGCTCGGCAGGCCCTGGCCGGCAGAGATGACCGACACGACAGCAGACAGAGCCTGTGCGGAGTTTGTCCTTCACTTCAGCTCCACTGGAGTACCATCATACCTAGAGGTGACACATCGAAGGTAGGTACCTACCTACATAGACGTCCACATAGAAGATGAAGGCACAGGTCAAGAATGGATGGGGAGCCTCAAATTTGTGGTGGTGGGATGCTACTCCCCTCATTAGTGGGGTCCAGGGCCCCCCACCAGCTACTGGTGTCCCTATGGGCAGTGACCTCCCTCCAGCCCAGTGGGGGACCCAGTGCCTACGCCCCAGTCAAGACAGGAACAAAAGCCGCTGCTAAGAGACACATTTACGACCTTCCAAGAGGGAGCCCGCTGACAGCTTAACGAGCTTTTTGTTTTTCAAGTAGCGGTTTTATATTTACGACCTGAAAGGGAAAGATGCAAGTAGGCAGACGATCATGGGGCTATCTGCTCCTTCTGCTCCTGACCCGCTGCCATCCAACCCACATCCAAGCCGTTCCAGGAAGCCATAAAAAACGATTGCATTTCAGCTTTTTCCCGCTCCTTCTTTCTCTCTCCCCACTAAAAACAAAAAGCACCTTTTTTTTTTTGGTGGTGGTGGATGGTCATTTCTTTTTAATGTTCACCCCAAGGAAGAGCATCAAATATTAACGCAGGAAGCTTCCAAGAGATCACACCGGAAACCAGAGGCCCCAGATGTTGTGGAACATCCCAGTGGATGCGAGATCCCACCAGCTCATCCCCAAGGCCTGGCTCTTTAATGCCTGGGAAGGAAGCACGAGAAAGGAGGAGGCCACAAGCTGGCTTTACAAGCGTAAGAGATCACATTCCTGGGATATCAGCCCAGAGTTGCACTTGGAAGAGGGAAAAACAGTTAAGGGAAAAAAAAATCCAACTAAAACCCACCACCCCTCCCCAGGATGCTGCACTGTGTCTCCCCGTTTCTTCCCCCCCCCCAGGATCTCGGCATTAGCACAGCAGAGAAATGCCTTTGGGCTGCAAGAGCATTCCAGCCACCAGCAGGAAGATAAGCCTCTTCCTTCGCCTCCAGATTCCTTGGCAGTGAGGAGACACATGGGGTTTAATTGCAGACAGATATGCCCCAGCCGGGACACAAGGGTGATAAGAGCTTTTATCTGGTCTTGAGCTCACCCAACTGATAAGGACCCTGCCCCATAACTCAGAGGGCACCTTAGCCAAGCCCAGCTTGAGGAGTTGGGGGGGGGATGGGCAAGGCGGAGACGGGCAACGCAAGGGGCTGGTAGGAGATGGTCAAGGCCAAGACGAGCAATGCAAGGGACTGCTGGGGGATGGACAAGGCCAAGATGGGACACAAAAGGGGCTGGTGGGGGACAGGCAAGGCCAAGATGGGACACACAAGGGGCTGGTGGTGTCGTCTTGTAGGGGACATGCAAGGCCGACGGGCAATGCAAAGGGCTGGTGGGCAACAGGCAAAGCCAAGACATGCAGTGGAACTTCTGGCAGGGGAAACGTGCAACATGGCAATGATCCACGCAACACAGTGCTTTACTGCACGTGATGTTGGACATGCACGTCCCCTCTTCCAGGGGAGGAGGTGCTTGGCGGTGGCATCCTTGTGCCAAAACCTCCCACGGCCACGAAGAGGAGGCAAAAAGACGGAAAGCAACGAGCTGCAGAGCTCAGGCCGTCTTCTCCCTTCATCCTTCTCCATCCCCATGCAAGCCCTGTCTGCAACTCCTCTCCGGCAGCCACGAGGCCGCAGGAACATGCCAAAAAATAGGGGGGGTGGGCAAAAAAACCCTTACGCCAGCATTAAAGCGGGGTTAAGAGTTTCCTAAGCGCAGTGGTGGTGGTAAGGGAGGTGCAAGGGGGGGTGAAGGCTGCGGGGCAGGGCAGCCCCCCCCCTCCCCTGCTCCCCCATCCCTCTTTATCTGCTGCCCGGGGGGCTCTGCCCCGGCGCCGGGCGATAATGAAGGAGCGCAGCAGAAACCCCGGCGCCAGACGGGATCCTTATCTCCTTCCCGAGAGGAATGCGGGATGGGGGCTGCCCCTGCGACAGCTCCGGGGGGAGGAGGAGGGGAAGAAGAAACCCCTCCCGGCCGTGGCAGACCGTCAGCAGGAGCGGGGATGGGGAGGGCGGGGAGGGCAGGGACGCCCCCCCCGGGGTGGGTGACCAGGGCTCGGCCACCTCTCCCAGCCGGATCGCTGGCGGTGGTGGCCGGAGGGGTCGGAAGCACCTCAACCCCCCCCCCCCCCCCCCCCCCCCCCCAAAAAAAAAATCCATTTTCANTCCTGGGGATAATTGCTTTGCTTAATTGCCCCATAAAGTCAAGTCCTGGGTAGGCCGGCTCCAAAAAGAAAGAAAAAAAAAGCAGCCAGGGCTGAGATGATCCCCCTGGGGAAAAGCCCAGGGCATGGGCCTGGGGGACACGAGGTGACAGCCTGGGAGAGCCACCTTCCCCCAGCATGGCTGGCAGCTCTCCTTCCCCTCCCACCCATAAAGATGCAGGGTGAGGGCTGTGAGCCATTCCACCCACACCTCCCCCAAAAAAAACCAACCCCAAACCACAAAACAGCTGAAGACCTTCAAGGCTCAGCATGTGGACCCTCCAAGATGGGAGCAGCCCTTAGGGTGGGAGGGAGAGGAAGACTGACCACACCACCCCCCCCCCACCCCCCCCCGAGACTTCCTCTGCTCTGGTGAGACCCCACCTGCAGTACTGCATCCAGGTCTGGAGCCCCCAACATCAGAAAGACATGGACCTGTTGGAGCAGGTCCAGAGGAGGGCC
>RSEF01000006.1:12330714-12342517 GCA_003993805.1 Himantopus leucocephalus | reverse complement strand
TTCCCTTCCTCCCTTTCCTCTCTCTCTCCCGATGCAAGGAGGTGCTGCATCAGGGTGCAGATATCTTCTCCACCTTGATTAAGGAGACCTTTCCCAGTCTGTGGGCATCCTCCTCAGCCCTTCCCGCCCTCTCCAGTGTCTGAGAAGTTAATGGCGGTGGGAGGTGTCAAGCTGGCAGCCCAGTGGAAATTTTTCCCCTAGTGTTTTGTAAACAGTAGGGTCAATGGGAAAAATAAACCCTCCCATGAAGGTTTTGTTTGTAAATTCAGTGTCCTAGGGAGGAAACCCAGGCAGAAATGGCATGGCTAACAGTGCCCAGCCAGACCTGCTCACGAGACACACTTCTCACAAGATAATCCCTTCGGTTTTTAAAGTGAATTATGATCGGAAACACACAGAAATGCTCAACGATACGTGCCAGGTGAAAAAAAAATAAGCAAGAGAAAGCAGTTCAGTTCTTATACTGCTAAGGAACTTGCAGTTTAAGTGTTCAGGACCTGAAAAATCAAGTTTTCTGCATTCCTCCAGTGATGCAAGAGCCTGTGCTGGATTTGTAGATGTCTCAGAACGCTTTCCAGTGCCGAGGACGCCTCCATGGCATGTCTGCTCCAGGTATGGCCAGGGACAAGAGGGAGGCCCCTCCGGCAGGTGAAGCGCTTGCCTGGGGGAGAGAATGAAGAATCACCTATTGCAGAAATAAAACCGGGGAGATTCAATAGAGTAGGGCAGAAAAGGCCAAGAGCTTGCAGCCCCCGCAGACCCTATAGATGGCTGCCTTAGGACATTTTACACTAGTGCCTTAAACCTACACATAGGTACCTCAGACCCTGCGTATAGATCCCTCAAACCCTGTGTATAGACCCTTTCAGGCCCTGTTTATAAAGGCTGCTCAGATCCTATACATACAAAACCCTGAGACCCCTTTCAGGACCTATATCTAAGCCCCTGAGACCCTATATAAAAGCCCCTGAGACCCTATATACAAGCCCCTCAGACCTCATATACAGGCCCTTCAGGACCTACAGATACGTTCCTCAGACCCTACACACAAGCCTTTCAGGACCTATATATAACCCCCTGAGACTGTATATACAGACCTTTCAGACCTTAAATATAAGCCCCTGAGACCCCATACACAGGTCTTTCAGGCCCTATAGACAAGCCCCTCAGACCCTATATACAGGACTTATAGAAACGCTCCTCACACAAGCATTTCAGGACCTATACATGTAAGTTCCCGAGACCCTACACACAGTACTTTCAGGACCTGCATATAGGACTCTGAGACCCTATACATTGGCCTTCCAGGACACGTATAGACGCCCCGCAGACCCCTGACACCGGCCCCGCGGACCCTACGCGGCTCCCGAGCGCCGCAGACGCCCCGCCCCTCCTCTCCAAGCCCCGCCCCTCCTCTCCAAGCCCCGCCCCTCCGCCCAGAACACGCCCCTCCGCCACAGACCACGCCCCGCCCCCCGGCCCCGCCCCCTCCCGGCGTGCCACCGCCCGCGGAAGCGCGGCCGCGGGGGGCGGGGCTTGTGTGCGCTCCGGCGGCGGGGCCGGCGGCGGGGCTGAGGTGAGCGGGGCGGGGAGGGGGGTCCTGCCCGCTCCCCCGCGGCCGGCGGCGGGGCCCGGTGTCTGTCCGGTGCCTCTGCTCGGGTTGGACCTTCCCTTCCCCGCGCCTCGGTGGGAGTGGGCTGTGGGCGCGTAGGCGGGTCCTCACGGTGAAACGAGCTGAGGGGGGGGCGCAGGCCCAAGGGGCTGAGAGGGGAGTTCGGGCCTAAGGGCTGAGGTGGGGGGGCCCAGGGGCTGAGGTGGGGGGCCCAGGCCTAGGGAGGGAGAGCTGCTGCCTGGGGAACCAGGGCATTCTGGGTCACAGGGGGCTCGGGGTGCCGTGTTACGGCTTCTCTATCCCCTGGGCCCCTGCAGTAAGACAATAATTTCTTCCCTGTGAAATAAACCTTGGGGTCTGTGCCTCCATGCCTGTGCTCAGGCTTTCCTGCTGGGAAAGCCACAGGAGAAGAAAGGACCCCCCACGGTGTGCCTGGGCCAAGGGGGGCCTGCAAGGAGTGTTTTGGGGAGCTTTCATGCAATTTGAGGAGCTGAGTCCCTGGTTTTGGTGTAGTTTTGTTGCTGTAGGGGATTGCTTGCGGCGCTGCGAGGGCTGTGTGAATTACTGCTATATGTTATAGCTACTGTCAAAGCAATTTTTCTTAATAGCTGTTTGTTAAACAGCTTTAACTTCACTGAACGGCCAAACTGTATTTGATGTGCAGTTTGTCTTTGGAAGAACCTTTAGGGTGAATTTGGGTTAATAAACCACTGAGAGTGTAGAAAGGCCTGATCTTTATCATGACGTGATTTATCTGTACCATATTTGCCTTTAGTTTAATGAGCTGCTTGGGAAAGGCGGTAAATCTGGGCCTGTTTAGTAGGGTCTGCTGACCAGGGCTGGGCAGGTCAAACATGGCAGGATTTTTTGAGACTTTGTCTTTTAGAAACTTGAGCGCCAGCTCGAACTTGAGTTAAAGTGAAGGCTGGGTTTGGTTGGTTTTTTTTTTTTTAATCAGCTGCATGACCGTTCCTTTTTCTTCTGACTTTATTTGGCATGCGGTCTGAGATGCAAGTACTGAGGTCGATATGTGTGAGCGCTAATATGCAGAGCATGACTGCCAGAAGGGAGACTGTGTGCAGCATGTTGCTGGCAGCAGAGAGTTATAATCTTTATTATGTTTCTTTCTTGTTTTTAGCACACAGCCCTGCAATTGCGAGGAAATAATTCCCAGTGTTCTTTGTGACTGTCTGACCTGCTAGCTACAGGTAAGGATGGTATTACTGCCTGTTGTGGTGTGCAACTTGCAGCATGCTGTGGCCCTGCTCTCAGATACTTTTAACTCTGCTGAACTAATCATCTGGCTGATATTTACCCTTAAATCTGCCCTGTTTGGAATGATTCTTGTTCTGAAGTGTTCACCTAGGATTTTTCCTGCAGCTGTAGGAAAATAGGTTGCCTTTTTGCATTGTGAAATGTTTTGCTGACTTTTCTGTTAGAAGGCTCAGGCAGTGCCGTGGGATTTGGAAGGAGGAGCGAAGCAGGCATGGGGAGCAAGCTGTGGAAGAAGGCTGCTGCCTGGAGCTTCCCGTCAACCCAGCCTCTTCATAAAATATTAAAAAAACCTTTCATAAAATATATTAAAAAAAATGCTGAAAATCCAATGCAACTCGCTATTTCTATGCGCTCAGTAAAAACTTCTTTGAACTTAGGGAGGTATCTTTAAAAAAAAAAAACAAAACCAAAAGTAACTAAAGATGCTTAAACTGTGTGGGCTTGTCCATCTGCAGCAACAAAGCATTTCTTGGCCAACACACGGGTACGAGGCAAATACGTTCTAGCGTCATCACTGCTCACTTCTCTGGGACTCTGGAGGACGTCCTGGCAGCCACCAGTTTCAGGCAGCAGCTCTTTAGCCAATATAGCTGCTGCCAGAAGAGGGCATGGAGGGTCTTGTGGCTGATAACCATTCTCTTAAATTTTCTGATATTCAGAAAATTTCTGGTATGTTAGAAAGAATATAATGTGTGTATTCAGCAGTGTGTCTTAAGCTCATGTGACCTCTGTTCTTTGTTTACACGTGGAAACGGCTTGTGCTCCAAATCACTTGTTTTCTGCAGAAAATTTTGTGATATTCATTATGCTTCTTGAACTAAAGAAGTTGAAATTTCATGCTCTGGAGGAAAAAGAATGATGTGCCTTGCTTACATCATTGATGTCTACCTACTGGGGGCTCTCTGGAGCTCCCTGTGCCTTATTAGTCTTTGTGTAACTTCTCTGTATAGGTTCCCTTTGTGCCTCTTGGGCTGAGAAGTCAGGTTACTGGGTAAGCTCGCAGTACTGTTTTCTGAGGAGAGATTGTACCGTTGTGTTGTCCTCGGGCAGTTTAGCAGCGCAAACTGCAAGACTTGCAAATCATTTGAAGTCTCAGAAAGGCTTTGAAGTGGTGTACCATAAGCATTACATTTTTCAGGTCATATTTGAGGGAGCCATCAGCTGTGTTTAGATATAGAATGTAGAAACAACTGTTTTTGCGTTTCTTGAACAAAATAAGTTCTGTAGCAATCATGTTAGGTTTATTATAAAAACATGTTGCTGCGTGCTGTTCCTTTTGCTGCAGTAACATTCCTTGAAACAGACTGAGCTGGAATATAGAAATACTTATTTTATTCTTCCCAAGTTTCCAGTGGCCTTGCTGGTGCACAGTATTTTAACACGCTTCAGTGCAGTAGGGCTGAGGATGCTTGTGTACCACAATAAAAACCTTATTGGTTAATTTTCCAGATGCTGTGCGTTCCTGCTAGGAAATTGCAGGGGTGTTAGAGGAAAAAGTATTTTGGTGTAGATGTGACTTCGAGTGTGATGATACTGTTTGAGATAATTCAGTAGGAAACAATTACCCAGGGTTGTTGAGTATTGTAGGCAGTGTTGTATGCCTTTGAGAAGAATATTTTGACTTTTTTAAAGCAGAACGGTTTTGAGAAAGGTGTGTTGCAGATGGCATGGCTACCTCTTAATGAGGAGGATGGCTATATATTTCTTTAAGGTGATGTTTTTGACGTTTCTAGTAAGAAATGCAAGGGCTCATAGCAAATCTGAGTTGAAATGCACTTTGTCTGCCTAAGCACATACCATCCAAAAGTCTTTGCCAGGCTTGCCCCTTAGTGAAAGATTTAAGATACTACAAAATAGTATAGCTTGACTGTTCAGATCATGCATTGTTTTACTGCGGCTTTGGTAGCGTTACCTGAAAAGTCCTTGGCTAGTAAATTCTGGATTATGTTCGCCTGCTACCTTGGCTGTGAGTGCAGTGACTATTTTTTTTCACCAAAGAAACCTGCTGTGGAATTTCCTTTCGTGCATTCTGGATTTAATCTCTGTCGAGAGCAGCTTTTAACTGCAGTCCCACCATTGCTTGGAGTTTGCAGTACCACCGTGTGAAGAGATCCTCTTGTCTGGGGTGGCACATGTGTGGATGCGGGGCAGGAGGAGGTGAAGCGGACAAAAGTGCTGATCCTTGTCACTGGGAATTTGGTCCTGGGTTTGGTGCAAGGTGGGAATACACAGCTGGGGGCAGGCCAGGTGCTTGTGCTGGTTTATAATAGCTGTGAATGTGTGGCCTTAAATGCTTTGCATAAACAACCTTCGATTCATTACATGGTTTCCTTTCTGTCCCTGCAGCCTGTCACAGCTTGTCACCCTTCCTCTACCTGCCGCAAAACAAATCAGTGGCTTAATGTAATGGTTTTCTCTTTGTGTTTTTTAAATAGAAAATAGTTGGCTTATCTGGTGTGTGTGGTTTTCTGTTAAGTCTCCAGGGTCCCTAGACCTCAAATTCTTGGGTTTTTCTGTTGCTGTTAGAGTGTATAGCTCTTTGAAATGAAATCCAAGATCCTCGTGTAGATAGCAAGAAAGAAGATCATGGTTTGAGATGAGCAATGCTGCAGCTGACCTGGGCTTGAAACAGGAGACCTGGAAATCTGTGTAGCTTCATAATTTGCAGCGTGTCAGTCTGCGACACAGACAAAGCTGGTCTATGGCAACATTGAAATCAGACCCAGTGTCTGTATAGACTAGTTGTGTTATGTACCACCACTTTAACATCTGTGTTTTCATTAGTTTGATGCAAACTTTCCGTCTCTGGCATTTTTGCTTCAAGAGCTAGAAGAGTAGTTGTATTTTTTTCACTAGAATCTTAGCTATGATACAAACACAAGGATGATCTGCAAGAATTGACGCCTGCCTTATGCCAGTTGGTGTTAAAGAATGCAAGAGGATTGTCACTGTATTAGATGCTCTCTGTGTGCGCACCAGGCTTGCTGTCTGTTAGAGTTTGCCCCCATCTAGCACTGATATGAGATGTTGTAGGTTTTTTTTTTTTCAACACCTCTTCTTACAGTCTGTAACTATGGCTTTTATCGTGTGCTTTTAAGGTTGCTATTTCCATTAATGTAATCCCCTTTTTTTCTGTTGGCTGAAGTTTTGCTAGAGTGCAAAGTAAAACTCCTTCATCCGCTGATGGATGTCTTGCTTTTTGGTTTCATGGCTGCAGGGAGGGAGGGAGGTGGTGGGTGGTACTGGTCAGGCACTGTGACTCATCTGGTCCTCTGCTCGGTGGGGCGTTTCCTCCAGATTAGCTCCTGAGCATGTGTGTGCTATCTGCCTGGCCACCTTGGATGGAGCCAAATATTTGTTGCTGGCTTTTTCATGCTGAAAGTGAGCTCCTCTATAAAAGCACAAGGCACTAGCCAGGCTTATCCTTCTTTTTTCTCTCTGAAGTTCAAGTTAATCCAATAATGTGTTGCTGGAAAAGCAACTGCAGCAGTTCAGACTTGCTCTTCCTCTTTTGGGGGGAACCGGCGCTCTTCTCTTGAATTCCCAAGAAATCACCATCTGGTAGATGAAACGCAGATGCTGTAACTTTTTTGTTTCAGTAAGATTTTTATTTAAAATTTCTTTGGATGTGTGCCATCAAAGTATGGCACTTTGGGCAGGAGAGGCATTTTCCAAAGAGTCAGGTGGCCGTGGCTGGGGTAGGTGATGTTTCTGTTTAAAAGGCAGAATGGGAAAGGGGGAAATTACCGTATGGTGATACTCAAATTTAGGTTCTCGGTGGGTTCACAAATCTTCTTCCTCCTTGTCGGAGAGGAAAAGAGGTACAGACTTCACCATGTTGAATTCTGATATGATCTGCTGCCTGTCTACCTCCAAAACGAAATTTGTCTTTTTCTTGAGGTGGGTGTGTATCTGCAGATAAGTCAAGCCTGTTGAATTGCCACCTTCACATCCTAGTGAGGCTTTTGCTTTCTCCTCAGACTACTTACATTTTTCTCTTCCAGCATTATTTTCTTGTGAATCACATATTTATTCAGTAAGAATTAACACCAGTTTTCTTGGCGCCAAGTAAGCCATAAACACCTCTTAAATCTACTCTAACTGCTCTGCTTTTTTTGTTTGTTCTTGTAAGGTGCACGCAGGTAGGTGGCTGTCAGCTGGAGAAAGGGCAGGAGCTTCAAGGAGGGTCTTTCCATTTGGTGCGAAAGTTAGGAATCCTCAGGAAAATCACATCCCATCGACACAGATTGTGCAAGGCAAGTTAAGTCACTCGGCTCAGGCAGCTGTATTCCTGCTGGCCATAAGTTTCTACAGGAAAAAGCAGAAGTGTTACGTTTTCTCCCTCTCTGCCAAACCTTTCTGACAATCCTTTGCTTTTCAAATCGGTGTCATTTTTTTCCCTCCTGCGAAAATGCCTCTGCTCTGGCGTACCTGCTTGTGTGGCTGGTTTGGAAAGACAGCCTGATTATTTCGGAACAGTGACTGGAAAAAGAAAATTTCATGTTAGACTGTTTAAGACAGAAGTAGCTCATGAAACGGGGTCATTATCCATAGTAAGGGGTGAGATATGTTTGGGGTTTTTTTTTGGCAGGGGTGGTTTTTACAGCTCTACTAATTACCTCTGGCTTCTATGGAGATGCTGCTAGGGAGTTGGTCAGTGCTGGGGTTTTCTAGGTAGAAAAGCTCAAGGAATAGGCTGCATTTGGGGGGGAGGAGGGGAAAGGAAAACGTTAACCAGAAAAAAGCGGCATTTAATATTCATTTCTGTGGAAGATTATAGTTGCTCCTTAAAAACCTACAGTGCATTGCTGGAGACTGGCTGTCTGAGGTAGCAGGCAAATATTTTATCCTTGCTGAAGGTACTATTTTCAGTGCCGCTGCAACAGATGTAAATGGTTTCTTTTGTTTGGATACGCTTATTTTTCATTTGTTTCTCAAAAGCTGCAGTTTGTGGTGGTTGCATCTGCTCACGAGTCCTCTAGCGACTCAGCAGGTTAGATGTGGGGTTGCTGTTGAGCTTGCCAAGCAATGCTGCCTCTGCCATTTTAGTTGGCACCAAAGTCTTTATCCTAAATAGACTTTAAATGTTCGAAGGTGAGCGGGCAAAGATCTTTCCCCAGTGCGTAAACACTCCCATCTCCCTTTCCAAAGGAAGACCCAACACCAAGTTAGCTACTGAACACATACTTATTAGTGATTACAATTCAATTATTTATAATGCTTTATTAAAGCTAAATTGAAAGTCTTGTGTGCATCCTCACAACGCATCATCATCTCTACTTAGTGCTGAAGATCAGTAAAATTATTTTCAGTCATGGCTGTTTTAATCTAGACTCTGTGCAGTGGCGTTTGGGGTTTATGACTCTTCTCTGGCCAGTGTTGCTTGAGTCTAAGGTGAAACTCCTGTGGCAGCAGACTTGGTAAAGACCCACATGGGCAGCTTGTACAGTCTAAAGAGATATGGTTATTTCTTACATATGGTACTTGCTATCTCAGGATGATCCTCGGTTCCTAGTAGACTATTTGTTTTCAAGCAGTGAGAGCCCAAGGGTGGGTATGTGGAGCTTGAAAGTGGGCTGAGGAGGGATTAGACCAACCGATGGTAACAGAGAAACCTACATTTTCCTTAAATACAGCTAATAGTAAGGACGCTTGTAGTAAACTGAGGGGAAGAACACCTATGTGTAAAAGTGGTAATTTAACAAGTTGGATTTCAACTAGCCATGGTTTTGCTGTTTTATTTTCACTTTGTGTCTTATGATGCGAAACAGATCAATTTGGCAGAATAAAGCAACTCGTGAGATGAGGATGGCATAAATAATGGAGTCTTAATGGATATCATCCCAGTAAATCGTTATACTAAATAAGCCATGTTAATGGCAAGGTGATTGCAGAACACCAAAGTGTGTTGGTAGTGCAATTTTAGACTGAATTTTGAAACGTTATGAAATACAATAGCATGGCTTTAATAGCAGCTGCATGCAGAGCAGGGTGAAGGTTAATACTAAATCCTGGCTATTAGAAGGACGGCACTGGTCGTCCCCAGGGGGAGGACAAGTGATGGTTGGGTGTAGTGAGAGAGCTGCAGATTTGGGAAGTGTGCGTTTTCAGGGCTAAGGATTTTAGGAAAAGGTGAACCCTTACGCAATGACAGTTAAAAAGCAATTGCAAGGCTATGTCTTAGGTTTCTGCTAAAGACCTGGCAGTGTGTTATGGCTTGATGCTTCGTAGATTCTCAATCAATTTGAATTGTGCTCCGAAACAAATGTGGTTCCCTTCTCTGCTGAAATTAATGTGATTAAATATTGCCCCAATCTTATACCTGAGAAGAAATTGCTTTTGCTGCTAGATTTCATTTTCATTCCCCAAACTGATTTATGCGTCTTAGTAAGCTAATAACTTCAGTAATGTGAGTAATCCTTTATCTGAAAATTGCTCTGGGTAAGGTGAAAATTTGGAGTTACAGTAGGGGAAAGGAGCAGGAGCAGTTCGGTCTCTCTTGGGGATGGGGGAAGGAGTAGATCCAGATGCCTCAGTAGCTGGAATCCACCTCCGGGCACCTTTTGCATGAATTACCCTTGTACAAATCTCTCTTCCTGGTACCAGTTTGTAAATGGAAACTATGGGGAACTGGGGGGAGGAGATGTCAAAATTAGTAACTTAATCTTGGAGGAGGCAGGTTTGATGCTAAGAGGTTTTTCTCCCCCGGGGTTTATGTATCTCAGATTATTTTAAGTATCTCTATATTTGTGTTGATGGTGAAACTTCTCTCCTGATTACTTTGCCCTTTCCTTTGTGTCTTGACTTTTCCTTCCCATCGGATTTATTTGTTGTACTTTTTCCTCATTGCGATTTTTCCTTCCCCTCTTCCCAATAACCCTCTTGAGAAGAGGAGACAGGAGAGCTGGGAGCTGAGACCCCATGCTCTTCTGCTGCTGGGCTCTCTGCTTTGGGGCACCGCCACACTTTCTGGAGCCGATGGCACTGTCTTCAGTGAGCAGAGGTGAGGTATAACTGACAGTCAGGGGCTGAAATGGAAATAGGTGAGGAATTTTCTGACAGTGGCTGCTGGGCCAGGATGTCTTGGTGCACTCTGGCAATGTCAAACTTTGCTTTTTAATAAACATACGGCTCCACAAAGCTTATCCAGTTCTTAGTGACTCCATCTCTGCCAGTCCCTGCAGAAGACTTTATGCCTAAGCAATGCCTCGTAAATGCAAATCTTTTTTGAGAAATTCTTACTACATAACGATATTTTTTTCATTTAAATTTACAATTGACATTTTGCACTAACATGCAAACTTACCATGTCCTAGTAAAACTGTTCAAATAAAAAGTGTCTGTGAACCCTTCTCTGATTAAAAATTAAACACCCATCAGCTTATTCAGTTACTGTTCTCCCTCTCACATGCTTGTGCCACCGAGGCCAGCTTTGACATCAAAAAGTTGCTTTAAGTGTGTTTCCTCTTAAAATCTGAGGCTGTTCTGGATTGCCAAAAAGGACAACAAAAAGTTTAGTGCTGTGGGGTACCCAAGTGTGAAGAAGTCCCTTTTCCCTGGGCTGGGCTACATAGTGCTTTCAGTCTTGAAACCATCAGCTAATTAGGGTACTGGAAAAATGGGAGCAAGTCTTTTTGTTCTTCTCTTTTGGAATCTGAAAAAGGATGCAAGATAGTTGGGATCTGCTGATTCTTATGTGTACTGAAAAAACCCAGGGCTGGACTGCAGATGCTCTGGACGTGGCAGGGGAGAGAAGCAGAGAGCCTGTCTGAATTTCCTTGCAGAACAGGTTAGTGGACAGAGGATCGTTGTTTGGGGAAATAAAATATCCATGTCAAGCCAGAATGTATATGGCTGTTGAAATAATTTTGCATTTCTTTTAAAGCGATCAGGATGTCCTCAGTTTGAATGATGCCCGTCATATCTCAGATCGGAAGCGGTGCTTTCCTAATGGGTTTGTGGGTTTCCTGGATGTCAAAGATGCTAACACGTTTAACGCTAAATTACAAATACATGAGGCTTTATGCTGTTCCATCTTGCCAGCTGCATGTACGCGTAGAGCAGGGCCCTGAGCCTGATTGCCGTGAGAGCTGCTGGGGGAGAAATGCAGCTTAAACCACAGAGCTGGGGCACAAAAATGTGGTGCCAAAGTGGAGAGAGAGAGACGGGTACCAGGATGGGCCATCAGATCTCTTTTGGGGTGAGGTGGATTTTTTATTGGGTGTGTGGGGTTTTTTGGTTTGGGTTTTTTTAGTTTTTTGAGGCTAGGGGTTTGGTGGAGCAGCTCATATTTACTGGTGGAGCAGACAGTCAACAAAAATTTTGTTTTTAAATCTTCAAGTCTGTTGGTTGACTCTTCTGCTTAAAAAAAAAAATAATGCCCATGTCTTGTGGCATAAATAAAAGCAGATATATCATTCCTTTCTGGAAAAAAAAAAGCCCCAACTATTTCTTTTGTCCAAGGATGTTAATTCAACCTCTGAAAGTAACTGTAGAGCTGTTCTGAGCAAGAACGTAAGATAAGACTGGCTTATATCTTAGAAACAAAACTATGATTTATAGATTCCTTGTAGCAGTAATGCTAGAACATCATGACAACTTTTATGTTTGATCCTTATTTTCATTATTTTGGAGTTAAGTTGTTTTTCTCTGAGCTACTTTGTTTTATCCTGTAAAAAAGCAAAAAACAAAACCCCCTTTATTGCATTAAATCATGCAAGAATTGAGGTTATTTCTTATTGCAAGCTCTAATCACATCAGTTCTTGGGAGTTTTATACTTCATCTCAGTTTTATTCCTTATCCTGCTGCAGATTGTGGTGTTAAGGTTTTCATTGCTGCAGTTAGGGCAAGATGCTTATTTTTAATCTTTTTAAAAGTGAGCACCAGCTTTCTTGACTGATCTTGACTTATATGCC
>RSEF01000006.1:12303195-12324551 GCA_003993805.1 Himantopus leucocephalus | reverse complement strand
CGAAAACAGGCCAGGGCTGGGTCAGTTTTAAGAAGCACGAGGGACTGAACGTAATTTCGACAAGTTAAACAGCAGCACTGCTCCCACCACCATAGATGAAGGTGCCGCCTTCTGTCCCCCCCTCCCCAGAAAGGCATAGACATCAAATGAGGGTGCAAATCCAAAGCAACTTCATGTGCCACCGACGTGCTCGGGGTCGAGCTGATCTCTGTGGCCCAGTGGAGCCCAGAGGATTGCGGGCTGCCGGAGAACCTGCACTCCGCGGCTGAAACACCCACCAAGTTATTTCTTACCAAAAAGCAATTCCTGAACCCACACAAGCACCTTTTGATAACTGGCTTGTACAGAAAACCACCGGCGCTGGGAAGTCCTCGTGAAGAAAAGGGCCTTAGGAATACAAATCTGCAAAAGAACTTTTCGCTAAATGGTTTTTAGATCTTAAACACTGATTTTTTCCCATCAGTACAAAATTAGCTCATCCCACCTACGAGGCTGGTTTTCCAGGGCAGGTTGTAACGAGCAGCCATATCCCAAGTGTCCCGCTCTCCCTCACGAACAGATGCTAATTGCTGCAGAACTTCTGGGCTAACGAAGGATTTCCAGCTTGGGGGGGGACAACAAAGCCCGTGGAAGTTGTGCCCGCACAAGGGGGCTTCTTGAAGCAGGGCAGGGGACGGGGCCACCGGAGAAACCCTGGTGCTGCACGGACATGCCGAGCAGAGATTTAATTCACAGCCAGCAGAGATTTAATTAGGGCCTCGCGATATGGCATGCNTTCACAGTCAGCAGAGATTTAATTAGGGCCTCGCGATATGGCATGCCCACACCACCAGAGGGAGAGCTGCTTGGCATTTCTCCTCCGGAACGGCACTAATTAAAGATTTTGATCGCGTAACATCATCCTACAGCGTGAACCGTGCAGGATGCTCCAGCCAGGCCGTCAGCTCACCAGCGTACATTGCCCAAGTGCCGTGCCAAGACCATGCCTGGATGGCCGGTAATTATTTGAAATTCAGAGGTAAATCTCTATTTCTAGCTGAACGGTGTGCTGTTCTCAGTACAAAACCCCTCTGTGTCGCTGGAGCACAGGGGGGCACAGGCAAAGCAGGAGCACGCAGAGGATGAACCACAGGAAGCTCGCAGTTGTCGGAGCACTTTAAAATTACAGACACACACAAAAAAATTCCCTAATAGTTCTGGGATTTTGTAGAGTTGCCTCAGTCTGTTAAACAGCAGGCAAGGAGGATTTTTGAAAGCAGGTTAAGGATGTATCTGCGAGGAGCAGTTCAGCTGTGGCTGCTCCTGTCAGGAAGGCAGGGATTGAATTAGACCAGCGTTCTTCACCTCTTTAAAAATCAACTTTCACATCAGCTATCTGGAAAAAGCCCAGATGATCTTCGCTAGCGTGGCTGCAGTGGTTTTCACTTACAGCCAAATGCAAAAATCAGACCAGGACAACATTTTGAGCGTAGCCCTCCGCATGCTTCCAGTCGATTTGCTTGTAGACATGGGGACATGCATATTTAAAAAGAAAATGCTGGCAGTCAGGTCAGTGATGCCTGTGGAGCACCAGCTGGAGATGAGCTGCAGGTTCACTAACGCCGCACCACATCACTTCCAGACCTGGCTGGTGCAGATGAACTGGGCAGGATGGAGCACACCCCTGCAGGGTGAGCAGCTCAGGACAAAAACACCTACTTGTAAGAACACAAAACACTTTTATGCACACTACAAACCCATCCAAAAATCACTCTACTTATGGCGTGGCACACTGAGAAGAGCCAAGCTTCATGCTTAAGGGCAAATTCACACACTCCCCCCATCGCAGTCTCCCCATCATCTCCCACAGCTGAGCAGAGAACCGCTGCGTCCCTCTCCTCCAGCCACCTCCTGATCAGCATCATCGTTCCCTCTGGTCACCATGGGCCTGGGAAGCCAAGAGTTAATTTCTTCAGATCTGAAGGAATGGGAAGGGTCGACAGTATTTGAATCAATCATTTATGAAACAAAGTCACACACATTCAGTCTGTGATTGTCAGGTAAAAAAAAAAAACACTGTATACCACAGAGAACACTGAGAATGGCCAAAAATTCAACACAGTGCACAAATTTCCTTGCTAAAGGAGAATTGCTCCCTGGTATCCCCAAATACTCTCCCTGTTCCATTTAAGCCATCCAAATTTTAGCCATGCCTCCGTCATCTCCCGCTTTCCTGGATATCTTGTACTTCACAACATTTACAAGACACTCTTAGTAACGAAAGAAAAAATACCTTTGTCATCAAAGAGAAATTACCTTTGTCGTTCCCTCCTTCACAATTCATTACAGCCTTCCCACCATCTCACACTGGAGCGTTACTCTCCTCTTGCTGAAGGCCGGGGCACAGCTCTGCCTCCGGTGATACCTCAGCTCCTCACACTTTCAGCTCCCACCTCCCCAGCCCACTCTCCACAATAATACCAATTTCGGCTTCAACCTTCCTATCCTTCACCAGCAGTCAGCCTGGTCCTCCAAAGCTGCCCCCTCCTCCTTCGCCCCCTTCCTCTTTCTGTACACAAATCCACCCTTAAAACACACCTTTGCTTCTTAACTTACCACAATACATTATTCAGGACAGAGACCAGGAAAATATAGGTGATTACGATATGGAGCAATTAAATATGTAACCATGCGCGGGACCCAACGCTAGAGTGTGCTGTGTAGGAAATAACCTCGCACTGCGGACGATGGGCTTGATAATGCTGCGGGCTCTCTCTCTCCAGACACCGTCAGAAATGCTGAAGAACTGGATGAGTCATTTTTTTTTGGCTCCTAGAAACGCATGAAGCTCCCTCAGAAATCCTTGGTGAAGGAGGAGGGCTAAGCAGCATACACTGAGTTTTGAAGAAAGCAAAAAAACACGTCCAGGGCAAGGAAATTTAAAAAAGTAAAAAAAAAAGGCAGAAGAAAAGCAGCAAGGAGAGAATAGTATCATAGCATCAGATATTCCTCTGTGTGGCTTAGCGGAGTGTCAGAAAAGAAGAGATTGACAAAGGCAGGATATAAACCAAACCTGCTTTCTTCTCCTCCTGAATTTGTTTATTTGAAGCATCGTGATAATTTAAGTTGTGCATTTTGCCCGCAAGCCTGGCTGGCGCTGGAAAGACTGCAGAGAAAGGCTCAGGACACAGCAACAGCAAGAAAACCCCCAGAGCTCTCGGTGACTTCCCAAGTATTGTCTCTGATTCCCTCAGAGAAGGGAACGAGGCACAGACCTTCTTCAGGGACTCTGTCCAAAACCGCAGGCAAGTCAGTACGCAAGCCAGAATCGCAGCTCAAGATATTTCTACCTTTTGATTCAGCGTTTGAGGGACAGGCTTTCTTCTTAGATAAGAAAATAAAAAGCATTTCAAACAAAATATTTGTGTTTAAAAAAAAAAACACACTTGTTTTTATTTTGACAAGAAAATTTAGAAACATCTCAACATACAGAACTCAAAAAAAAATCACAAATCACCTAATTAATTTACTAAAGAGGAAAAATACAGTATGTACAAGACTCAAACATCCCGTAAGTTTATACAAAAGCAAGACAGTAATAAATTGCATTAAAAAGATATCAAGCATTACCTGACTGATCCGACATCGGCATTTGCCCCATTATTAAAAGGCACAAAAGACTGAGCAATGAAAGTGTTCAGCATCACATCCATTATTGTCAGTAAATTCATCAAGACTAGCATTATAAAAAATTATTAAACACATGTTTAATATTTACCATGTAGACCAGTAAGAAATCTTTTTTGGAAGGAGTAAGAAAGTAAAGTTGGAAAGGACAAACATTTAAATATGACATCCCAAGACGCAAAGGCTCTTCCTAGAAATCTACCTTCAAATCTTCCCACAATCATTTTCCCAGCTGCGTTATCACTCAGCGATCATTAAAAAAAAAAAGATTTCATGACCCACAAAGTCCACCGCCCAGCAGCATCGCGATACTGCAGCAGCATCGTCGGCAGCACGGAGCCCTTCTGCTGTGTCTTTGGTTGCAGACACAGTGCGAGCGATGAGGCTACGGAGGTATCGGCACGCTGCCGACCCACCGCTGGTCTGCTGGCCGGTTCGTTATGCCCCCAGTCTGTAGTAGCCAGCACAAACCAGAATAGGTGGATTTACCTCTTTTTTTTTTTTCTTTTTTTTTTTTTTTTTTAATATATAACCCTATTTGAGGTTTCTGAAGTCACCCCGGGTAACACATGCAGCAGCCGGCTCCGGCGAACTCGGGGGCAGATCTCTCTTCAAACAGTCTTTCGCTCAGCTTGTGCTCGGTGATGATATCTTCCACCCGAGTTATGTAAAGCAAGGATAACAACACTCCCAGGAACTGTGAAAGGAAGAGGCGTCTCTCATCAGAGATCAAATACTGCTTACCTAGCGCTTCTCGCAGCAGTTTTTACAAATTATGTATACATATGTCAGATATACGGGCGGGTATGAGAAATATATATATATACACAGACAGAAACTCATGCTGTTATTCTTCTTTGCATATAGGGGTATAAATGGATCATTTTTGTGAAGAGCTAATACAGCAGAAGAATTACCACCCCTGTGCCTTGGAGCATTAGAAAATCTTCATGGACACAGCTAGGGGGAGGAAAGGACTCAAAAAAGCCCAAGCGAAACCAAATTAACCCACCAAACCCTGCAATATATCACAGTTATGCTATTAAATTACCAGAATGCCACCTCAGCTTATCAGTTATGTTAAATTTAAATAAAAAATGCTAATATAAATACAGTCAGATGGGATTTTACATACCATAGCAACAAAAAAGATACTCCCTTTAATGGCCAACGCACTGTCCCCTTCTTACCTGGGGTAGCAATATGCCGAGCAGCACGCCAGCCATGATGCTGTAGTTGTCCAAAAACCAAATTAGCACTGCATTCGTGCATCCACGGACATATATAACACGCTGAACACTCAAGCGCTGCAAAAATAACAAAGCAGACGCTCAAACAGGCAGTCGCTCTGGCGTATGATACAGTTAACATGTGATAATTCAAATTTCAGGGAGGCAAATTTGGTTCTCCTTCCCCGCTCTTTAAACCCACTGAATTTGACACAGGCCTCATCACTAATTCTTCCATCTGCTTTTCAGTTGTTCAACACCTGAACAAGTTCTTTTATTTTTTAAACCTTTTTTTTTTTTTTTTTTCATTACTTTTCCAGAAGAAATGCATCCAATTCTCATTTTAGGCCACTTGGAAAGGAGAGAAGTCTTCTCTTTAGCTTTTACCTCTGCTTCCAAGTTGAAAGTACGGCAGTGGAAAAATACAAATTGCGGACCAAGTGCTTTGCAATAGACTCTAAAAAGGGCAGGAACAAGAGGATTTCAGATTCAGTCCTGCAAGCTGTGCTGCACCGTGACCCCAACCCATAATATACAAAGCACTTGAGGCTGCAAAGGGTCCTAAGCAGATGAATGGGGTAAAGTTAAGCATATGCTTAAGTGCTTTGGGCGTTAGAGCCAGGCTGGAGCGTTTAGGTGATTAAGCCATAAATCAATGAATCTAAATGAAGACAGGTCATACGTAAAGATAACTGGTAATCCCCAAAACCAACAACTGAGGCTGGCATTGTGTGCCAAGTGCCTCAAAATAAACTGGGAGAGGGGTTTTTTTAGACCAACCCCCCGCACCAGCACTCCAAAGCCAGGAGCGGAGAACTTGCGGCGGATCCAATCACTGATTTCCCCACTTAATCACTCCGCAATTAGTGCCTTGAGCCAGCAGTCTCTACTCTGGAGTCACCGGGCTATTCCCAAGAGGGAAAACCAGAGGAGGAGGAGACCCTATCCCCCTCCTGGAGGGAGGAGAGGGCTGCCAACACAGCCTGGGAAGTCCCACTCCTCTTCCAGGAATAACCATTACAGGCTTCAAAATAAAACACTCGCTACTGGGATATAAAATACTTAGAAACAGCTAAGTTGGCTTCAGCGAAACTGCTTTTACTCAGTGAGAAACTTTGGCTTTTCGGTATTAAGAGCTTACCCCAACTCAAGACACCACTTAAAAGGATCAGAGCATCTTTCTTTGCATTAACTGTGCAATTAGCGTAAGGGGGGGGTGAGATTTGGGAAGGAACGCTTCATGCACGTCAAACAAGGAATCATGGAAGATACAAGGAAGGGAAGATACTACAAAAAAAATAATCACACAAGATTTTTTTTTTAATACATGAAAGCTACTCTGGTCTGATTTAACTGGCAGATTTAAGTATGCAGAAGACAATTTTATAACTGACAAAAAAAGTGCAGAGAAGCACAACCCTTTGCCACGATAGGATGGATGCAGGTTACTTTACCTCTTTGTCAATGGTTTTGTATCCGCACATAGTGTTGACGATGTCTGTCTGAAAAGAAAACAACAAATATAAACTAGAGCAGAAAACAAAAATCACAAAAAAAATATTATTTTTACCCTTCTTGTGTTCACCCAGCTCATATAAAAGCAACAACAGGAGATTACTCGCCAGTCCAACACTGATTTCTTCCCAGCAGCTCCCGGGTCAGATGTAGATACAGCTCAACACAATTTTAGAGCACTCAGTACTGCCAGTGTGTCACAACACGAGACTGTATTTGAACCGTATTTATCCAGCAAAATCAGTGCGGCATCAGAAACCAAAGCCAGCTACAGCAGAGCTGTACGCCACAGCTGCTTCCACAGAACAAACAGATGGGTTTAATTTTATGACCTTAATAACTTAACACATCTTATTAAGAAAACCAGGGATGAACGCAGCCATCATACCATCGCGATGACAAATTTACGCTCAGAAATATCTGAAACCCAAGTAACAGCCAATACTACGAATGCTTACACAAACATTTTACAAGACCAAATTTATTATAATATATTTTTATATATCATAATATATATGAATATAAAATTAATATATTTAAGACAGAGTGCTTGCATTTATCACAGATAACTAATGCATCTTCTGTGGGCATTCAATATTTAGCTTGCGTCCCAAAGCTCTACCTGGCCTGGCAAAGCTAACGTGAAAATACCATCCTTCACTTGCATGTCAACCGACGTAAAGCCCACACCTTCCATCCAAGGAAGCCAAAGTCATGGAGGAAAACGAGAATAGGCACATGAGGAAAATAAGGCAGAGCAAACTCTTGTGTATTGACATTAAATTAAGATGAGATGTAGAGATGAGATTTCTAAATGCTGGTGGCCTCTGAGCGGTAGGTAGCCTGGGGTTCTCCGGTGACCTCCTCAAGAGGGAAGAGGGATGTTTGCNGAGGCAGAGCAAACTCTTGTGTATTGACACTAAATTAAGATGAGATGTAGAGATCAGATTTCTAAATGCTGGTGGCCTCTGAGCTAGTAGGTAGCCTGGGGTTCTCCGGTGACCTCCTCAAGAGGGAAGAGGGATGTTTGCAAAAGATGGAAGGAAGCTGGATGTCACAAAATGAGAGAAATGCCAGCCAGGGTCAAGTTTTTTAAGCCCCCAAAAGCCGGGCTCTCATACCTTGAACGCACAACAAACTAGGTTCAGCGCCTTCCTAAAAAAAAAAAAACCAAAACAAACCCAAAAGCTCTGACCATTTCACAGGGCTGTTGGGAAAACCCATCCTTGAACCCGCGGAGCAGGTAATAAAGGCTCCTGGAAGTCAAAGTGGGCAATACTAGGCATCAGCGTGTTGCTGTGTCCGCTGTGAGTGATTTCCCACTTACAAACCACTCAAGCCAAACAGACGAAGGCACGGCCGCCCGCAGGGCATCTGCCAACAAGGAACGCAGCCACATCGTTTTAATTTTAAACACAGCGTTTGCTAACGGGACGTCGTGGCACAAGAAAATGTACACAACAGAGAGAAATGCATTAGAAACAGAGGTTCGTAAGTATTCGGGGAGTCATTTTTATCTGCTGCAGTAAAGTATTTAATAAATACTTCAACTTGAAAATAATCCCTTCAGAGCCCCCCCCAGCCCCGTGTATGAGCCTGGCTCATCCTTCGCACAGGGCTTTTTAAGAGGATCAGGATCGAACCTCTGACATTAGCGGGAGTTTTCCATGACTACAAAGTGAATGAGTAATCACAAACCATATCTGTAGTTTTCCAGGACAGAAACCAGCCTGTATTTGGAAGCATTTGTCAAACACAGAAGATTTATGTATCTTCTGGTTAGGGTTTTGTGGTTTTGTTTTTTTTTTTTTTTCCAAGGCAGTTGGCCATACAGCCACAGCGTCAGTGCCATCCTGCTGAGTATGCAGCCGTGCCACTTGGGTGTCGCAAGGCACATCGATGGCATCCCGGGGCGGCAAAGCCCCAAGCCCTAACGTACTGCAGCTTCTCGCTGAACAGCCTACCCTGCAATAAGAAGTTTGCTTGTTATTATCTGATAGGATGAGGGGTAACGGTTTTAAACTGGAAGGGGGTAGATTTAGACAAGATATTAGGAAGAAATTCTTTCCTGTGAGGGTGGTGAGCCCCTGGCCCAGGTTGCCCAGAGCAGCTGTGGCTGCCCCATCCCTGGAGGTGTTCAAGGCCAGGTTGGACAGGGCTTGGAGCAACCTGGGCTGGTGGGAGGTGTCCCTGCCCATGGCAGGGGGAGTGGAACTAGATGGTCTTTAAGGTCCCTTTCAACCTAAACCATTCTACAATTCTATGATTTTGGGGCTACTCCCCACCTTTCAATTAACTTCCTTGACCTCAACCCTTTGCAGGCTACCTTTAGGCTGCAAGTAGTCTCATCCCCCCTCCCCAGCTGCCAATGCAGCATATGGAGAATCTACTCCCTGTTTTCCTCAGAGAAGTTTTTATTTTAGCGCTTTCCTGCCTCACAGGTTGCATTTGAAACCCATAATGTGTTTGGTTGTTTGTGCCATGGCTGGAAAGGCACTCAGCATTATTAGTCTCCGGTTATTGCAGCGCTTCACCTTCTCAGCACCGCTGCCTTTCCACACACATCAACTGACCTTTTAAAACAAGACTTCAAAAGAGAAACGAGAGCTCCAGAAAAACAAGCGGTATTTTGAATGACCACTGAAAAGCCCGACTGCTCCTTACTAGACAGCTCTATCTTCCTTTACCATCAAAAGAGGGCAAAATCCTGAGCTCTTCTGCTCAGTGCAGCTGTGGAACAGCAGATACTGTTTTCATATACACGATTTTCTTATTCTCAAATACCTCAGACTTAAAAGCATAACTGTTTAGCTTTGGCTGCTGAGAATACATCAAAGCTCAGTGCAGATTTAAACAGAGTCTTTCTCGTACTCAAAAAATGTGTAAGCATACGTAATAAACACCTTCATATTATACACATTTCTCAGCAGGATTACTGACACAATTATTGCATTTATTTCCCTTTTTTTTAATTAAACAGCCATGCTCAAGGCAGATGTTGAAAGGGCAGCGCACAAGAGGCACCGGTAGGCTATACACCGTGAGCTCCACTGCGTCCGCTCTTCCACATACGCAATTTCTCTGCCCCATGTTCGGACCAAAGACCAAAACCCAGCGAGGCAGGGACTGCCCATACCGGTTTTAAATCAAGGAATAGTTCTTTACCAAATTCAGCATTACGTCCATCCCTCAAATGCAGAGCTGTGAGTTAAAACTGCGAAAATTCATATAAAACACATTAACGCAGAACTTAATGCCTGCTCCTTGTGCTGCCAGCACCAGTTAATACCAGTTCATCACAGACTGAGAAACTGGTCCAGACTCCAGCTGACAGGGTGTCCTTCCCGGGAGGATTTTACAGGGCGGGAAGGTGGGCAGTTTTCAAGGCTGGGTTAGGGCAGAGCAGCAGCTCCAGTCTAGACCCGGACCCGCAAGGACACACCGACCCGGAGGTCGTTTGCCCACATTTCTGGATGATGGGGTCATTCTGTTTCTCCTTTTCAAGCTGTCAAGACCCACGGATCCGTAGCTCCCGTTTTCAGGAGTGACCCATTTTCCTTTGCTTCCTCCCCCAGACTTTCCAAAGTAAGGTACCTTTTTAAGCGAAGGCCGGTGACCCGGCAGAGAGCAGCGATGCCAAGATGGCAGGACTTGGACGTACCTTATTTGTGACGCAGCAAGTGTAGGGCACCCCGCAGGCCAGCGGTCCCGGTGCTGCACAGTTGTGGTACTCATTTTGCTTCCAATCTCTGTAATCTTCCCCACCGCAGCACTTAAACTGGAAAAAACGACACAAAAGGCAAAGGAAAAAAAAAATAATCCGTATCTTAACAGAAACTCTTCTAATAAGTAGAAAACAAAGTAAGAATAGAACAATTTTAAGAGCACCCAGGAAATATTGTCATTTTATCAGCAAGGCACATATGAATGTATATGATAGATACAACCAAAAAGAATTAAAAATATAGGTAGCATTCCTCCATCACTCATCAAGCTACTCCCCAGGGTGCCAGAGCAAAGAACCCGGTGCTAAGTTCCACCTCCCATCTTTTCTGAGTTGAAAAATTATCTTTTCAGGTCTGGACATCAGTAAGCAATTTTTTTTTTACATTCACTCCATCTCCAGCTGTAATATACTTCAATTTTTTTAAGAATTGTGACTACATTTCTAAATATAGTCTACAAGACAAAAGCATTGCTATAAGGCATGAAAAAAATCTCACCAAAACATTTTGGGTGTAATTTAGTAGAACTGAGATCTGGCAAACAAATACTGTAAGCTTACACTGACTTAATACAAATATTTGCCTTATATATTAAATGAAGGGAAAAGAAGCAGTTTATTTAATCACTAAAATGTATATTCACTGCACATATACATAATTTTGGGCAGTGCATGGAAACTTTAAAGCATTACGAAGTCTAATGACAAAATTTCCTCAGGATGGTTTGCTTTTGACAGACTTTCCGTGCTAACTTTGTTTTTCAAAGCAGGCTGCCATCTCCATAACGATGTCATAAAATATATATATATCGCTTCCTAAGTTAATTTATTTTTTTTAATCATTATTTGGCATGGTCACTGACATCACATGGGCCCTGACATCACATTTCTGAACATTTTCTGCTGCTTCTATAGTCTCTGAACTGCACGGCAGAACTCTGCAATAATCCAATAAACATTTCAACACACCAGCCTTAAAAAAATTAAGGCTGTGAGTCAACTACACGTGCCATTAAGTAATGCTCAGCTGCGCTCAACACAATTTTAGAATTTTAATTACAGGTATATACGCTTCCACAGGCATTTCCTTTGAATAACCACCTTTTTAAAGAGCTTGCTACGTGCCCTCAAGTGAAAATACAACGTCCCGGGTTCAAACAACATAATTGCCACCTAATTTCTCTTTATCCGGCGTGTCCCGTTAACGAGACACTTTTGAATGTCTTGGACCAGCCAGCAAATATCCTGAGCACAAGAGCTTGGGTGGAATTTAGGCTGAATTTCTCTGAATCCAGCTGTGGGGCCCCTATAAGCCCAAATGTTTGCAGGATCTGGCCCTGAGCATCTGAATCACACCAACCAAAGAAAAAGCTGCATTTTGCCCCCCACTTATTGCCACGATTTAGAGGGTTTCAAATGCCAGCTGGGATGCTGGAGGAGCCTTCCCTGCAGCGACGCCGTAACAGATGACGCATGAGGTCTCATTCCCCTCGTCAGTAAGAATTTCATTATCACATCACTGGAAAAACTCAAAGCTGTCGCCCAGGACCTACCACACCTCGGCTCGGAATTAGTCCCAGAAAAAAAGAAAAAAACACAAACCCGCTTTTGAACAGAATCCATGATGTTCTTGAAGTCTAAATCGTCGTAGTAATTCTCAATTCCTCTTCTTATATTATCATTCAAAAATTGGATTGTCTAGAAGGCAGAAGTAGAACAAGATTCATGGCTGACACGTGCCAAAACAAAATTAAAAGAACAGCTTAAAGTGACAAGAGTAATTGATGAGCATAAGAGGAAAGGCTTTCTTTTTTTTTCTTTTTTTTTNCAGTTAAAGAATCAATCATAGCACAATCCCGCCGGGACTGACCCTCCTTTATCTTTTACGGACGCAGCTTCACTGCTGGTTTTGTGCTGAGAAGTGAGAACAGCGCGAGACCTCTCCAGCGAGGTGCTGCTTCTCTGAGACTCTCCAAGCATCTCCCAGAGATGGTCCCATTTTCCCCCGGCAGGATCCCTCCCACTGGGCACTGGGGATCCACATCATTTTTTGGGTGACAGAACGGTGGGTTTAGGTGGTGGGTCTTGGCACCAGGGTCTGTGCCGTGCCCAGGGCGACAAGAGCTGGCTGTCTCCCTGCTCACCATCTTCCATGAATTTTATTTTCACCATTCTGTTTTCCAAGGAATCCATAACTGCCAGATAATAAGCTTTATTCCACCTTAAGCCAGAAAAAAAAGCAGAAAAGATCCCATATCTGTATGTTTTACGGTCACGGTTTCAAGAAATACGTCAGTGGAGCGGCGGCAGATATAAAACAGTACCTCCTCAGCTTGCCATATTAGAGATTAAATCAACAAAATGCTTTTAAAGTTCAGGACGAGGCAAAAAAATAAGAGTATTTAGTTTTCAACATCCAGCACCATCACAGCATAGCAAAAATTGAGATTAAACATAACCAGAATGTAGCAACTCCCCTTTCAACCCAGCTTCTAAAATGATCGAAGCTAACTCCTTGCAGGTCAGAAAGAAACCTGAAATACGCCTACTCATTTTCTCAGTATTACAAACAGCCACACTTAAAAACAAAGCAGAACAAAACCAATTACCACACCAGTGATTAGAAATGAGAAGTGATTTTGCAGAACTACCCTAACTGGCCAAGAAGGAACAGCAGCACGTGCCGACTACTCTGGCGCTGCCTGTACCAACTCACTTGGGGTCCACAGATTTGAGAAGGAAATAGAGGAAGAAATGGGAAAAACCAGTGAGGCATGCAAAACAATCAGCATTTAAATGGAGGCTATTACCCTAAGCTTTTATTAAATACTTCCTTCTCCTCCCTGTACTAACCCCAACTTCTCCTTTAACCTCATAAAACAACCAACCAAACCTGTCCCTGAGCGCAGCTGTCCTGCTCAGACAGCCAATACATGTGCCGGGAAAACACTTAGTGCACAAAACCCACAACAATACATTCGCTTTGTCCAAAAGTCAACGGCAATTCTTCCTTGCCCTCTCAGCAAATACCATCTTTGGCATCTACTTAATTTGCCGTCAACCACATTCTCCGCATCCCATGACGCCCACGCTCCTACACCGGGCAGGCTGATCTGCTTCTGTTGCATGAGGCTGGCGCCCCCACCAAAATTCAGAATTGCGCGGGGCCAAGGCGGTGCCTATGGCAACAGCGAACAACAGCTTCTAGAAATGAAGATAACTCATCCTCTGCTCTCACAAGTCAAGTCCACAACCCCAGTACAGCACACAGCAAGAAGGAAACACTAGCTAGGGAGAACATAATACTGCTTCAAAATAGCAATGAGCTGTTATTTTTTAAAAAAATCTTTTTTAAAGCTTTTTTTTTTTAAAGAACATATGTAACATAGTATGTATGACTTCTTTTTGCAGAAATGAGATCGGTAGGATTGGGGTGGGGAGGGAAGAAGTCTTATTATTCAGCATCTCCTTTTAATGCTCATATTTTGCCAGATTAGAAAAAAAAAATCAGCACAGAAATCTAGTACTTGCCATATTGGACACATGTATGTTTAAAACCCTTCTAGCTGAAAAAAAAAATAGTCTGATACTTTCTGTTTAGAAAAACTAAGGTTTTTATATAGTTATAGCATGCTTGTAAATGATGGGGTCCCCTACAGAAATTGGTTATGTTGCTTATGGATTGTGGGCATGGAAGAGCTGTCCTTTAGGTAAGGTAAAAGATTTCAGCCACTAAAAAATACCAAAGTCTCCAAATCCAGCTGGAAACTTCCCAAGTCAGCAATCTGAGGCCCAGAAGGCAAATAAGAAGAAAGCATCTTGTAATACACAAAGAGCTGGAAACCCGTTTTGCCTGTACGGCACATTCTTAGTTACCGGATTTTCTCCAAATTCTTTAATCTGGAATTCATCTCCGGAACAGGTGGCCAATCCCACCCATCCCCGAACCTGAAACGTGCTGAAAAGTCTGGACTTGCCTTCAGACTTCCATCAATTAGCGCTCAGGCGACAGTTTTAACGCCTTTTATTTGCTCAGTAGTGTAGCCGTAACGGCGTGGATTGTGAGTAACGTTCTCGGCTCACCTGGTTTCTGAAGATGAGGGCCACCACTCCACCAGTCAGCTCAATCAGCAGGCAGATACCAAGAATGTACATGAACTGCAGAAAAACAATCACAAGTGAGTCCTTAAGCAGAACAAACCCCAATTACTCTTTCAATTGGCATCCTTAAGTCTGTAACATTCAATTGCCAACGTACTTGGCTTTCCACACGTGAGATGGCATTTTAAAGAAAGATAGAAAATTATGGCTTTGTTCTTATAAAGCTGTTCACGTCACAAGAAAGCCTTTTTTCCCCCTCACTTGAGTCATTCTGGGTTTTGCCCAATTGGCAAACACATGATTTTTCTGCTTTGAATGGACTCAAAACCAATAGAGGCATTTATCATGCCAAGATACTTCTCTCCATAACAGCATCCCAGGGAAGCGTGTTGATAGACCACTACAAACCACACCGAAAATGGTGTTTTTATGCTTCCTTACAAAGACAGTACTTAGCTGGTAGGTTTCGCTTCTTGGGTAAAACAGTGCTTTAAGATAATCCAAACTATCTCCTGCTAAATTGCCAGTGTTAAATCAAAGCAAAATTGCGAGCTGGGTACTGTCCTGCATTATCGAGCCAGCGGAGCGCAGAGCCTGCACGATGGGCACTAACAGGACTCACTATGCTCAGGGGTAAGAAAAATTATACCTGCTAGCTCTCTATTTATTTATTCATCTCTGTGTGTGTGTATATATACACACACGTGCTCACAAATGCGCTCGCACATGACCACAACGTATGCATCTGTGACTACTTCTCAAAGCGCACGCAAAATACAAATAATGTGAAGAAATCCACAGCAACACCACGAGATAACTACTATGTGCCAGTACCTGAAATTTTTTTCCAACTCAAAGGATTCTTTAGGTATAAAAGATGGCTGTCCTGTGAATTTAGGTCTGCTTCTTAACAGCAAACTTCATCAGGAAAGAAGTTTTAGGATCTCTCATCTGAAAATCATCTCTAAAGCTCTGCCCTCAAAGCTGGTTTAATTTCTGGGCTCTCAGTCCCAATATCAGTGTCACAAACTCACCGTACTGATATCTTTTCTCTTGCTAAATCTGCAATCAGCCTGAGCAGCAGACATCAGGGGCCCTCTTCGTTTAAACACCCTACCGGATTTGCTACCACAAAGGGAACAGAAAACATCCTCGTCATCAGACCAGGACACACCACCACGCTCAGAGTGAAAGAAGCCACCACTGCCCAAGGACCGGCTCTCAGTAAAATTCCAGCCTAATATCAGAATCCACGGTTACCTCTTGCTTTGTCCTACATAACATAGCACCTATTTAGCATTTCTTTAGACTGAACTGACATGAAGGTGAAAAAGTTTTCGCACTTTAATTTTTAATCAGCCATATGTGCAACTTCCATCTGCAACCACAGCGTTCTACAGGAATTTCCCTAAAATTTACCCTTTTGGAGGCACCAGAGAGAACAACTGTGTCCCTGTCACTTCCACGCTCCCCAAGCCTTATGGTGCCACACAGCTAACATCATAACATGCATTTCTCCACCTTATACTCCCTGAAGGTGGACAGACCCCAGCCACCGCCAGCCTGACGGACGTCAGCCCGACCTGGGGTTTCTTCCTCCATCCGTTTCCTCCGGGTCAAACCGAGAAGCGTTTGGAGAACCACCAGAGACCGCAAACTCATCTCTGCGCTTAACGCCCCAGCAAGCAAGCTTTAGGGAATCCCCCCGCCCCAAGCTGGCGGGGAGACGCTGCAGCCAGATTTTGCCTTTTCCTTCGGCCACGGGGCAGAACTATTTTCCTCTTCTCCGTCCCACCACGGCACGGCCAGGCCAGAGAACGAGCGGGAACTGTGGTGCCAGGCTAGAGTCAAACGGTATGTCAACAGCTGAGTTTGCACAAGATCCACACGGGCTGATAATAACTCACACTCCTGGTTGTTTTACGTAAAGCCCTCCCTTAACTACTGGAAAGCTGGATTTCCCAGCGCTGGGCTCTGACCCTCGCCTGTCCTGTCGCTGGCAAGGCAGAAAAACTGCTGCTCCCCAACGGAGGGACATCCACAGACCATGGTTAGGGGACCACTGCCATAAAGCAGTTTCAGACTGAATTAAAATCAAAAAAAGCAACTTTATTAAAAGTATTTTTCAGTGCAGACATAGCTATGGGTTTGAATTCAGGTGACGCTGAAAAGCAAAAGCAACAAGCCTTGAAGAATTAAGACTAAAAAACCCAACACTTACTGCTTGAAGAAGGCATAAATTGTCTCTTAAGGAAGCCAGTACACCCAGAAGAGATACCAGGAACATTATAATGCCCAAAAGTATTAAAATAATTGCTGGGGCTAGAAAGGCACTTTCTAGAGTTTTGTACTTCTGTCTTTCAACTTCTGCATAAATCCCAACCGCGAGAACAAGGGCTCCGATCACCTGAAACAGAAAAAGAGAGGAGCACAGATGTTACTCATCCTCCCAGTAAACACGGAGATGGCATTTTGTGAGTATGTGTGAACCTGTGACCACTCACTTCAGAATTAATTATAAACAATGAAACACTCAAATCAGAAGTTTGGATAAGAAACCCAAGCCAACTCACAGGCTAAAGCAGAAAAAAGCCAAGTTAGAAACAAACACTGCGATTTGTTAATTTCCAAAATATATCCAAATAATGTTTTAACATTCTGGAAGTTAAACAAATTGAAACATAAGTCACTGCTTGAAATGTAATTTATTACTCATCTGAGATCATATATATTACATACACTAGCAAATGCCATGGCATTAATATTCCTCCTTTGTGTGTCCATCTGTCCTTCCCTCTCTGTGTGTGCATGTGTGTATGTACGTGTGTGTGTGTGTATATATATATGCCCCTAACACAACACCATTTCTAAACCGGTCTGCAACCAACAGCTTATATGTCCCTTCCTATCAGCTCCTATTGTATTTAGGCTCAGTAAATATGGCCATCCCGTATCTCCAGTCCTCCTGCCATTGGGGGAAACGCACCAGATTAAAAAAAAAAAACCTCAAAACCTGCAAATCTGAAATTACGCCACTTTCTTGAGCACTACCAGGTAAAGCTGACAAGTGCAGCAAGAAGCGACGCATTTCATTTAACACGGTAAAGATATTTCAAGCAAAATAATCACAGTAAAGCCAAAATCATTTGGTATTAAGCCTACGGCGTGCTGCTAGTTGCTCTGAATTATGCTGAATTTGAAAAAAAAAAGAAAAAAAAAAAGCAGCCCACAACACTTACTCATGAAAATTGCAGTGGAAAAAACTTTACTGCCGATTCCAACAGCCAGGCGCATCCTCAGGAAGAGCCCAGATGCCCATCAATCATTTTGGCAATCTGATAAACAGCATTCCCCTTTTCTGACCCGACATTTCGGCAGTAACCCCGGGGCTGCTCCCCGCACACCAACGGCAAGGAGAGCGCGTTTCTTCAATACACGAAGCTTTTTGGTCTCACACGGTATGTCCCACACAAAGGTCTAGACGGACACACGACACACTCAGTTGCAAGATCGTGAGTCCAACAGCTGAAATATTTTTTTTCGTTATGAGACATCCCAAAAGAAGTAACAACTTACTGGAAATTCTTGATTTTTTCTATAGGTAAGAATAAAAACCCCACAGGACGTTACATTAGGAATGCCACCGAGTTGTCATTTAAAAAACAAAAATCTCAGAAGGGTTGACCCATAAAAATAAACACACCAGACCTATTTAAAAGGCAGCTTAAAATTTACACAACCATATTCAGAGTAACTCCCCCCTCTGACAAATTCAGAAATTGTACTGATTATGGAAGGCAGAAGAAAAAACACGGTGGACAAATAACAGGTACCCAAATTTACCATTATCCACTGCGAAGGTATAATTAGGCTTTCTTATTACTAAATGGTCAATTCGTAGTGTTAACTTTACTCTTTAAAAAAATTCAGTGATCTGGGTAACAAATTATAAATTTCTTTTCAAGCGGAAAACAATATAAACAAATCAGTTTAACATATTTAAATACAGTTATAACAACTGAGGAAAGAGACTCAAAACAATTACAGAATACAAAATTTGTGACCATACATGTATATGTGATTCGAGTTCTACTATTACTATTACTTAAAAAAAAAAACAAACCAAAAAAACAAAACTAAACCTAAAAACCTGATACCTTTGTGTCCGAACTGCATTTACCTTGCCAGGAAAGCAGCAGATAATAACAACTTAAAGATTCTCTTGCAAGCACTAAAGAACCATTAACAAGCTCAACTCTTGCCTGGTAGATTCCCTGCTTAGAAAATTGGGAAAAAAAAAACCCAACACAAACAAAAAACCCAAACAAACAAAACCCACCAAAAAAAAACCCAAAAACAAAAAAACCCAAACCCAAACACGAGACATAAACCACAGGGATGAAACCTGATGGGGATAATCTGAATTTCAGAAGTGTGTTGTTTCGAGGCCAGAACATTTTACGGGGGACAACTGGGGAGCTTCTCACCACTCCTCGGCACCCAGCCGCGTGCTCTGGGAAGGCTGCAGGATACCGGGTGTTAAAATTGCATCGCTCCCCAAGAAGAGGATCACAAAATGCCCCTGTAACGAAACTCCCTCCAGCAATCCTAAATTACCTGTCTGGCAAACGGTGGCACGCAGAGGGCACGTGCCGCGGGGAGGCTTCAGGCTGCCTTCAGCAGCACCGCTGCTACACCGGGGGAAAAGCATCAGCTAACAAGTAAAAAACTCAGGCTGACCTATCATACAGCACATGCATTCCAAGTTTTATACAGATTTTTGAAGCATAAAAAACTATTACAGGAGGGGAAAAAAACCCACCCAAGCACACAATTAAAATCCTCGTTCCTTACCAGCAGGATTTATGCTTTTATTACCTTCTCTTTTTTTTGTAAGCATTTAATAAAAATCTTTTAAACCTTTAACTCAGTCAAACCGGTAGCAGGAATTATTTACGCCAAGCAGATGTGCTAACTTAGCAATCATCCCACCCGCCTCTCTTCCCCGGCACTGTGCTCTCCCTTCCTGTGACCAGGGCTGGAAATGCCACTTTTACGTAGACGGCCCACCAATATACGTACTGTTTACATCCTGCAGCCTTCACAACAGCTCCCACTTTGGCAACTCACGCTGTGTCCGCAGGAAAAAAAAATAAATCAGCTGGCCTTGACTCACGTTAGAGTATCCACCAGCAAAAATCAGGGACTCTTCTCTGGGGGTTTTGCACACAGCAAAGTCACTTTCCCAAGAGAAAGGGAAAAATGTTTATTTCTAAGTAGTGGTTTTAACCCTGTATTTACAATACTTATTGTTAAATAAAGTGGCCGCTCAACAACAGCGCCTTTTGCTTAAAATGCTGGATGCTGTTCCAGTCAGGCGACAAAAATGACATTACAGCCTCATTCTCCACAAAAACAGCTGCCTCGAAAAGTTACGGTGACCACTGTTTTTTAAAAAAACCACAGGGTGACATGGGAAGACGCAGCAGCGACAGGGCCTGTGGCAAACATCCCCTCCGGCATTCCCACGATGCTTTCTTCCCCTTTCTGCTTTGGGGTATGGCTGGTACTCAGTTCCTGGTGATTTTAAGCAATCCTGGGGACTCAAATCCGAGTGTTCGTCACTCGCAAAGGTACCAGAGGAGCAGCAACCGCCGGGGGGAAACCCAACGGCCTCAGCATCCCGTACATCAAAGCCCCAAAAAGCAGCAAAAGAACACAAATCACCAAAAATTTAAGCAAGCCTGTACTCCACAGCCAATTTACTCCCACTGACACCAATTTAAGAAAAAAAAGGAAAAAAAAGTCAGGAAGACTAACAGAGCTGAAAAAAGGAACCGGACTGCTGACATTTACAGCTAATGATGAGATCTGCTTCACTGAGCTAGAATAGCAGACAATTTTGGGAGAGAAGCCCACACGCCGTACCCCACACAACCCGGCACGTGCTCAGCCCAAACGCCGGGAGCACCAGCCTTCCCGAGAGCAAGCGCTAGCAGCCCCCATCCTTCCCCTTCCCCTTCTGCCCTCCCTCCCAGAGAAAACCATCTCCCCGGCAGAGGAGTGAAGCACTCAGTCATAAACAAGAGCAGAATGTTGAAAATCCAGAGCAAGCAATGGCAAAGAGTAAATAAAATCCTCAGGCGGCTTGAAAGAGGCTTTGTCCTCCGGGGACGCTCCGAGAAACGTTTCAGAAGGGCCCTTTTTCTGCTACCACATCAATTTTTACATCCCAGCAGCAAGGGGCCTCGCGTGCCAACGGAAAACGCGAAGCAGACAACAGGCGCAGTCCTTCACGTAAAAGGCTTTGAAAAGTAACGTGACAAATTTCCCTCTTCCGAAAATCACTGCTGCGGAGTAACGCAGGAAACTTCAGGAGCCTAAAACAAAGGGTTTCCCTTGGCTGGCCTCGTGTGCGAAGAAAGCCAGAAGATACCCTGCTATTGAACCTGGTGGATCTAAACCTCTTCTCCCGGATGAGCCTTGTACATACCGCGTCTACCGCGACAGAAACCCAGGCCAGCAAAACAAGAGCTTCAGTGGCTCTTTAAACTGAAAGAGCCAGAAAGAAACGCCGCCGGAGCATCTCGTACACGGATACAGCCTGCAGACAGCATCACCCCAGAGCCTGGAAAAAAGCATCTTTAAACACCATGGTCGTTATGGTGAGCCCTGACAGCCCCTTCCAGCCCTGGGGTTGCACGGTCGGGGCGAGTTGGCCGCACTGGAGAAGTTGGTGGTCATTATCTGGACCCAAACGCTGGGGCTTCATCACTTTCAGCAGCCAGCGCGTGGGTTTTATCCGGCACCTGGCCGATAAAGGACAGCAAGCGTGGCACACCTTTAAGTTGGAAAGCTTCACGGTGTCATCTAGCCAAGGCGCAGAAAAGGAATTTTCCTATATACCGATGAGCGAGTGCGTAAGGCGAAGGCTTTATTTTAACAGACACACGAACGATTTTTATCTGCCAAACTTTCAACCCTTACAAGTTCCCGTCTGCCGAAACCAGTCTGTCGGTCCCGGGGGGACGGCCGGGGAGCTACACCCACAGACACAGGTGTGCCGGCCGCCGCCTCCACCGCGGAAGCATTAATTATTGCAACCCCCCCCCCCCCCCCCC
>RSEF01000006.1:12264419-12301880 GCA_003993805.1 Himantopus leucocephalus | reverse complement strand
CTTTTCCCCTCTCCTCCTCCCCCCCCTTCCCTTTTTGGCTCCCCCACCCCCCCGCCCGCACCCTTGCTCCGCCTCAGCCGCCGGCTCTCTTCCCGTATTGTATGTTTCAATGGTGATGGCGGCGGCTCCTCTTGAGGGGGGGGGGCGTTGGGGGGGTGGAAGGGGTTTCCTCCTGCTCCGCATACCGCCTCTAGGAGGAGTTACTGCAACCCGGGCCTGCAACAACCCCCCTATCGCTGCCGCCTTCCCAGACACCGCGCCGCTCCTCCTTGCCCGGGCCCCAGGGCTGCTGCTGCCGCCGCCTTCCCACAGGCACCCCCCTCCCCGCCTCTGCCATCGCTCACCACCCCCTCCTCCCCACGCTCCGCAGAGAAAGGGCTCCCCCGACCCCCTGTCTCTACGAGCTGCCCGGCTTGCATTCGTCGGGAGCATAAAGGAAGAAAAGCCCGGCTTCCCCTCGCTCTCCCTGGTCACAGGATGAAGGAGTTCGGAACCATGGAGGTTTCAAAGCGGTCCCAGGCTGAGCTAACGCTCGAGGATAGCTTTTGAGGTGTCTTCCGCCCGGGTTTTGTTAGGAAGGGAACCACCCATCCTTATATCCCTTAGGCAAGGTGACCTCCGCGTCTTGGTACAGTGCATCTAATCCAAATGTTCCAGCATCCCCAAACTGGCTTAAAACGGCCGTAACAAAGAGTACTGGCAGCTCTTTGTGTCTTGTTGCGTTGGAGCGTTTAAGGCGTTCACAGGCTTTTCAACTCAGCCACGAGGGCTGCAAACTTAACTTGCTTTCTAAATAAAAGCTGAGGTGTTTTTGGTTTTTTTTTTTTTTTTTCCGCCCGCAGTTGCATGGATTCAAGAGCTTGAGCTCTAAGATACGCAGTAAGTGGTTGTATTACGAGTCTCACGGTGTGTCTGTTGGCAGTGCCGAATACATGATCACAGACTGATGCAAACAGAAGAGTGCAGGGCTACACGTCTTAAACTGAGCTCAGAGATATTTTTACGTGAAACTGGGTTTATATCATCATTCCTGTACAAACATCTTGCATCGTTGCACTGATTTCACTTGAAAGGTATTTGGGGGCTACTGTAATGCTCTGGGAGGTAACAGCATTAACCCAGACTGCTCCAGCTCACATGCAATGTTACTTTAGGAGGCAGGCTGGGAACAACAGAACAGAGTGATAAAGAGGCATCCATGCTTTCAGCTTTCCCTTTGTCGCTGTAAAAAATCATAAAGATTCACTGGCTTCCCGGAGTTTGTTTTTGGCTCTGCCAAAGTAAACTTTTGTGTCTCTATAGAATTGCATTTGGTAGGGAAAAAAGCAATGGAGTATTCCTTCAGGTTATATTAATTGTGGACCACACAATCTCCCAAAGAAAGAGGGCGTGAGTTGAGAACTGAGGGTTTTCTCAGATGTTCTGTGACCCTGGGTAAAGCGTTTCACTCGCAATGGGTGTATTTTGACTGTAATTAAAATGGAAATAAAGATACCTTTCCTCTTTTTAATCGAGCCATTCAATGAATAAGAAATCTAACACATTTCTGTGGATTAATGCTTTGGAATCTATTCTCTTTCGCATTTCTTTTTGAAAGTAAGGTCAACATTCTTTGAAACCATAGAAGAAAAAACTTATGTGTATGAGTTTGTATTATTTTACATGTAAGGGGAAGCCTTACTTGGATCTTCCCTGTTCAGACTTTGAATTCAGCAAAGGAAAAAGATATTTGTAGAATTGTAAGTGTATTGAACCATATTGGGAGGGCAGGAGGACTACAAAGAAGATTGTCAAGTACTAAGCATAAAAATGAAAGATAATGTAAAGTGCATGTGAAAAAGGAGGAAGACTATTTACATTTTTCTATTTCCAGATACAAATAATTGCATCCGATAATCCTAGCAATCATGCATGTGGTACATAGCTTTGTAATTAAAAATAATTTGAGATGAGACAAAATATGCATCACAAATTTTTGAAAACATTCCCAGTTTGTTACAGATTAACATAAAATAGTTGCTGTGTGACAACAACACAAGCGTGTAGGAGGTCTTTAAAGAAAATAAAATTATGTCTTCTGTGTGAGACAAACTTTCAACATTAGGACAACTCATTCTGTTTACAAAAACATTTTTCTGTTTATAAAAAAACATTATCCTTACATTCAGGCATATTTTCAGCTTTAATTTTGTGTTTCTCACATCCACCACATAGGTATGTGCCATTCAGGTGGATCAGATGAAATCAAGTGATGTAAGGGCGGGGATCCTCTTCACATTTGCCTTTCATAGGATAATGTGGTCATCGAGTGTCACAGACTTAGAAGAGGCTTAGCACAGTCAGTGAGTGCGGGGCTGTAGCCTCCTAATACAGTTTTTGTGTTCCCTGAAATATAAGAATCTAATTCCCTCAATTTCTTCTTTATCACCCACACCAGCTTGCTACCAGTTTTCACATCATCAGTAAGAACAGTACATCCCAGCAGTAGCCGTGTCCCTGAGCAAGTCACTGTGTCACTGGCAGCAGAGTAGGTACAAGAGATCTCCCATTTTGCAGCTGTTGTTTTTTTTTTTTTTAAGTCAGTCATAGATGTCTGAATTTTAATACCAGTTTTCCTACCTTTGTGGTTTTTAATTGTCCCACTATAAAGTAAATTTCACCTCTGTATTTCTTTCTGCAGTGGATACAGTTTATCCTTAACCTAAATGTTAACAGCGTTGTATGTATGGTTTATGTTGCTTCAAGTATTTCTGGAAGATTCTGAGTTGCTTTGTGACACAAGAATAAACAATTTTTGAGTAGAACAGATGAGAACAAGGCAGCATTTGAACAGCGAGTTACCACACGTGAATTGTCCTGCAGTAACTGCACTTTCGGAACTGCCTGCTTTTTTAGAGCAGCAAAGATACATGGGTTTTTCTCTCCAGCTCCGAGTTCAGTGTTGAACACTGCAGCTGCAATGGAAAAGTGATAAGCAGTCGATCACCCAAACCACGTGGTGAGGAACTGGCAGGGTGGATGTCTTCACAAATTCTGTAATGCAGAAGATGATTGAAAGTCCGAGATTTTTGATCACAATAGCTGTATGTTCTGGCCATTTAGATCTAGTTGTTCGGGGAAGACTTGTTACTAACTAGCATTCTTCAGCACAAAAATTTGCAATGCTGGATTAAGATAGAGCTTTCCCCAATCAGCAGGAGCGAAGTCTGCCCTTACTAGGTTGTGCAAAGACCATCTGCCAGTTGACTTGCGAGTGCAAATACAATCTGTTACTTTGTCAAAATAAACAACATATCTATTGAGGGAGCATTTATAGACTGCTGACTGCGTAACTCTCCAGCTATTGGAAGAACAGCCTGTTTATGGCACTCTCACTTTTGGACAGAAGCTGTTATATCTCAAACACTGTAATGAATATTTCATAGTTTCAGAACCAGGAGATACAGCTTTACTCTTGCTTAGGCTGGCAGGCATCCAGGGTCGTCCTGGCAGTACAGTTATGTCAAGTACTCTGAAAGCTCTATCTTATGGGTGTATATAATCCAGGAATTTTATCAAATCGGTGTAAAGATTGTCATGTCATTAGGATAACCTAATATGATCAAAGTTGATGTGTGTATTATGGCAGTAGATAACAGGTGTAATAACTTGAGTTCTGCAAATAATCTGTATTTCTGTAATGACTTTTTCCCCCTCTTTGAACCACTTTTGAACCCCACCTCCACCCTCCATACTGTTTATGGGCTTATTATGCTAGTAGGTTGCCTACGGTGAGCTTTTCTTCTTAAGGAAACCAGAAAAGCTAAATCCTAACTTTTTGGAGAATTTTCTTATAGTAGTACTTTTTAAATTAGATCATCCCATGGTCTTCATACTTAAACATTTTTGTTTAATTTGATTTAATTTAATCAGGTTCTGACATGGTGTTTAAGATAGATTGACAGTTAGGATGTCCTCAAAAGTCACAAATTAGCTAATGCATAAGCAAGAGGGAGAGAGGTCTTTCCTGTGCAGACACCAACTGATTCTAAAAGTTAAATGATGCTTATTAGCTTAAAAAAAAAAAATTAAAAGTGTTTTAATTCTTGTTATTTATCCTTAAACACATCAATGCAGACCACAGAGATCATTGTCTTGACTCAGTTATTTCTTAGTCATATAAGTAAAAATACAAATATTTGATTAGTTATGGTTATTCACAATATTTTTTTTTTCAAATTGAGATTTATGAATATATCTTTCAGAATTATGGAAAAAAAGAATAAGGGAACCCCAAAAATAACATTGTGTTCAGTTGAGGAATAGGCTGTAGAATTCCCCTCCACAGCTCAGAAACAATAGCCAGAAATGGCTAAGGTATAGCAAAAAGCAGTGTGGTGATCACACCTATGGAAAGGCTTCTCTGAAGAGTTAAACAGGTTAGGACTTCTAGCTAAGAAAACTCAAGGGGCGATATGAGAAAGGACACAGCTGATTCTCTTGGCTTTTTGCCCTATGCCTCCAAAGAAATGCAATTTTGATATTAACTAGTAAAACAACCTATTTCAGTTTCTGAGTTTAAGGAGAGCTGGATGGATAACATGATACATTTGTCAGTGATGCATTTGACCACAGATTAATAATGATAACCAAGCACTGCAAGTCTAAGAGGCAGAAAAACCTCCGTCTCTGTAATGCACGTGAATTCCTTGAAGCAAACTATTTGCAACAAAATGTTTGTGCTTTTACTGAACCACAGTTTTTTAGTGCAGAAAGTGACACATCCCAGCAGCTGTTTGGGGACTTCTGATGCAACTATGTTTTGGCATTTGTAGAACTACATTTCTTTGTTGGAGGAGCAAAGATGTAGCACTGTGTCATCGCACCGTTTGATCGTCAAGTCACTCATCTACTGATCACTCCAGATTTGTATTGCAGGATAATTTCTTAGCAAATCGGCATCTCACATACAAAACTAGATCATATTTCCCACTTCTCACAATGTTGCAAGGGGATTTTTTTGTAGTTATGTCCGATTAGTTTTTCCTGGGCTAGTACAGATGTTTGTGCCTTGTCAGTTACACTCTTTGGCATAGTTTGCAGCTGTAATACACATTTCCTTTCTCCTCTCCTGACATTTGCAAGCACGTTGTCTTCCTGGATGGGACTATTAAGCTCCAAGTTCTTTTCAGAGAAACTTCACAGGATAGGACAGCACTGCTTGTTTGTCTGCTTTCATAATTGTTCCTCAGTTTGATTTAAAACAGTCAATTTAAATCATTAGAATAACTGACTATTTTTTCCTGCTAACTACAGGGCCCTCTGGGGGATAAAAAAAAGTTAAAGCTCAAACTGCGACCTGTAAATACATGAAGATGCACTGAAACAAGTTACCTTTGGGTCTCATGTTTGTCTGAGGCAGTACACAGCAAACCTCCAAAACATTTATTTATTGCAGAAGTGCAAAATTTTACTACTCTCCCAGGGTATAACAATATACATCCAGGAGCCATCATTTTTGTAAAGCAAGAGGGACCTTAAAGCCTTAAGGAACTATAGAAGTCATATGTTTCAGGCACATTCTCCTTTCCAAGTTGGAGCATCCAAATATGTTCATTTTCCTATATAACTTAATGCATCTGTCGCTGTTAAACATCCAGATCCTTGAGGATATTGCCTCATGATCCAAGGCTCATTATAGCTGTACCCAGAGGAGGTCAGGAGTGAGACACTTACTTTTGCTGTCTGGCAACTCCAGAGCTAAAGGTTTTTCAGCAAATCACTTTCATTTGAAGGAATCACCACTGTGTCGGTGCGTATGATCCCTTTGGGCTAACACAGAAACAAACCCAGGTGCACAGGAGAGGCAGAGTAAACAGCCGTCTCTAAGGAGAGCGGGGAGGGAGAGATGGATGTTCCTGGAGCTGCCTGTTTGTCCCCTTTGGCTGCAAAAGGAGCCAAGGAAAACCTGCTCTGATGTAGCTGCCTAATTTTCAGATACCTAAAGTTAGATGAGAGGAACGTATCGTTGTGGGGTGCAGCGCAATCATCTGCACTGTAGGTGTCATGGCATTCGAAGCCAAAGGTATCTTCCCCCTTATTACCATGCCTTGCCAAAACCAAGTCTGCTGTCCCCAGACTATTTGCCAAAGGCTCAGTCATCTGATTTGTTCGTTGTTTTTTTTTTTTTTTTTNCAGGGATTCTTAGAAACTGAGCAAACATTTTACTTTAGCTAGGGTCCCTTAGCAAATAGCTGCCGACTCTTGGATTTTGAGATAGATGTACACCTCGTTATTGATTTTCTCAGTTTTGAGGAAAGTAAGACAATACACAAGGCTGATAATCATGATCATTTCAGCATGGGCATAACCAGAGAGTAAGTCTCTACTTTCCTCTGATCTTGGCTCTGTCCCCTCTGTTTGCACTCACTCTCTCAGTTCCACAATTCGTGTAGCTTTGTGTTTTATTGTTGATTAATTGCATGTCTTAAGGAAGAGCTCCAGTAAGGCTATTCATGCAGTGGGATGGATCAGGCTGTCTTTCTCCCATGCAGATTCCCTGGTGTCCAGTAATATAGCACAGCTGATGTTGCCGCCTTTCCCTTAGCACAGGCACTAACTAGGACTCTGTCCTCAATCCAGCTGTCTATTTTCATAGAGCTGAGGATAACAGTATTTTTGACACTTCTGCCCCTCTGCCAAATCGGTTGAAATTTGCCACCTAGTTCCATAGTTGCTGGGGCTGACTGGCAAACAGCAGATGGCGAGTTTTCCTTAGGATATTAACCTAAAAACCATTCCCAAATAGAAAGATGAAGTGCAAGAGAATTTATGGTTTGTTATATGGATTAGCTGTCATTTACAAAAGACAGAAACTGCGTGTAAGTAAACAGGTATTTTTATAAAAGGGAGAAGAGAGTATGTACATCATATGTAACAAATGCAGATTGTACTGGAATATGCATGGCACGCAAATTAAAATAGAAACTTCAGTAAAACATTGACACAAAGGAGTAAAGCTTCAACACAAGGCACAGGGAATTCATCAGACTCCCCATGGATAACGACAGGATGACACTTTAAATATGGTGTCATGTTTACCAGTGCAACAACCGTCCAGTCCAAGACATTTTTTCATTACCTCCTGCCTGTTTTTTCAGCCCTCCTTTGGTTTTCCAAAAGTCCATTTTCCAAACTAACTTCCTCCTGGAATCTCTCATCATTATTCTCATAATGTAGTGAATAGGCTAAGGCATCTAAAATAGCAATATACAGCTCTTGCATAGCACTTTTCATCGTAATATAAAACATCACTTCCAAATAAGATTAGCACAACTTTCTTTATCTGATAAATGGATACTTGGTGATTAAATATATAAAATTTCCACCTTTTGCAAGAAGGCAGAAATGCTTTAAAGGCACTATAATTAAGCAGCAGCTTACTATTACAACACTGAACTTTTACTACTGAGCAGGGATTCAGTGAGTTCTTTAAGCGTACCCCTAGTGTCAAGGACAAGTGTGGTTTCATTGACATCACTGGATGAGTTAATGGACACAGGAAACAGGTAACTGAGGCACAGGTTTTTTTCTGACAGAAAAACTCATAAGCTACTTTTCATTCATCCAGATGGAAATCATTTAACTGGATCCCTTTCCTCGTACGTGTTAAATGTTTAATCCTTTAGTGTCTTTTCAGTTTTTATCACACTGAGAAAAGATTTGCTTAAAAACTTAATAGTGGAAAAATATTTATAAAGAAAAACAATAATTACAATATTTCAAATCTATTATGATCAGCAACTCCTTATGGCACAGCTATTTCTGCTTTTCTAAACTATTGCTAGAAATGGTCGACATGGAATTCAGAATTTCCAGGATCAAAAGACAAATCAAATATTGTCATATTACCAAGGAAAAAATGGAAAAGAAAAAGTAAATACTCATTTTGGCTGAAGAAGCTCCTACTGAGATTGAAAAGATTGTGGGAAAGAACAGCCCTTTCTTCTCTTCATTCTAGCAATTATTTAACATGGAATTTTCTTGAAGGCCAAAAAATTCCAAGTAGCTAAACTACGTCAAAAGGAGTTGAAATAATGTTTTAGAATCAGCACAATGACAATAATAATTACTAGTAACACAAAAGTATAGTACAGCACTTACATTAATGAATGTCAAATAATATTGGGTATTGAATATACAGGCTGAAAAGTTCAATATAAAAAAATGTAGAAAGTGTATTCAGATTTAAATGTCTCAGTCAATAAGTGTTTATAAGAGATATGCAGAAACAATGCCCTGTCAAGATCTGCTTATAATTCATCATTTTGCTACAGGTATATTAAATATTGTACATGCTATGTCACCAAAGGAGGGGGGGAGTAAAATATCTCTTGTAAAATTCAAGGAAACCAGATATCTAACAATAACAAATTGCTTCAGCAATCATTCTCCTGCAGGGATTAGGTCATTAATGTTTGACTGATGTTGGCTAACGAGCCGATCTCTGACAGAAAGAGTCCCAACATCAAAGAATTTGGTGTCCAAATTGTATCAAGATGAGAAGCAGGGGCAGTGCCAATGACACAAGCATTCCAGGTGTGGGGAAAGTTCATCAGGGAGGTGGGTTTTCTGTTGCTGTGAGGACTCTGAATGCTACAGGGATGTCTACTTGACACTATGCAGCTTTCTTGGTAGACCCACTTCACCTGCATGGGGGACACTCTCCCACCCACCTCGCAAGCTGGGGCACTGAGAGCAATACCTCCACATGGCACGGCGTGGNGCATTCCATAAAGCTGTACTTTTAAAGCAAATCTCTTGATCGCGCCCACACGCTGTGCTTTGGCTCACAGAACAAAACAGTCGCTCAATATACAAACTGGATTCCCGCTAGATGAAACTGAACCAGAAGGTGAGCTCCAGCAGCACACCTCATGCCTGAACCACTAATGGCAGTGGTTAGTGCCGCTAGGCCAGACTACAGCAGTCAAAAATTAAACAAGGCAGATCCTGCCAAGGAACTATCTTGTTATTCCAACCTACTCTTCTCATACTGCACTGAGTGGGTAGATATGGCCCGTAACTCTGGCACTGCAAGTTGTACTGCTGGAGAGCCCACGACATCTGCAGGCTTTCCCCGTAAATCAGAAACTCCCTCCCATTACTGCGCCATTCAACATCTGGAGTCAATTTTGCATCATTCAAAACCATGAGAATGTTGTGGAGTAAGGCCGTTCCACCCTGCATCAAAGGGACGCTCAGTTCTCCTTTTATTGGGGGGGGGAAACATGACAATGACAATGTTCTGCCCCAGTTTATCCTATCTTTAAATTTAAAAAGGTGAGGGACAAGAAGGAATAATAGAGTAACCTGTTTGGTTAGAGAACTGGAAAGAATGATTGTGGGCAACCGCGTGCTGCAGCTGAGAAGCAGCCTCAATTAGGCCACTGGAGGCCTCTGCGGCTGTGCCTTGTTTGCTGCTTCTGCTCCATCTCCCTCCTTCACGCTCGCCCTGGTACCTCTGCAGACCGACAGTCCATGTGCGCTTCTGAGCTATCAAGCTACCTTTGCATTGGAAATTCCCCAAAAGGGTGAAACTGCTTGGTCTGTGGCACTGCTGGTGGTGTGCAACACCAGGGTAAAAGCAAGTCTTTGCAGGAGAATGGAAGGGAAGATTTACTGAAGCAACATTTTGAAACATTACTGCGAGAAAACAATGGAATTATCACAAAATGGAATTTCACACGCCCAGCAAACCCCCGCCAGAGACAATGGACTGACAAACGCCGTGCAATGCAAAGCAAGAATGCAAGTTCCACTCCACAAGTTTCACGACCAGTCCTCTCATACCTACCATTAATACATCTAACCTACTAAACTTCATGACAGCAGTTCAACAAAGTCATGCTTTGCAGCAAAAAAAAAGAAAAAAGTTTAGCAGGTTTTTCTTTAAAAAAAAAAATCTGCAATATTCTGACTAATTCTGAGTCTGTTTAAAAAAGAACAAATTTATTAAATAACTTCAACAAGCAACCAAAATCATAAGAAAGCTAGAAAGCTAAACTGGTCTTGCTGCCTAGCGTTTTAAACAGCAGAAGCTTTATAGTCAACTCCAAAACTATCAACAAACACCTACAACCTTAACTCATGTTTTGCCATGATGTTGTCATCAGATCAAAATGTTTGACAAAGAAGGGGTACAAGAAGGGAGGAAGTAGAGCAGGGAGGATAGATAATAAAAGTGAGTGGAAAAATGATCAAAACATGACCAACAGAGATTTTCTGAAAATGCAGAAGAGAAAGTAGCCATTTCATCTGGGACAAAGACATCTGGAAGCAATAGGGACAAAAACAGGGGAAAGGGGAAAAAAAACCCCGAAAAAGTGTAAAAGAAGGGGAGACCCTCATCCAGCAAAGCATTTGCGTGTAGGCTCAAGGTGAAGCAAAGCCTAAAGATCGAATGGGAATGCATTGCTGGATTTAGAGGAGGGAAAAATGATAGCAAGAGACAACAATATTTGAGTAGGTACCTATCAACAGCTTGCTGTTTTCAAGAAAACATGTTTCTTTTAATTGCTATTTCAGAGCTTTCTAGCTAAGCCCGAGATTCCGGGCTGTAGAACGCTGCTGAAGAGGACACAGTGACTCTTGCCAGACTAATTGCTTCACGACAGACCAGCTAAGATCAGAAGAGACCATTTTCAATCACCTGGTCCCTAAAATAGCCCTTTTGAATTTTGTCAACGTAAAGGAAGATTTTTGGAGAGACCGTTTTGTCTGGGAGAGGTCACTGGTACCTGGTCCCTAGGCGTGGCCTGTGTGGATATGTTTATGCCTGCTAAAAACTGCTTTGCCTATGGAAAGCACCATTTTACTAGCAAACTTAGGGAGAAAAAAACACAATAGGAATGTCCTTAGGACATTCTGGGTGAGGAACTTTTACAAACTTATTCCAAAAGCCCAGTAAAAATATATCTAAAAGAAAACACAAAAAAAACCAAGAAAAGAGCAAAGAAATCGCCCCCACAAAGTCATTAATAAAAAGTAAAATTATCAAACTATATATATAATCATTTTCATTAAAAAAGAAGGAAAAAAGCACACCTACCGCCTGCAGTTCTGGTCAGGTATCTCCCCTCTCCCCCCCCCCCCCNCCCCCCCCCCCCCCAAAAAAAATTAAAAATAAAAAAATACAAATAAAATAGATTAACCCTATCATCAGCCTGGTTCCTAACTGAAACAATTTCTTCCCCTGCTTAAAAATTATTTACTGAATAAATCTGTTAAAAACCTTAAAAAAAACCCTGCAATTCTTCAGCTGAAACTGAAAGCAGAACTTTTTGCCCCCTCACTCTTTGTAATCTTGGAATTACTTTAACAGCAGCAGTTCCCTGCCCTGGAGAGAGGAGATGGGTGCCGGGGGCAGGTGTCCTCATCAGAAGGTCAGGATTGTTCCAGCTGAGTTGGCAAAGCGTGTCTGAATGAAGGTTATTGCCTCTCTGGGACTTGCTCTGATTTACAAGACATCACTTTGAACTTGAAATCAGAGCTTTCTCTCTGAAATGTTATGTGAATTGCTTATCATTTAGTTCTGCCTAATGATTTAGATAATATCATTCATTAACTCTAATAATAATGGCCCTGATTCACCAGAGTACTTAAATATGCAAATAACATCATTTAGGCCAACGGGAATCACACGCTCACGGTTAAATATGTGTTTTAGTGCTTGGGCGAATGGGATTCCCAATGCACTCAATGGGTAGAAGTCTTATAANAATAATTAATTTTTGTTTTTTTAATAAATTGCAGGAGCTGTGGTGGAAGGATACTCTGCAGCCCATGTGAACAGAATTTAACCTTCAGCAATGGGAGCTGAGTAAGGGACGCCAGATTCGCACGGCAGTTGGTACAAAGTATCCCGAGCCCTTCAGGCAGCTGGGAAACGTCCTCTGCACCCCTCAGCGCTTTGCCAAATCTTTTTTTCCCTTCAGTGAATGTACTAAAACACGAACGGCGGAATTTAACCCTCGTGATCCTTATTTTCCATCTGGAAGTACATCTGGTGAGAGGTACCCACAAAAAGGGCTTCAATGGGCCAGCAGAATAATATTTCTGGAGGGCTCCAGACAAAATACATCCAGTGTGCATGGTGGAGACCAAAGCAGAAGTACAGGAAGCAAAGGAATTATTCAGTGAAACCAGATTTTTTTCCACACTCCACATTTTCCTTTTCCGACAAGATATTTCATGCCTTCAAAATCCACTATGGTTTTCCTTTTTTGGCAAAAAAAGGAGAAAGAAAAAAAAGTCATTTATTTAGAACTTAACAGGAGAAGAAAGTTTGTGATGAAAAGGTTAAAGACGGAATCATCAACGATATAGGTGGAAGTTTGTCATCTGGTAACCAGAAACGGTAGCAAAAAGTTTTATCACTTCCTTTCTGAGCAGCACACTAAACTGGACATGCGGGGTTTGATTGATTTTTCTAAGGATAATTGTTCAAGATGGATTTCTTTCTTGGATCAAAGAATCCCCCCACAGAAATATCATCTATGTCTTGCACTCATTTATACAGCAGCTGCTGGAAAATGAGCTTAATTCTTCATCTGAAGAGTCCGACCACAATAATAGAATGAAGTGAAAATGACCAAAGAAAAAGAATATAAATGGTGTCATTTTCGAACCCTGCCACTGGCCTCCGGGAGAAGACAGCAAGCAAAGCAGAAAGCGTTGGCACGCCGAGCTCCCGCAGCCCCAGCAGGCAGCATCTGGGCACAGATTCCTGGTGTGCAGTTGAAGAACTCTTCCCAAGCTCCAGGGAGGGAACTTGCAAAACATCTCCAGCAAATCTTCAGGAAGGTCCTCCTTCTCCTTTCATTCTGTTGTCATTTCCCAAGCTTCTCCACCCTCAGACCGGTCTCACTTTTTGGCTATCAGCCAAGGTGTTTGACCCTTGAAGTGGCAGACAAATGGTTTCACATGAAAACAGCCAGGCAGAATTAACAGTCATCAACAGCGACGGCAACCCAGTTACAGGCTTTAGCAGGGACGGACCCTCAAACTAAACTGTCAGGTTCAGGGTGGTGCAAACCCAGCTTTCTACCATTTGGGTTCTTCTTGAAATGCAAGGCACTTATGTTTGGGAAGAGCAGCTAATCAGTAAAATTTCACTGATTCGCAACCTCTGGTTTATCCCCAGGGGCTGATGAGATTGTATCAATAGGAGGGGCTGTAGGCACAGCAATCCAAAATGGTTATCTATCTACTTCAGTTAAAAAAAAAACCAAAAACCAAAACAACAAACAGGCTGTAGTCTGCAGCAACCATGGGGAATGTTTCTCACCATTTTCCTACCTTTATGACAGGTGAGTGGTTATCTTCCACGTACTTTTTCCCCAGTTGTCTTTCATCTTCTCTACTTCAGTGCAACTGCTGCAAATAATCTCAGGTCCTTTCCCTCTGCGCTTATGCCGCCTGAGGTGCTGTGTTTGCTTGGTAGCCAGCAGTGCGAGACACTCATGACTCAATGCCCAACAGAGGCACCGTGGGATTGCCAAAATCCCCACACGCGCCAGGCACCCGTCTGTCAGCGGTTCAGTGTCACCACTGAGCTCACTACAGCGTTTTAGGTGTGCCGCTCCTGCTTCCTAGAAAAGCCTGTGGGAATTAGCTACCTCGGTGCCTGCGGGAATTAGGTCGGAGCTGAATTTTCTCCACAGCTGAAGTCTAAACAATCCCTTTTGCCAGGATGCAAAAGGAGCTGCTGGTTTGCAAATGAAAGTAGGAGTTAAACCAATTTCTGAGTCAGCAAACTTTCCTCCAAAATATCATTCTCAGAAAGGTTTTAAAATACTTTTTGCTGAATTAAGTTCAGCTTTTTAAGGGAACCCAAAAGGAAGCATTAAACGAGCCTCTGAAGGCTCTAAACTCTGCTGCCCTAACAAGCACCTTTAGAGTTGTGCAGCTAATTTGAAGCCAAACCGATGCTACGAACAGAACAGTCTGAGATAAGGAAGAAAAAGGTAATAAGGATAAGAGCACACGTTGACACTCTGTGTGCATCTGTGTTTTGCTGACAGAAAGTAGCTGAGTCCTATGGAAGTTGTGGCACCAGAGCCTCCTGTGGTTTGCACTGGTGTAAGTCAGGAGCATCTCCACTGATAACAGCGGAATTATGCTGGGGCAAAGCTGAAGTAAAGAAAAAAAAATCAAACCTCTTTTGCTCAGACTCTTCCTGCTCCCCTGCCTCTTTGCTGACACAAGTCAGGTATTTTCAAGAGTTCTGGCAATTGCATTTCAATGTCCCCCATGCCTCAGACAAAAACTTTCTCTCTCACAAATACATCAGTTGAAAACCAGCCCAAGAAACAAACCAGATACAGTATCATCTCAAGACTCCTTTACCTTTCAGTAGCTGCATCAAGACAACCCAACAGACGTATGCTTTGTTTGCTTTTAGGTAAGACAAATCCAAGAAAAGACAATCCCATGCAGTGCAATCACAAACAGTTACAAAACAGAAATACATGACAGACGCCAAAGGGAACAGGAGGCACTGGCAGGTTCTTCTTGGGATCTGTACGTTTTAGAGGATTAAACATAGCCAGCATTTTTAGAAGGGGCCAAAGCATTCAAACTACCTACCTTGGGGGCTGAGCGCTACAAGACCAGAGTAGAAATTCATTGCTGCCATTACTATAACCTTCCAAAACCAAGGCTGCCATCACTATACCTCGTTGGGTCTTTAGGAACTGTTTTGTGTTTAACAGGTGTGTCATTAAAACACAAGAGTTGTGTGGCACTCGTTTAAATAAGTGCTGTTCCAATTAGCTAAGCTTCACAGCTGCAAAGTCTTATAACAGGGAGCATTATACTAATGAGAAAACACACAAGAATCCCTCCCTGCTCTGCAGTTCATTTTCTTTCTGTGCCATTTCAGCTCCAGTACCCCGAGCATCTCTTGAAAACATCATGCATGGAAAAGTTTCATCTGAAGGACAATGTTGGCATGAGAAGACATGGTTGTAAATATCATGAATCAGTTTAGGTTGAAAGTTGCAAGGAGTTTCCTAACTGCGAGAGCGATCCGAGTCAGGAACAGCCTGCGGGATAGGGAGGTAAGGGACACAGGGTGGTAGAAACCTCACTGTTTTTTTAGATGGTGTTCAATAAATTTCTGAAAGGATGAGGTGACAAATGGATTGCAACAGTCAGGGGTTGGGTTGGGTTCCTTGGGCACCCCCTGGCAGGCCTTCTCCTCTGCATACAAGAGAAGCACATCTCTTACTCTGTTGTTTTACTCTGATGGCGCTAAAAGGCTGTATGGAAACAGTTGGAAAAAAAATGAACTAATTAATAGTTTATAAACAGATGAATAATGGTGGTGGCGGTGACAGCTTCAGCTGGCAGAGCTGTAGCCAGGAGAAGATGTTGTGAACACAGCCCGTGATCCATACGTACAGCACCGCAGGAACCTTGGTGGTCAAAACTATCCAGCGATGCTGCCGGAGAAGGTGCCGAGCTCCTTTTGTAGTGGCAGCATTGTGCGAAGAGCAGGGCTTCGGTGGACTGGTCTAACTAATGAATTACTGCCTGTGTTTCTCTGTTGGGATTTCTAAACCGTGCTAGCTTCTCTCTATCCCCCTGAAACTTGTGGGTTGCAAACTGTATTTCTCCCTTCCATGAAGGACCAAGGAAAGGGCACGTGGTTTAGGGAATAGATTTAGGCTTCCACTCCTTTGCTCATTTTCAAAAAAAAGTATATTGTGATGTTTACTTTAGTCTGATAATATAATTTTTCTTGATGGGTGGTTTAGACTCGAGACATTAACAAAGGTAGGTCAAGAAGGATAATTAGGGTGTACATATGCAAATTATAATGACATACTGTAAATTTGCATGTGACCTTTGGTTAACATTTAAAAAAGCCACGTGGATTGATTTATCTAATAAACATTCATTAGGGTATCATCGAGGTATTCTGCCCTATGCTTCATTTTAAATGAGGATTTAATTAAGCTACTTGCAGGCCTACAATTTAGAAAGATGTTAGACTTTCTTGCTGACCAGGGCTCGTCGTCATGACAGTTATTCCAGCTCATGGGAGGTGCTCTGTTTTATTTTTTATTTGTTATTATTTCCAGCTCATGGGAACTGCTCTATTTTAGCCAGAGGCAAGAGACTAAGAAATTCTCTTTGTACGCACTAACTCCACAGCTCTTGGGGAAGGTGTTACCATCCCTGCATAGCCAAGGAGCAGCCTCTAGAGGAGCTGGCGGGGGGCTGCGCTTGGCTGTCTGAATCTGATCAAGAAATAGACCTCATTTGATAATTAGTAATCATGGAATCTCTAAGTACAGTGGCTACTGTGATTTTTTTTTTCCAGCAATACCTTAATTTAGTCACCACAAAATTGTTAATATTTCACTTTAATAAAAAATACATAATATTTTGAAATAGTCTTGAATGATTCCAGCTTGAAAAATGAGAATGACCTTTAAATCTATACAGGGCAGTTCCTTTGGGCACTTTTAATGCAATAATTTATTAAGTTCCTATAGTCATCATGTGTGCACAAGTATCATGTAAATATTACAGCTGTACTCCATGACAAAACAAGCATAATGCAGACAGAATTATACAGGGAACTGACAAACAGGGAGAAAGGAAGATCTACTATTTTCTGTACAAAAAAATATGCAGCTTTTTGATAATTTGTAAAAATGCATAACTTCTGGCATTTCAGAGAAAGAACACTGTATAAAAATAAATATTCTATGTACAATAACACACACAGGCCAGTCCAGGGTTAGAATCATCACTGCAAAAGAAAACATAAACGAGGGTTAGTGACAATTCACTAACGAGCGTTAGTGACAGTTCACTAACAATTGTTAGTGACAGCTCAGCAAGGGGAAAGCACCACTTCATGGGATGGAAGGACAGTGTTAGGGAAGCTGGCTCCGAGGTCTCCAGGAGGAAAAGAAACAGTGCTGGATCTCAGCACAGATCCTTTTCAGTTCCCTGGGGGGCAGCAAGGATGGGGGGTTCAGCCTGGGCTGACTCTGCCTCCACTTTTTTCCTGTCGCTGTGGCTTGAGCGCTTGGCATTAATGCACACAGCAGGTACTGAAGGTGGGCTAGACCCTGAGGAGTAGCAGAGAGGTCAATGGGAACCTCCAGAGGGGACTCCTGAGGCAGGTGAACCATCAGAAACAAAGGGAGAGTGGAGCCTTTCAGGGCTAGTCCAGAAACGAGCTAACAAGCCCGTCCCCTGGGAGCAGGCTCTGCCCCAAGCCCAGCTGCCAGGCCACCCCTCAGTGGGCGCACTGGGGGATCTGGTGCCGAGAGCCCGGCGAGGCGTGCAGGGGCACTGAGCCGCAGCCCGTTTGCTCTGCCCCGCTCCCACCAGCCTCCAGTGGCACCCAGGTTACCTGGGGTATGCCAGCTCCCAGCCTCTGGTAACAGAGTTGACAAGGTGGAAATCTAATTTTTGTGCAAGTATTAGAGTACTTCAATGCCAGACAGCTCAAAGGCCACAAATACAATTCTCTCCCTTTTAGCCTATAAAACTAACTAGCAATATACAAACAAAGGAGAGTTTTGCTTGCTGCTTTTCAGGGGCATCATCCTGGAAATGCCACGCGTGCCTCCAGACCTCTTGCTCTTAGTCAGACTCATTGAAAAACATTAGCAGGACCCGTAGCACTGCCAGCTCAGCACAGTCACACCATTTCCAGGATGATTTTACCTTATTCCAGCAGCCTTGAACTGGAAGGCCATCTTCCCCCTGCAAAAAAGACAGATGAAATAGCAGTTTAGGACACAGAAAATAGTGCAGAGATCAAGAAAAGAAGGAGTGGGTTAACTATTACAGCTGCAACAAACAGTCTGAACCGGGGCTGGAGGAATAGTCTGAAAGATATTCCTCACCCCTTCAGAGTGACCCAGGCTTCTGCCTGACAACCAGCATAGCTCGCAGCAGGGGCTGAAGAGGGGGGTTGCCTGCAGGCTACGCAAGGAACCGGTAGGCTTGTTCTCATTCTTCCCTAAGAGAGGCATTTAGCCAGGCTTCCCCGAGGGAAGGAGGGCACACAGGAGGTCCCATTCAGCCACAAAAATACTGCAGGAAGTTGGCTCGAGATGGCTGGTCTATGTCCTCAGGCTTGACTCTATACTGCTGAGGTTATAAGCAAACCACAGAGGCAGCGCTAACCTTGGGTCTGAAGAGGGGCTGGAAAAAACCTCCATTTCCTTTCTGCCCTGTTTGTTAAAGGGTTTGCTTTATCACATGAGAGATTGCTCAGCTGTCCCCTCTTGCCTCTGAGAAGATCCTGCTCCAGTGAAATAAAGAAGGCAAGAAGCTGGGCAGCCCCGTGCTGGTTGAGGATCTCTCAACCAATGCCCTGAAGTCTTGGGCTACAGAACCCAAGGTGGGCACGTGATTTTTATTTTTTTTTTAATATTGAAGAAGCTTGGATGCTTTAAGGGCTGAGACTAAATGGTTGAGAAATGCTTTTGTGAATTACTGCCATTAATTTCATCTCTGTGCAGCCCTATTTGATGTGAGAAAACAGGAAATTATGTCAATGATAAGGTGCTCTTGAGCAAGAGAAAAAGTCAGACATAAGGAGATACACCTCTGGCATGAGAAGACAAGTATTTCTGCTGCGTGTGTGTGTCAGATTCGTGGGCTATTGGTATTCCCCAGGAAAACTCAAGAGCAGGGAGTGAAATTGGACAACGCACGATGCAAGCACATTTCTTCATTCAAATGACTCAGTTCTCACTTCTTCAAGTACTGCGTGAGAAATCTACGGTGCGTATCATCCCATTTGAGAAGGGGAAAGGGAAAAAAAAAACCAAACAGAAAAGCAAATGCACAGTAGTATACTGAGAAATAAACTACTTAAAGGAGATGCACTTTCAAGGTACTGACGAAGTGAATGTTGCCATTATGCTACAACCATATTGCTTTTCGAATGCATTCATTAGACTGTGGTCTCCTTGTGATATTTCCTCCCCCTCCCCTCCACTATGTGGAAATACTGAGTTACAGGTTAATTACTGGGTAAATTGTGGCGTTCCCATTGGTACATTGGTGGTGGTAGGAATAACTGGTGTAGTGCATTGCGGGAGGAGATGGGAAGTTAGGTGTATGAAGGAATGGGAGGCCAGGGAGTAATAGCTTAGGGATCAAAGGAAGACCAGGGTCACAAGGAAGTGTTTGTTGCAGGCGAATTTGCCGAGAACGGAAATGCAACATGCTTATTAGTACCAAGTATCTCCTTCCACATATCTCAGATATGTAAAGCATTAGTTCACAGCCTCCGTAAGTTACACACATGGATGTGTCAGCTGGATGCTAAGCTTTTAACCTAGTTGGATCAAAAAACATGCTTATTCACGTTCCCAAGCTAGCTTGCATGCCAGAACGCTATATATAAAAAAATAATGGCATCTGTATTTCACCAGATTTTCTGGCAAGTTTCCCTTAACAAAAATAGGTATGAAAAGAAGCGTACATTCTAAAATGGCCATGCGNATACGTTCTAAAATGGCCATGCGGGGTAAATCCTAACTGAAAGCAGAGACAAAAAAAGAAAGGTAGTCTACCAGGGCACTGGTAGAATCCCTGTACCTGTGAAATCAGGTGCCTTATTTGGCTGAAACTTATTCTGTAGAAACCTGGCTATTATCAGTAGGAGGCGAAAACACATGTGTCAGTGTTTTGTCCTCCTTTGTGGACTGTTTTGGGCCAATATTATTTCACCTGTGGGACTGGAAGAAGACTGTCTGTTACCCAGAATATACAGAGCAGCAACTGAGACTTTGCAAGTGGTCACCATTACAGTCACTGCCCCAAAGCGACAACAGCAGCGCCCAAAGGAGGGAACACTGGAAGGAAGACTAATGTTAGCTCTTCACAAAGGTCAAACAACAAAGGCTTTTAGTGGCAATTTCAGGGCTAGTTTCCTGAGGAAACTAAGAAAACCTTCCAAACTAAATGTGGCTTTTTTCTTTGGGACACCTTTTTTCCAGCTAGTTGAACTAACTGATATCCCATCCCTTGTAAATGGCATCAAATATCTTTAAGTGAGCATAAAGCTTGGAATAACCATCCTCAAGCAAACCTAGTCATGCCAAAGGGGGGCTGGAAGGGCAGGGGAGTACAAGTTTCATCGTGTTAAGGAGTTGTTGAGACTGCTGTAGGGAGCAAAACCTCACCTGAATGCTGCATTTCCAGAAAATCTCAGAGTGAAGTAATAGATTGGTGATGTTTAATGGGATATTTAGAAATCAGTTGAGTTTAAGTGTTCCTGAATACCTAATTGGGCTAGATGAGGCATTAATGCAATAATCATCCTTTCCTACTGGAGTAAAATGGCTATCAGGAAACAGGCAATTCCAAATTCAAGTTTCTTGGATGCTATGGGTGCCACTTGGACTTCTCGGGAGAGTCACAAATAGGAATTATCTAGTAGGAGTTGAGGGAGATAAGTGTCCAGTTAATACGTTTCACATGGGCTTGCTAACAGGATAACCATTTTTTTAGTCATCTTAATGTATAGGGTGACTGAGGTAATACCGAGCAGTGTTAGGCTGTGCTAGCCACGTACAATCACTTAAAAACAGAGTTAATGAAGGACGTGAGCATTGCAGCTCCTTGTTAGAACACCAGGCCAGTGCAGAGGCAGATCTTCACACATTAGTCTGCTGAAAGTTGTCAAAGTGAAGGCAAAGGAAGAATCGAAGCAGTTGTAAATAAATTCACATTCCAGCTACATTTTTCCTCATGCCACAAAGTAATGCTGACAGCAGCTGTGAATCACAGCCTGAAGGGAAGGGCCTGTTTCTGACAACAGCAGCGCAGGGAAGGTAGGATGGAGATAGGTAAGGAAGGAATTGCCAGGTGTTTCTGGGGCATGCAGCTATTCGGAGGTATCAGAAAATAACAACCAAGATACAAAAAGCAAACGAGCATGCAGGAAAGGGAAGGTACGCCATACCAATGGGCATGGGGCATCCAGGCCGTCCAGCCCAGGTAACCCTGGCTCACCCTTCTCGCCTTTAAAACCTCGGAGACCCTGTTTATGAAATCAACCACTATCGTTATTTCAGTTAATGCCAGTCACCTCCATGTCACGGGAGGAGAGGCTGAGTCCCCCCCACTGGGACTGTCCCAGGGCACTCTGCTGCACACCCAGAATACGGGTGTCCCATTGTTTCAGTTTTAGTTTTGCCTGCGTAATCACTAGTAGCACTTTCCTTTCTGTTTTTCTGTAATCTATGAGTCAGGAGATACTTCTCCGAGTTAAATCTGAGAGGATGGGAATGGCATTTCCTCCACTCTGAAATCATACATTCTTCCTATCCTCACTAGGAAACCCAGCAGCTGGATTTCTAGATGCATGATTCACAACTGCTCCTGGGATTTATGGCAGTACTACGGATTTTTGGCAGTGTTTGCTGCAGCATATGAGTTTAGATGAAAATGTAAATATTCCTATATTTATTCATTTGTCTAGATTTATAGACAATATATTTTGACAGAAACATATCCCATTTAAAATAACTGAGATTTGTTTTCCCCTCTGGGTAATGCAGCTCGAGTGCCCTGTGTTGCTCTCGGTGGATGACATCAGCTGGCCATTATTCCAAGGCAAGAAAAACAGCATTCAGGTTTTGCTGTTATGTAGACATGACATTAAACATCTCCCGAGAGGAGCCATAACTAGCAGCAAGGGAGACACAGGGCTCTATCCGCAAAGGAGAAAGCCCTGGGCTTCCAGCACATGGGACACCCCCATGTACCCCAAACCTTTGTGAGCTCCGGAAGAGGAAGGAATATAACCATGGTCACTCAACAGCCTGGTTGCTCAAAGGATCAGCAGTTCCCCACTGAAGAAAGCAGCTTTGCTATAGAATGCAGTGGGAACCAGGCTGGGCCTTATCTGAGTGTTGTACTTTTGCAAGACCATTATTTATGTTATGATTTCCTTCTTTCTTCCTCATCAACAAGTCTTAAAACAATACATTTGATGAAACAGAACATACCAACGGACAGGGTGCATCTAATCCAGGCGCTCCTTGGTCTCCCTTATCCCCTTTAGACCCTCTAGAGCCTTTCTTGCCCCTCTCCCCCTGTAAATAATAGTTTAGTCCAAGAAAAAAAGAATACACAAAAGCTTTAGGATCATCCATTTCAAACAAATGTCAGCGATAGTTTAAAAAAAGGATAAACATTTAGGAAACATTTTGAAAGAAGAGAAATCTCCCTTTGAGATGTTAAGTGAAAAACAACGTATGGAGATACTGTTACTTAGCTGCATAAACGCATCGGCCGTTGCTAAAAATCCCACGCTGACAGACTGCAAGGGCTCTGCATCAAAGGGGTTACAAGTGCCTCTGAACTTTACAGACAGGCCCATAGTCAGCCAGCAGAGCATGACTCCTCCTTCACCGGTACCATCGTTATGAGACCACTTCTCACTCTTAAAGAAATTATCACTATTATCATTATCAGTCTGCACGGCCCGGTTGTCCTTTGGGATGCTCCGAGTAGTGCTCCCCCAGAGAAACCTGTTAGACAGGGACCAGTCCTAAGCAGCACAGGGCAGCCACTGGTCCCTGGCCCTCTTACTCAGCAGCACAGACATACCCCAGGAAGGTGCGATTCTTGCAATGGTTTGATGTTACAATTTCTCCACAGGCTCCAGGTTGAGCTACACCAGAGCCAAGGCAGGAGGGAAACGAATTAAAAAATCATAACCAAAGAGAAGGCTTGCTCTCTTGGGGAGGGGCAGCATTAGGTCAATGAAAGCCAGCTGCAAGAGAGGCTGAGGGAATGCGCAGATGCCCTCACCAAGGGAGGATACATCCCACCCATCGTAGGTCAGCCAAGGCAAGGTATGGAATGGGTATTTGACACTTGTATCTATACCAAATATTTCTGTCTAACAGTGGAAATTCTCAAAGCTGCTGAGCATAAAACAGGGGAATGGGCTGCTGCACAGGGAATTGAATTTAGGGTCCTTGTGGGGAGGGTTAAAGGAATTACGGGATAAAATCAGACAGCACAGGTTGCTGTTTCTTTGGTTTTTTTTTAAAAAAGTGTTAAACCCAAAGCTGGCAAGAGAAATGGATGGGACAGGAGAGGTGATGAGGAGAAGTCACCCAGAACCAAGCACTGGAACAGAGAGGATAATCCAGGAAAATGCGGCATGGGTTGCTCTGGAGGAAGGAGGAGGGAACGAGGAAGAAAGGCGGAAGAGGAGGAAGGGATAAAGGGGACAAAGGTGGACCTGTAGGAGCGAGGAAGATGCACATACACACAAGAAAAAAAAATCACAGGCATTAAAATAACAGTGAAGATGTCAGCATGGTAGCACAAGTTCAGGGTTTACACTTTTTCAGCTGGGTTACCTGAAAGGCCATCTGTTCCCATTGCTGCCTAGTGCCACTATACTGTCTCTGCCTGTCCCCAGGCCCAGCTATGCTGTACTCCCACACCGAACAAAGGGCAGCAGGAGCATTTCTGGGATTTAAAAAGCACTGCTCTGCCTCAAGTAACAGAGAGGATTTCGGCAAACTATTTGGGAGCTTAACAAAGTGGATCCTCATTTTTAATGTGCTCAACACTGAAAATCTTCATATTAAAGTGCTGTGTATACTACTGCTGTCTGAAAGAGAGAGGCATTCCAAATGAACACATCTCCCACTTCTAAAGAGGCAGGGTTCCCAGTGCCCTGTGGAACAGGTGAGAAGTGGAGTGTTGCCTTCTCATTTTCACTTCACAGCTTTCTTCTTCGTTCTGAGGTCTCCTGGCTGAACTGCCACCACAGGTTTTTTTGCCAGCATTTGGGAGATACTGTCCCACGCTTCTGAGCGGGTTCTGACGCAGAAGCCATGTGTCCCACTGTAGGGGACACCTAGCGCTCAAGCGGGGGATACTGGGCTGCAAAGCAAATCCTGGGGAACCACTGCTGGGTCCGGTTCTGCTAAATGGTACTTGTCAGACATCTCCAATGACTTCAAAGGGATGGAGGCATTCAGACACAACAGCTGTATAAAGGGGACTCACCAAAACGGTGCTGTTTAACCCCTGTAAGCCGTAGTGACCTGTTCACAGTTTCTGAAGAGGGGCAGGAGTGAGGGGAAGCCCCTGTACAAAGACTCCCACTAGGGATCCCACCTAGTGCAAAGATATTGCACTTGCCCATTGCTGCAGTGAAATAAAGTGCACGCATGCTTCAAGAGGCCACCAAAACTTCCCACTCATGCTTTCCAACTCATCCTCTACAAGGAGGTGCAGTTTCTCCCAGTTTTCATTTCCTTTTGTGTGAGAGCTCAGAGAAGTCCTATCTACAACTAATGAAAGATCCTTCTTTTAAATAAAATACCCAGTTTAAAAACCAACTGAAAAAGTCTAGTTATTTTTTGTTTAGGAGCCACACGAACAAAACAAAATGCATCTTAGTGAAGAGGAAGTTAAGAAGCAAAGCCAGAAATGCAATTATTAAAAAAGAGGAGAACTTTGGAGCTCCCATGAAACTTGGACCTTTCTCCCCTAGTTTAAGATGCCAATTGGCTACTGCTTTCCAAAACTGCCCATTCTGTGCAGAGTAAGGTGACAAATATATTGCAGATAAAGGACAGAGAACACTCACTATGTATCAAAAGCAAATTCATATAATGAAATCACTGCACGGGCACATGCACTATAAAACTTCACATTTTCAGTTAAACTTAGGTGATACCAGAGTCTTACGAAGAGAAGGTGCATGTGTATGTGTGAGTACACGCATAAAGGCATACACATGTGTACTATATTGAACTGCTTGACATATTTATACAATTGTAATCTTACAAAGACTCTTAATCCAGAAGTCAGTCATATTTCTAAATATAAATTATATTCAACTGTAGCTCTCAACCATTTTTATCAAAAAGATTCAGAACCTTAACAGGCAAGAAATCCCTTATGTTGTGGAAAACCTGATGAAAAAGCAAGGAGCTTCTCAACATGCGCTTTTTAGTAATGTTTATCTTTCCATAACACAGGTGGTATGACAGAAAAGCAGCCGTTCACGTTATTGGTTTTCACCCAATTCTTCACCATCACATCCATTCAGGACAATGCCTGAGGAGACTTCACGTCTGATTCTTTAAGGTAGGCAAATTTAATTTATCTTTTCCAAATTTCCACCTTCCAAATTCTCTGGAGGATTGTTTGCTAGAGGGCAACCTTCTTTTCCATGCTTCAGGGGGAATTTAAAAGTAACGTAATAAGATTTGCTGACTCCACCTCAGTTAATTTTCATAGGAATCCCTACACACATCAGTAAATAGATAAGCAGGATTTCCTAAAGTGTGCCATGTTGGCCTAACTCTACTACACATGAAGTCCTGTGCTTCAGTGAGAACAGAGCTATGACAACAATGAACATATTAGAAAATCCCTCCTATAGCTTTCAGATGTACCACAATGTCCCAGGCGATTATACGAGCTACAGGTATCACCTTCTATAATACAAGTTTGTAAAGTTACTTATATGAAGGTCTAGCAGACAGAATTACATGCTAGCTACTTGAGGTAGCTCAGGAGTTAACTGGTCTATCACTGTGTGAAGACATTAGTAACTCAACACAAGAAGCTTGCCTGGTAACTTACCCGGATTCCTTTCTCACCAGGTAGACCTTGTAAACCCTGAAATATATCAACACAAAAAGAAATAGTTTTAAAACAAGTAGGCCCCATTGTATTCCCACTCAAAAAGAAGAAGGTGTACCCAGGAGTTTGTTTTTTTCAGTTTGTACCAATTGCTCTATGGTTTAAAAAAAAAAACCAAAACCACCAAAAACACAACAAACCAAAACCCAAACAAAACAAACCAACTTTTCCAGCAGACAACTTCCTCTTCACCTCCATTAGGCCGTACAGGTTGTAACACCACTACTACTACTCTAAGGGTTCTTCAGATAAAAACCAAACTAGTTTAGAGAATGCAGTCCCTGGAAAAAGCAGCAAACTTCCTTTTTTGTGTTAAACAATGAAGCAGCTCCACGATTACCCACAACTAGAGTTCTAACACTAGCCCCATTTGGCAAAAACAATCCCAAATGATGGAAGTAACCTCACTGCTGGCAGCTTTTGTCACTGCAATGACAAGACAGGGCCCCCTCAGAGAGGTGGAAGGTAGGCATCCAAGCTGTGGAAAGGTCAACGGAGCAGATGTGCTCAAAAGCAGCATTTTGGATTAAGATACATATCCTGGGAATCCCATGCAGCTTCTTTTGGTAGTGTTTGAGGACCTAAGTGAATTAACAGTTTCCCTTTGGCTTCATCCACCTCATTGCTCTGAAGCTACTGAGCTCTTTCTGTTGCTCCCATAGTGCGCATAAGCTTGTAACGTTGGTAACCTAGCTGAAATTGCAAATGCTATATTACAGCAGCATCTTAAGCTATCAACCTCAGCAAGGAAACAGGCTCTGTAGATAACGAAACCCTTGTACTCCCATACTTACAGGAAGCCCTGCTGGCCCCATTGGTCCTACAATTCCAGGATCTCCTTTACTGCCCTGAAATGGAGACAAAGGAGTAGAAATTGTTACATTCCTATTCAGTACAAACAGGCAGCACAGCATTACTATAGAAGAAAAGTAAAGGACCTGTTTCAAAGCACCTAAAAACACCACGAATGAGGTACTCAAAAATCAAAGAGGCTGAGCTGAGTATCTTATATGTACAAGGAAAGAGCAGTTCCAGCTCTAGAAAAACCTAGAGCTTCTCTATCACAGGGAGCTGTAGTATCTTCAAAGAAGTTACAGAGCATTGGTCAGTTCTGAAGAAAACTCACCCTTTCTCCTTTTGGTCCTGCAGGTCCCGAAACCCCAATTGGTCCTGGAGTACCCTGTAGTTGTAGGAAGGAAAACACATCAGGACATTTTTATTCTAGGGCCTCATTAAAGACAGGAGACACTGCTGCTCCTTTAGGAAAAAGCACAGCTGAGAAGGACAGTCTGGTGGTGGAAGGCATCTAGCACCACTACAGCTTTCAGTGTTGGTGGCGCTGGATTTGAAGTAGTTTTTATTGGTGATTTGAAGAACATGGGAACTGCTACTTTAGATCACACCAGCACCATTTTACAGAGTCTTATTTTTAATTTTGAAGCTATCTCTTGACAATTGTTACAGCAGGCATTTCTACCAGTTCCACAGGAGGAAATTTTTTCTCTCTAGTTTTTATCAGACAAGGCTGAAAGCTGTAGCAGAATAAAGGCCATTTAGATATATGATAAGCAATTTTCTTTATTTTCTTATTTTCTTTTCCCCCTCGAGGCATCAGTTGAGTTGAGCAAAAATGAAAGAGCTTGGTTACTTGGTGGCAGGCAGCCAGTCAGTCATGCAAGTTGAAAGACACCATGCTGCAGAGATGAGCGCAGATGCATACATACACAGACACAAACTAAGAGGGGGTTCATTCAGTCCTAGTCACTCTGTTCCCTTTTTGCCATTTACGTCACTCTACCATGCTCTCAGTCATGCTAACAGGAAAAGCCAGTCTTTTTGCTAACCCTTTGACACAGGGGCTGTCTCCCACTAGCGTACCAAAGTCGCTTACCAGTGCTGCTGAGACTTGCTTGGGCTTTGGGAAAGTAACCCAGTCAAAGCTTATCTTTCACGTGGCCAATATAGCAGTGAGGCAATAGTCCTTCTGGCTACGAAAAAGATTCATGCACTTTCAACTCTGTACAGACTCCTTGAACTCGTGGAGTATCCCCTGATGGAGGGGCTCATACAACTCTCCCACAACACATTCTGCAGTCTAGATAAAGTACAGCCTTCAAATTTGCGGTGTGCGGTACGCCCACCTAACTACATAGCATAGGTAGGCATTTACCTTCCTAACCCTACATCACATACTTTTAGATCGGCAAGAACCATTTAGTTATTGATCTACAGTTCCTTCATGGAGCCTCAATAAAGGGATACTTTTGAGGCCCACTATACCTGCCTTCTAGAAAGGACAAAGGAGGAAGCTTCCTGAATGGGGAAGTCTTTTTTAACAGCCTTAATGAAAAGGGCCTTGCACTTTTTAGTGACTAAGGATTGCAAGCTCGCATTAAAGTAACCCCTCTGATGTGAGCAGGATGGCTCATGTGGGCCAGGAGAGCTTTTCAGACAAGCTAAGATCTGCAGAATATAAGTGAAGTAGTTCATGCAGCACACAACTTCAACGCAGTGAGGGAAGTGAGAAAAATCAGGCTCTCCTTAGATTCGTGCACACAAGTTCACATCACGGAAATCTTAATTGCCTGCACATATACATCATCTTAAGATCCTTTAGTGCAATGACATACATTGACATCTCACCTGCACATTTATAAAATTAAACCTACAATTTCCCAAAACAAGTGAGTGTATAAGCTGCCATTCAGATTCTGTTCAGAAGTTAGAACAGCTGAATTATTTCCAGTTACACTGAGGAGGAGAAATTGCTTTTCTTTTTAAATAGCCAAATGGATTGTGCATCGGTTATTTGTGATTTCCTGGGAGGGATTAAAAATATTTGACCCTTATTTAACAGCTTTTACCCAAGGATAGCAGAACGGTTTGCAGAATCAGGTTAGCATTATTTGTCTCATTCTGAATTTGACAGACTGAGAAGACTTAGGCACAAGGAGTTTATTTCCTTCACATCTCACAGCAAGTTAGCAACAAGAAGTGGGAATCTCACATCTTCCTGCCCCACTATAGATGTCGATACCTCTCAGGTGTATATACTAGATCAGAACACACCCCACCGCCCCTACCCCAGGTATCTGGGGCTAAGGAAAGCATGGGCGGAGTTGCTGAAGTTACACGGCATTCTGCTGCCGAGAGGTGAAGGGCTAGTCCTGCTTGCCAAAGGTCTTTTAGATGCAACTTCTCCTCATGGTGAGATGCTTACCAGGCTATGGAGAGATACCTGTAAGCATACCTGCAACCCATGGCAATTGAGACTCAAGTGCCATGTGTGAAAACAACACACAAATCTTTGTGCTCACAGGAGAAAACACACTGGTGTTATTATGCCTAAGACAAAACTGTAGAGCTACTGTTGTGAAAAGGTGGCAAGCAAGGCTACCACGGAGAACGACAGGATAGAAACCCCTCACAATAAGAGGACAGGAGAACAGAGCATCACGGAACCATGCAGAGGTTTCATTCATCTTGTTATTGAGATAAAGCAGAACAAGTAGGCTGTGATCCCAGGATCCAGACAGACTCATAGCATCAAAAAAGACAAGCGCGTGACATCACTTCTCAGTCTAAGTTTAACCCCCCTCCCAAGCCTGCTTTGGAGACAAGGTGGTTATTCCTGGTGTAAACAAGACTCTGGTGGAAGAGACGAGACAAATCACGATACTGGGGAGGAGGAACGTAGGGTAATGGAGAAATAGAACTCACCGGTGGTCCAGGCCTGCCGTCTAAACCTGAAGCACCCTGAACAGATGGGGGAGGGTTAACAAAAACAAGGCAAGAGGAGAGGGGAGGAGGGTGAGGGGGAAAGGAGAGGGGAGGGGAGAGGTGAGTGAAGCAGTGACTTGAGACAAACATATGCTTGCAATAAAAAAATTAAGATCTCCAGGACAGATGATGGTACTTACAAGCAAACCAACAAAAACATAGAAACACTGAATACATATAATGTTGACCTACAACTTTCAAATCCCCTTAAGAATGCAAATTTCCCTTTCTCAATGCTGCCAAGAAAACCCCTGAGGAAGAAGCTGGTCTGTGACAGGTGATGAAAAGCACAATGCGACAGTGGAGTTAAAACATGTATCGCCTTTGTGGGAGGCTGGGCAACACAGATAAGACACAAGGCTCAGAGACCTGTGGTCACAGAGGCATTACAAGCAGTGCAGAGCCATCAGCCATTCAAGTTCCTACCAAGAAACTCAGGTCCTGTAGGTGCACATTTAGTCAGCTGCAGGCTTGCTCCACTCTACATCCAGTTGTTTAGAGGCTTATAAAACAGGTGGCTCATCTTCCTGTGTCACCAGTGCAGATTTACACCAGACTGAGTTTAAGTGGCACTTTTCTGTGCGCTTGTCTCTTGCCCTGAATTTCCTCATTCGTAAGACCTAACAGTGGTTCTGTCCAAGGCCCATCTAGCCCAGTGTCTTGTCTCTGACGGCAGCCAGGAGAGAAAGCTTTGGTAGAATGTTAAGTACCAAATACTGTGTTTTCCTCCACTTGAGTATAACAGATTCCTCAGCTTGTCAGCCATACAGAGAAGCCCAAGGCTACTGCAGACAATCAGTGCTGAAACGTGCTAAAATCCTGGCATGATGGCAAGCCCTAAGTCACACATGAAAAGGCAGCAGATCCAGCTGTGGGATTTTACAGAGTCCAGCTTTGAAATATTTCAGTACCTGTTTGGCATTGCATTTATTTTCACAGGCTGAAAACACACTGGAACAGGCATGAAAAAGCTTATGAAGAGGGTTAGGTGGCGCTGAGGAGGGATACAAGGTCCACAGTGTCTCTCTGATCTTAACTAACAGCTCAGTAACTGTGCTTCCTAGTTGGCCAGCTGATATCGTTGCTCCAAACACAAAACATTTCTAAGAGGACACTTCTGAGCCAGCCTTCCCCCCTCCACAGCTCAGGAAGAGATGTGAAAAGCCAAGGGACCCTGGTTTCTCACAGGGCTCACTGCTGTAGGAGAACCAGCTAGCATATTCCCTGCCACACCAATAAGCTTGTCAGGATAATTGCTGGGGCATCTTCTGCTCAGCCTGTCATAAGGACCTCCTTCCCCTATCCTGATACCACACAGACTTGAAGGAGTAACTAATTACACAGAAAGCTTCCATTTGCAATTCTCAGGGCAAAACAGGGACTGGGATTTTACTTCTTACTGCTTCACTGAGGCACAGTCCTTTGCATTTGAGCCTTCCAAAAGCCCTACTGGCTCTGCATGGAGCCACAGTGAATGCACTCATGATGAGCTCACTTGAGTGCCTAGAGTTAGATGAGATGCATCCAGGCCCTACAGGTAACAGCTGTGTAGCACAACTGAAAAAGGAAAACATTTTACAAACAAAGACACGCACATTTTAGCCAAAGTCAGGGACAAGGGATCTGGGTGATCAAACACAGGCCAACAAAGTCACACAGTACACAAGATGCGCTTTGCAGTGGTTGTTTCCAGGCAGTACATTCAGCACAGGGAGAGGGTGTGCTCTGCCACCAGGGCTTTTTAAGAGGAGAGAGTCTGGGGGCTGGCAGAGCAACTGGATGGGCCTGAGTTACCACTAATTCGTTATCAGCTGTCAGCTCAGACAGAGGGTGAAGAGGCTTTTAGCAGATGTGAGCTAGGAGCTTCACAAAGTCTTCATGTTTGTATCCAAAGCTCCTGTAACTCCTTTATAATTCTGCCACAGTTCCTCCTTGCTAAGCTAAAGAGTGCACTAACGCTAGACCAGGGTGACAGAGTTCGCATACAGCAGGGAGTACAGCAGGCTTCTACCCCGTCAGGGAAAGCACTGATTCCATTGCAGAAGTGATAGGAAAGTATTGCCTAGCAAAGATGCTGGATGCATTCAGAACCACCAAGCTTTTGTACAAAGTCTGGCCCAGGTGACAAGCAGCTGGAAAGGTGCTTCCTTTTCCACGTCTTTTTGACTTCTGTTTCTGGTCTTGCCACACTGCCCTGAAGCGCAAAGAACCCACAGGAAAGCTACTGTTTGCTTTTCCCAATGCTGCCAGAAGCGGGAAGAAATAAAGTGATCACTGATCTATTTAACAGATCTAAAAGATGGAGGCTCAGTACAGAAATTGAGGCTTTAAGTTTAAAAAGCAAAGGCACAGTTATTTATAGACCATCTCTTTCTTTGACTTTACATATCAAATCCCTGCGTGTGTCTCCTATTGAGAGATCTTCTTACAGCTGATATAAGTTTGGCTTGTAAAGTACTGCTTGCTTCCTGGATACTTACGGGTAATCCCAGTGGCCCTCTGTCTCCTTTTTCACCCTGGGCACCCTTCTCTCCTTTCATTCCGTCAATTCCCGCTTCCCCCTAAAGGAAGGATGGAGCAGAAAATAAATCCACCATAACACCACTTATATAACAAACATTCCTCCCTTCAGAGAGCACCGACATGGCAGGGAGAATACAAGAGGCAGCAGAGCAATGCTTCAGCCCGATTCTCAGCCCAACCTTAAGAAAACCAGTGTCAGTCAAACAACCTCTGTGTAAGCACTTGTTTTAAATCAACGGCAGTAAGAGAAGATTCAGGCCCAGTGGGTGAAGATGGTCAAAGGGGAACAGAGCTCACTTCTGTGAGCTATTGCAGGGGGTGTCAGGGTAAATATAAGTAACCAGAAGTTATATGATAGGGTGGGTTTACATTTTAAGACGTGGATTGATTGGAAGTGAAAGACAGGTGTCTATAAGCTTTGAAAAAAAAAATCATACTGAAATATACAAAGGCATCAATTTCAAAGTTTGGGAAAAAAATTCATCATTCCTTTTCCTATGGTATTTTTTAAATTCTGTATTATAAAGTAGTATTAAACAAAATATTCCTTTTTCATAAATTCAAAATGCAACCCAAAGCTTCCCCCCCACGCTCATCTTCATACGGCATTTTAAAACACTGTCTTGGTTGCATTTTGGAACAGAAGTGTCAGAAGAACCAAGTTTGCACAGAAACAGCAAGCCTGCTTGCCATACTCTTCTACAATCGTAGGGCAGCACGTTGCTGGCTCACTACCAGCACTCCAGTTTCCGTACAGCCACGTGTCACTGCCCACTGCCATACAACACTATTTGGCTTGAGCACATACCTGGAAGAGTTACTTATTTCTGACATGTCTGTAAAGGGTGTAAAATGCTCTTTCATCACTACCGAAAGCCTCATTACAAAAAGACTTATTACAAATTGCAGGGACAGAACAAAAACTTCCACACTCAGGACATCTCATTACACCTGCTAATTAAGCCTCCATGAAAACTGGTGCAGTACTTCCTCTGTCTATAATCTAGCCTGTGCTGTGTGAGACTTTCACCTGCATTTGTTTGGCACATATTCCAAAGACAACTGCACCTTACGGAAGTTTCCCAGACACCTGATAGCACTAGCTAGTGAGTTACAAGCAAGACAGATAACTGTATCTGTAATCAACACCTGGAGAAAAGATGAATCGGGATAAATATACCATCGCCTTTAACACCCAAATAGCGCTGGTAGCCAAACACTAGGCATAACCAGAAGAATTAAGACACTTCCCACATTTTTCAATCTTTTCCAAGAACGTCAGAGGAAAAACGCAGCTCTCCCTGAACATTTCCACTCAAATGTTTTTTCATCTAGGTACTGTTTTACAGCAGGCAAACCAATGGTGCAGGCTGAGCATAAACATATTTAGACGGAGATTAGAAAGCTTCTGATCTCCAAGAACAGTGAAGTTCTTGAGTGGCTTTACAGCAGAATTTACCAGGTATAGAACCTGCCTAATTTTAAGCTAGAGCTCAGTTACTTAGTATTGTATGATAAGCGGTACAGACCTTTACCCTTCAGACAAAGATTTCAACTAAGTTCTCATGGGAAGATTTCCAAGGGCCAATGGCTTCCCACTTCTCTGGGTGAAAACTGGAGAAAATGACTGATTTTCTAGGTCCTAAAATGAGAGCTGCTAATCCATTTCCTTCAAGAAAATATTCAGAAGTATTTGTCCTCTTACCAAGTTGGTAAATAACATTTGCAAGCTAGAAAGTTGTTACTGAAAGATTCTTGCACATTGGACAGTCTAGTAAAATTTCAGGATGTGAAGTTTTGCAGCCTTACCTTCGGTCCTGGGAGACCCTGAAGACCCTGTATTTGGGATGAGAGACAAAATATGAGTAATGTTTAAGGATGTGCTTTAAAACCCAGGTATCCCAGTTCAGTGTGCAGCATAGAGCTTTCACTTTCTGGCACACAGAGGGCACAAATGCTTAGCCCAGAGGCCTCTTTATTTGTGTGAAGGGCACTTCATGTACTGTTCTCATCTGGTAATGAAGAGGCTTTCGCCAAGAACAACCTGGCAGTGGGCCAGGCTTGCTATTAAGACCATTTTTGCAGTTGATCCCTTTAATCCTGTCCATCCCCTCTTGCGACTGTCTTCCCTTTCATCTCAGACTAACATAACCTTCTCTCTTTTCCTACCCAGCCCATCATAGCTCTGACCTACCCTGAGGGGTGGTTTTGGAAGTGATACTAAGCATGTTCCTGTTTCAACGCCACAGTGTTTCTGGCTGTTTTCTCCACCCAGAATCCTCCCCAGCCACTTCCCACTCTATCCTCATTCCCAGTGCCTTGCTCCTCAGGTGAATCACTCAAAACTTACTGGAGGTCCTGGTGGGCCTTGGGGTCCAGGGGGGCCAGATATCTAGAAAACAATGCAAGAGAAGTCACTGTCATAATCTGCTGCCTTCAGCAGGTGAGGGGGAACTGCTCAGAGGGGAGGCAGGGTAGAGGGTACAGTTGAGCTCTACCAGGCTTGGAAACCTGGATTCCCCGTAAGGACTACGTTAGGAAGTGGCAGCAATCCAGGACAGAGCAGCTGAGAAGCAGCAGCAGGAGTCTGGGGAGGGTTATGCAGTAGTAGCAGAGATTTAGGAGGAAGGAGAGCAGTGAATTTTTTCTTTTTTTTTCCCCCAGAAAAAGGTCCACTTCCACTACTCTACCACTGTTCCTGCAAGGAGGCACAAGGTCAACAGCTAGCAGGTGTTTCAAAACATAGGAAAGAAGGTGGCTGGCTCCACACATGCAGAAGAGCGTATTGATAGCCTGTGGGAATCCTTGCTGCAGGGCAGTACAAAAGTTAGGGGTGAGCTTTGAGGGGAGAATGGACAAATGAATGAACCCAAAAGCTGTTGAAAAATATATATATGTAGATATGTGCAAGTATTGTTCAGGAAATCCCTTTAGCACAAATGCAGAGGCAAATATTTGTTATGCTTTCCATGATCTTCTATTCTTCCCTAGGCAATCATTATTGATTACTTGTCAAGAGCTAGATTGTTCTTGTGTAAGGGAAAAGTAGGGCATCGGGAGGTAGAGGTGGTTGGCAATTCAGTCCCACAAGATGAAGCTTGCTGTCCTCAATGAATGGTGTGTCATAAGAGGGTGGGACGTGCTGGTTTTCAGCAGCACTGCTGCCAAATCATTCCTCCCTTACTGCCAAGATTGCAGAAGGAAAACGAGAAAGGTGACCTACCGATTCTCCTGGATTTCCTTTGTCGCCATGCTCCCCAGGCTCGCCCTTCTCTCCCTGCACACAACAGATCCTGTCACCACCAGCAGTACTATGGAGTCTCAGTCCATCAGAAGCCATCTGTGAACCACTCATGTGCTGACAAGCAGCAGTTCCCCAAAGGAGGAGCAGGAACATACCATGTATTTCACAAACAGCTCACCTGTGGCTCTCATGCACCTCTGTTTCCAGAGGAGACACCCTACAGGGAGGGAGGCCTCCAGAAGTGGTATCTCATGGCTATGCAAGGGGAGTGCCATAGGACTTTGCCTCTCCCCAACAGGCGCCTGACGCCTCTCTGCTGCACTACAGCCTCTGAGGGAGGGAGCACGGCAAGCGGGTTGGCAATGGTGCCATGCTGCCAGCAGACTGGGCATCTCGGCTGATTTCGCCACGCAGCCTCTGTGGGCAGCTGCCAGAACCAGCATCTCCAGGCAGCAACAGGAGCAGATGCCCAGCTGGCCCCCTGCCTGCTGCTGGAGACCTGACAGACATCTGGTGACACCCAAACACCTAGCTCTAAGGGGCAGGGGCCTGAGGCTCCCAATATACTTGGCGCTTTGGGAAACGAACCCTTTGTGTCACACTACACTGCTTTATCTTTGCCAGGCAGGAAAGAGCAGCCTGTCTTTTTCATTCTTACTGTCAATCCTGGAAGTCCAATGGGACCCGGCAATCCTGACGGTCCTGGCATCCCTTGGTCACCTCGTTCACCTTTCTCTCCAGTGGGGCCATCAAGACCCTACGGATCAAGAAAGATTTGTGGATTTTTTGCAAGACTAAGTCAGGCAGACATATGAGACATCACTGCAAGAGCTGAGACTGGCTCTGGTCATCACAAGAACACACTGAAAACCCCAGACAACCACCAGCTTCCCAGGGAAACGCNTCATTGTGGATGTGCCAGATCAGGGATGGGGACTGCTTTCCTGCCTCCAAGTTCTGCTCACGGTTATGCAGTTTGCTGGAGTCAGTGCTAGAAATCACTCCCCAATAGCCAGCTGTTGTGGCAGCAAGAGTTTCATCTTAGTAATCTTGTAGAAAGGTGCAAACTCATTGCATAAAACCCTCTTGACTAGTGCTGGGGACACAGAAGTTGTGACAGACTGAAGCTGGGAGACTGGGCACTCTGCCCCAGTTAGTGGCAGGGATGTAAGGAGTTACCCCATGCAGTTGCCCTCCCAGGAGGGCATGTGTGCTGGTACCTCAGCTGCCTTGCTCACAGCGGCATTTCAGTTTAAGCAACATACCAGGCAGCAAGCTGAGGAAGTGACACAGTGCCCAAGACAGCAGGGCAGCCAGCTGGGGACAGCCGCCCCAGCAAAATGGACGACACACCTGCCAGGGAACCAAGACCTCACTTCTGTATTGGCACATTTCATACAACAGCGATGAGGTGCTTCCAGAACCCACCTCAGGGGGACTCTGAGGTATCCGAGAAGTCCCAGGGCCTGGGATAGCCAGCAGTGTTCCAAGAGGCTTCAATTTACTTACCGGTGAGCCGGCTTGTCCTGGCTCTCCTTTATCGCCCTTTTCTCCTGTGACCCCGATGTGGCCTGGCTCTCCCTTTATTCCAGGTGGTCCATCCTTTCCTGGCAGTCCGTGAGGGCCAGGGGGGCCCATTTCTCCAGGCTTGCCGCGTGGTCCCTATAAGAAATCCACACAACACAGAGTGAAACATTTACAGATAAGAGTAAGGTTACTCCTGCAGAGCGACTCCCTGGCCCAGAGCCTCTTTCACTGCTCATCCTCTCACTCACAGTAATGCCATTTGAGGAGTCATGAGCAGGACAAAATCGATTTGCCATGCCATCCCAGCTGCTTCTTGCAAGTTAGGACTTTGATAAACCATTGATGCTCATTTTTGTGAAGCAAAATACTTTTTTCCCCTGTGGGAAAAGCAACTGTGCAATGTCAGTGACAGGGATGGAACATACTAACTCCAGATAAGATCACTGAAGGAAAGAGCAATCCACAGAGGCACCATGTCTTACCTTTTCTCCATCATGGCCTGGAGGACCTGGCAAGCCAATTTCACCCTGAAACACAAAATTGTTACTCTGGCAATTTGAAAGCAGCTATTCTGACTCCTCCTGCATGGCACTGTGATGATGAAGGCTGGGCATTACAGAAACAGTCTGCAGGGACCCTGGTAACTAATAGTCAAAGGGAAAAAAAAAAAA
>RSEF01000006.1:12247981-12264319 GCA_003993805.1 Himantopus leucocephalus | reverse complement strand
TCTGTAGAGCCATCCTACCCTCAAGCAGGTCAACACTCCTGCCCAGAGTTCAGCTCTTTTCACAGAAATTGTCCACTGCTTGAGTCTATCCCAGTTTTCACACCTCCTCATTACACTGTGAATTACACTGCTTTGCTTTGGCAAAAATCTCACAACCAACATTCCCACACATCTCCTAAGGGGTGTTTCCTGCTTCTGTTCCCTAACTCCAAATCCCAGTCTTACACTCATAAAAGAAAAAGCAACGCAGTGTCTCAGTTAGCAGCCAAGCTCTGTGACACATACTGGTGGTGAAAAGCAGTGAAAACAGGATTGGCAAAAATGGAAAAGACAGAAGATGATAGTGTATAATGCCTGATATGATGCCTGGAGAGCAAGGCCTGCAGGCTGAGGAGTATGGAGGATGCTAGAGGGCAGTGAGCGATGCATGGCATCCAGCATTCACTTGGTGAAGTGACTTTGCTTAGTTCACCATGACATCTGGGTCATCTTTTGAATATTGGGGCTGAATTTGTGGCCATTAAATTCTATTCAGCCCATTCCAGCCAGCTGCTAAACCCATGGTTTCCCGCTCCAGTGTCCTGTTCGGAAGTCTGCACTTTGCCAGGACAGAGAGTGGCATCAAAAGTTTCTATTACGGTGAAGAGATATTTCAAATGCATCATCAGAAAAAGATGTGTTCTTACCTGGCAACCTCACACCTCCAAGACTTAACAACTTGTACAGATTACAAAGAATATTTCAAAACCTCTTTCCCCCCAGCAGCTACCTAGCTCTCTCCACAACAGCAGCACACCGGATCAGCAAGGCTAGCAAAGAGCTCCTCTTGGTGCCATGCTGTTGCCTGCACACCAGCCTTGTTGGAGCTCAAGGGCACACAACTGACATGCAGGGACTTGCATCAACTCTCTAGGAACAGACATGCACTGGTGACTCCATGGAAAATAATTAACTAGCAGTAATATTATTTTTTTTTTAGGCAATTCTAGAGCGCGGTGACCCCTCTCCCTAAGGTAATTTGGCCTCCAGCCACTTGCAAGGCCCCCACCTAGTTCTCCTTCCCTGCCAGAGCATGCACATTGCTGCTGTAAATTAATGCTTCTCTTCCTGGAAAGAAGGAAAACATTTGCAGAACTTCATGCCCAAAGAAAAGTGTTGGCCTTCAGGGTTTTTGTAAGGATATAATCTCCAGTCCTGTCCCAGGCCTCTGCAAATCCCTAATTCTGCCCTGCTTAACTTTTGGTATCCTACTTTTCATTCAAGGACAGTTTTCAATACATGTGCCCATAAGGGCTACTGAAAACATCCTGTGTTGCGTAAACAACGGTGTAAAGAAACAGATTTCTTGAGATGGGGGATCAGATTATTGAATCCCTGTTTAGGGTGTTATTTCTGGAGTTAAAAGATGCAGCGCTGTCCTTAATCATTCCCAGAACAAGACTCTCGTGCTGCCCTGCCTGCCACCAGCCCGCCACCTCCTGCAAGCAGGAACACGCAAACACACTTCACCAAGGGGGGGCAAGAGCCAGAAAAGGACACATAATCCCCCGCAAGCACGACAACGCAACGCAAAGCAGGCTCCCGCCAGCTCCCGCTCGCAGGGAACAGCACAGCACTGCCAGGACACCAAGCCCAAACACGCAATGTCCTACCCGCTGCCCCCTCTTCCCTGGCAAACCTGGGGGGCCCATCCTCCCTGGGACTCCAGGATCTCCCTTCGTGGGGAAGAAAAGAGACAGAGAACGTGTCTGTTATATGGCTGTCGCATGCTGTAACATAACCCAGCCAGCCTCAAACAAGAGGAGCCAGCTGTTCAGAAACCAAGCCGGCTGCTTAGGGATGGAGAGTGATGGGGTATTTTTGTATTGTGCCCACCACGGGAACTCAAACCAGGTCACGCTACACTGAGACAGGGGAGACTGTGCAGGGCAGCTCACATGGCACGTGACAGAACAGCTCCCTGCAGTAACATGGGAAGGCTTCTGGTGAACACAGAAGTACTGGGAGGCAGAAGGGGACAAGGGAAGGGGGAGAGGAAACATACTTGCTGAGCAAAGTGTGCTATGCATATTTTGTGGAGTAGGGAGAAAAGGAGGAAGACAGCTGGAGGGTATTCCCATCAACACAGACATGAGCAGGAGGGAAGGAATCTGTTTGCAGTACGGTCTCTCTCTTACTTGGCATCGCTGTATACTATTACCATTTTGCTTACACTGGCAGGTGCCATTAGGCCCTGGATTTGGGCACTGGGAAGTGCAGAGCCATTCCTCAGCTCCCTCAGCTGTTCTGGAAGGGGAATAAAATACACAAACCAACCAGAAGTGCAGGCTTGGAGCAAAGCCTTCTGATAGTACCTTTTCTCCTGGAGTCCCGGGCTCACCCTGGTAAGGAAGAGACAGGAAAATAAAGTGAAAAAACAGGAGAAAGTACAAAACGTCCTAGAGCTATCAGAGTGGAGGAAAGAACATTCATCTATGTAGGTCTTGGGCTTGTAAACAGGGGCATAAGGATGCTTTAAATGCATATTATTTTTTGTGCCTGGAGCTTGTTTTATCTTCATTAGCCAGCTCCTAGGCTGCTGTAAGAAACCAGCAAGCCTCAAACAAGAGGCTTTTATGAAACTGAGGAACCATCTTGCAGTATTTCAAGAGAAGGTTTACCAAATACAAGAGAGCATAATAAGACAAGACTCATCTGCTGGCATTACACAATTTCCCTACTCCTAGCCCTGTGTGCACAGGAGCAGAGAAAGGCTGCGGTTGCAGATGGGGTTGGGGGGAGGCTGTGTTGATATAAGATCAATGTGGCATCACGGAGGAAAACCCTCCCCAGTAGCCCTAGAAATAACTTCTTTATTTCTGTCTTTTTCCCCAGCAGCTAGAGGGAATCAGGACAACAGGTCGTTGTCTCATTGAGCATCTTGGATCCCCGGAGTAACTTCTAGCCCCCTAAATCTGCACCTGGCACTTTGCTCTGTTGCCATCCTGACACTGCTGTGGAGCATCACGAGTTCACCAACCCCTCTACCCAGAGGGGTGGGGAGGAGCATGGGTGCTGCTAGAGACGGGTCTAGTTTCTCTGCTAAAAGCAATAGCAGTTCTGCTATTCCCCTGTAGTGGGAGCTGTCCGACCGTTTTCCCGGGCCTTGTGGTCTCCTAACTCCAGCCCTTGCTCTTGAACCTGCCCTACCTAAGCCACTGCTGTGTAGTGTAAAACTGACCTTCATCCCTGCGGTGGCCATCCCAGGAGCGCCCTGGCAGAGAGAGGAAAGACAGGAACACCTTGTTTGAAATGAATCGGACACAAACTTTGAAAAACAAAACAATATCAGCCAGGTGGAACTAAAAAGGCAAAATCCACATCTTTTCCTTTCCAAAACTCAGAAGTAATGCTGTAACACCACACAGCACGCATCCTCCTTCCCTGTGCAGGTTGTTCATCTATGGCAGTGGCTCTGCTTTCCAGAAAGCTCCTCCAAAGGCAGATGTCATGAGCACAACCCAGTCAAGACAACGAGATTTCCACCCCCCACCCCCGGTTTTAGTCCTGCAAGCAAAGCAAAGGCCAACAAGCAGAACGGTGTCAAATAACTGAGGAATGCAAAGACAGGCTGAGGACCAAACACCCAGTTTAGCGCTTGATCCCAGATACATCAGCTCAAGCATCCCGAGAAAGGCCAGCTTGTACACTAGAGCCTTGGTCTTGCTATTTCCCCTCATTCTGTGTTTATCACAGAAGACAAACCCTGCAGAGTAAAATGTTTTCAGGAGAGCTCTGAAGCAAGCCACCTTAGGGGAAAAAACGACTTCTGAGCACTGCAATTCAGGCGTCATTCTGCAGCGCTGAGGAAGCCACCACCATGAGACCACGGAGTCCAGCCTACCCCTGCAATCCAAGACAGGTGCTTCAAAACCCCAGGAGGCAGCTGCTCCCACAGGGACGGTCGCATTTCCCCCTACAGCATTGATGCAAAAAGCAGGTCTTCCTTATCAACCCTTTACCCTGAAATCTCTGTATGCCCTGTGTTAGTATTAGTTAGGTCCTGGTGAAAAAGGTCCAGTTACAAAAGCAAATATGAGGGATAACAAGGGTCTAAGGAGAGGGGAGGAGGTGAAGTAATGTTAGAAGTTGGGAAATGAGAGAGGTTGGGATGTAGCACATAAGGCAGAGAGGAGGACTGGGAGCCAAGTTCAAAGTGAAAAGAGCTTGGAAAAGTTCAAACAAGGAGGAGTGGGGAGCCAGAGAGCAGCAGGATCATACCTCTCAGCTTTCTGAAACAGAAATCAGGGACAAAGCTAAAAAACACAAGGACAGAAGATGGAGATCAGGGATTCTATGCAATAAATGGGGGGAAAAAAAGCATTCCAGATCGTCTCAGGGGTCAGTAGGTTTTAATGAATATGGACTAGAGTCATGAAAGGGATTACATGCAGCAACTGGCTTGGGTTAGGCTTTCACAGTACATTTGGGATGCCTGTTCCTCACTCCTTAGCCTTTAAATAGCAGCAAATGTGGATGATGTTATTTTCTAGTATTTATCCTAAAACTGCAATGCACACACATGCAGGCTTGCTCACACGCTGACCCTGATTCATCACTGCACTAGTCCAGGCTCACACTTGCATAGCCCTACTGATCGCAGTGGGCTAAACACACATCACTGAAGGTTGCGGCTGTCACTTAGGATCCCCAATTTACAAAAAGCCAATTCCCTAGAAACATCAGCAATTGGCCGCTCTCACTAGCGTAAAGCATTAAGATCCTGATGTTGCAAGACAGCATCAGACTGGGCATGCCATTTGCTTTGTAAAACACTTCTTTCCCCATTTCCTTCATAAATTATGCCCTACATTTTGCAATTTAAAAGCAGAAAGAATTCAGCTGAGGACAGTCATTGACTAACAGACACACACACAAATTCAGGTGATGCTTGCGCATCAGGGACAGTCGAGTGGTATGGGTGAGATCAGGCAGACAAGCGTCACTCCACTGCTTACAAGGTACCTTAGCGCCATGTCTTCCTGGCAGCCCTGGCATGCCTCTCTCCCCCTGGAAGCAGAGCAAGAAACACAGAGAAAAAGAGCAAGAGACACGACATGAGTCCTCCCAGGGCTCTACGAGGAGTGCTCAGGGCACAGGTGATGAGAAAGCCTCCTGGGTGAGACGGGGCACAACCCATTTCCCGACCTGACTCTCACCAAGCTGACTGCGCTAGCCAAGGCCACTTCCCATCAGCGGTACCTCTCAAGCCTGTTGTGTACAGCAGGACTGACCCTGCTGGAGTGCCACAGCAACAGTGCTGGGAACAAAGACAGTTTCTGTATCCTGCTACCACATCCCATGCCACGGTATTCCATACATAGGGAGTCACTCAGTCTGCAGCGACTATAGGATGAACAAACTTAGCTGGAGAAACAGAGGATCCAAGGGTTGCCTTGTATTGTTAGCCTGAATTTTATCTCATGGTAAATGGAAAATAAACCATCTTTAGACAGCCTGCTTACTGCTGTTATTTTGTTCAGGGTGTTTAGTCCTTGCTTGGAAGGACTGTTTAGAAGGGATATACGTATATGCTTTTTTTTAAAAGCACTTTTTGTAATTTGACATCCCGTAAACTATATTTTGTAAAATGCTGTTACTATAATACACAAGGCCTAGGTACTGCGGACATCTCCTACGCTATGCAGGATACTTAACTAGGGTATTTCTAGCCATAAAAAAAAATAAATTATGAATGCTTTGTACTGGAGAAGTGGGGACTACTCTCAAGTGCCTCCTTCCCAGCTGTGCTCCCTATTTTTATTCTCAAACAAGACCAAGAAGACAGGACCAATGCTTTCTGCTGGGAGGCTCCCACACTGCTCACAGAGGTTGCCCCCACAGAGCAGCCCTGCGCGTGAAAGTAATTCCCCATCCCCGAGACTTTCCTGGAAGAAACTGCCTGCCTGAAGAGCTGTTTAATTATTTAGCCCTGCAAAAGCAAAGCCACCTCAGTGAGAGGGAGCAAGGTAGCCCCTTACAGGGGGCAAGTTACAGAGCAACCACACTACCTTGCATTTTCTGATGATGGCCTCTGCTCACTTGCACAGCCCCCCCCCAGCCCCGGCACCTACAGGATCACACAGGCACTAGAACTAATTAGAGGGCAGGAGCAACAAACATGACACCGCATCATTAAAGAGCGGAAAGAAGCCCCAGAGCCAAAGCCAGAGAATTAAGCAGGAAAAGCAACTCTCCATAACATCTTTAAACCCTTACATATTTGAAAGCCATTGTAATACAGTGAGTACCCACTGGGCTGATCCCTTCACGATCCCCCAGTGCCCTTTGGGCCTGAGAAGGGCTGCACAGGGTGCCATAGCCAGGCAGCAGCAACCCACCAAAACCAGCACTGGAATGGTGTGGCCCGGCCAAAAGCTGGGAAACATCACCAAAGGCAGATATGAAAGGCAAAACACCCAGCACCAGTCCCCAGTGGGCTCCAGGAAGGTGGTGAGCAGCATCTCCCAGCTCTCCTGAGCCAATTTAGGAAATACCTCCATCCTCTCCAGTCTCTCTAGAAGAGTTAGGCTACACTTCCCCCATCCAGCACAAACAAAACCCTCACACTTTCTTCCCCTACACCTGGTGTGAGCAGCTTTATACCCACTTGGTGCCAATCATGACAGAACATGCCCCATGCTGATCGGCTCAGCAGTACTGGTTACAGGCTGCCAATTAAAACAGAGACCCTTCCTTTTTTTGTTTCTTGCTGGGAAAGGCAGATTACGAGGGGGTTACTGAGCAAGGCTGTGGGCAATTTCTTTATTGTTCTTTCCTCAGAGCATGATAAAAAGCCTCATCCTAATGACCTTTCAATAAAAAAAAGAAAATGTCAGTAAAGCTGAATGTGATGGCTAGGCTGGGGGGCAGCGAGTCAGCTGATCACACTTATTGGTTGTCTAATGACTTTCAAGGGACACAGATGTAGGTCTCAATGTGATCAAAGGAAAAATGGCAGCCACAGAAGAAAATAGCTAAGAGAGAATCTATGTTGTGCTGCATCTGTCGCTGGGTGAGGAGAGATTACTAAAGGAACAAGGGGTCTGTGTGAAACCAGCAAGCCTCTTCAGGCCTGAAATGTTCTTCGCTGCCAGCAAAAGCAGTCACATGCTATGCAAAATTGGTCACTACAGCTAAACTATGAATCATAGTGTTTGTCCTGGGCTCCTCAAAACAAAGAGAAGGTAAAATCTAGCTCAGGTAATTGGATCCAAAGGTGGAAGCATCAAAAGCCTTCCAGAGTCTCAAATGATCCTCCTAGGTGGGAGGACCACAGGAAGAAGCAATTTCCAAAACCAACAAACGCATGAGCTGTGCGGATGTTCGGGAGCTGCTACTGGGTGATGTCTGGCTGCTGATTTAACGGTACCTCCACACTTCCTTTTCAATTCCTCTGAGCGAAGAAGAAAGGAAGTGGAAAGAAAAGTGATCCTGACAATAACAAATGGAAGTCTGTGTGCGAAAGAAGAGGCTACTATAGGAATGGTGAGGTGCCCCTTCATAGCTGTGATTTAGTACCACAAAAAGTATGGCAGGTTTCATCTCCACTCTTTATGAAGTGGGAGACTTATGAAGACTTGGAGACTTCCCCTTTGCCACAGCCCAAATGAAGGGCTGATCAGTCCTTGTACGCGGGTGCAAGCAGAGCAGGTGTCTGCTAGCAGTGAAATGTGGGAGTATAAGCAGGGGTGGAACGCAGCTTCCGGCCTTTTCTCCCTCCCAGACCATGCTCCAACTTCAGCCCTCCAGGTTAGAGGGAGCACCTGGCGTTGAGACAGCAGCAAACAAACTCCTAGCCCCCAAAACACATCAGTTGTGGGTGTAATTCTGCTGTCATTTACAATGGCACAAAGCAGAAGTGATTCCTTTGTGCTTGATGGAATTACACTGATGTGAAGATGGACACAGGGGAACCTTTGGACTTTACACACACCGCAGTATTTCTGAGGAGGTATTGTTCTCTCGTAGGAGGACAATTGCTGCTCTTCTATTCAACTATTAACGCAGAGCCTGCATTCCCAAAGAACATTTCCTTAAACTCGATGTAACACATCCATATTAAGCTCTGAAGGGGCCTTTTCTCCCTTCAAATAGTAATCCACCCAGATGGAAAAAATATAGAAAGTGTATATGCTGCACGATAAATGAGATGCATGCCACATGCTAAATACTTGAAATTTATGTGTCACTGTTAATGCCTTTCAAAATATTACAGGACCAGTCTTTTCTCATGATGTTTAAGATGTATGGCATGACACAGTATGCTCTGTCATGAACACTTGCCAATGTTGTAATGTTTTAAGCACAGTCTACATTGAGTAATATACTTTAAATATATGGGTACAGTAAATTTCAGTCAAATAGATAACATCTGGGCATAGACCATATAAGCCTGTAAAAAGTGTCCAGAAACAGACAGAAAAGCCTGGTGCCAAACCTCAGCCTGAGTTGCAGAGTTTGAGTGGATTTGATGCGTCAGCTAACCAGATTTTATGAGGAAACCCCAACCCAGCCCATCAAATGGAGAGATGTAACAAATCATTAACAAGCTTCATAGTCAGAGAAATGCCTTTGGTAAGAATCGAATTCCACCAAATGGATAAAGGCTGCTTTTATTGCCTGAGCTTGGAGTGTCTGCCTGTGGTTAATCAGAGCACAGATGTGTACTCCATTAAATACCCCACAGAGCTGCCTCAGACCCAACTTCCTCTTACAACCCATCAGCCCAAGGAGCAGTATCTCCCAGATGATCGACCGCAGTAGAAAACCGTATTTCTCATGCCTACCTTTATGCCAGCGTCCCCTTTTTCACCCTGCCCAGCAAAGGAGAGAGAGGAAACAGAGAGAGGGACAGTGAACATAAAGAGAAATTGAGCAAGCAGTGCAATCCTAACAGCAAGGGCCAAAGAGAAAGCAGTCAAAGGAGGGAGTGTGCGATAAATGCAACCCTAGGAATCCAGAGAGCTGGCTCATGATAACACAGTACCAGCCTGAACACTGGCTGCAGCCCACCCCTCCCTGGGAATACAAGGCAGTTTACATCGCTGGAGTGGATGTAGGAAAGCATTAGTACGGGCGACCTCCAGCATCTTTTGGGTGTAGACAAACCATCAAACTATTCCATGGACCAGAGTATCCTCATTCTCCCAGCCTTAATGCAAAAGCCTCCAAAGGCTGGGTCAGTTTTATTCTTTAATGGAGGCCTGTGCAGGGCTGAACCTGGCCCTGGGTCGGCACAGCAAGGAATCACTTTGGCCAAAAATTGCCCAGGCCCTTTACACAGGAGCAAGTTTTTCTGTTTACTTGGCTCATACCAGGCTCTAGAGAACTGCCTCCAGCCCCTGACCTTCCATATTCCTTTAGTGTGTCTCTAGGCTTGTGTGCCACTTCTCTGCCCTCAGGAGATGGCCCCACTGACTCTGAGTTTAAGGGTTACCTTGGGGCCAGTAGCTCCAGGGAGGCCATGTGCACCGGGCAGGCCTGACTCGCCCACCTCACCCTGAGGAAGAGAAGAAAGAAAGCAGAGGAAGAAGCAAGCACAATGAGCTGCAAGAAAAAGGAGGCTGCAGGTTGCCTGAAAAGTCAGCAAAGATACGAGAGGGATGTCCCACACAGAGGTGCCCATCACACACCAACCTGGGTCTCTCTGGGAGAGGAACAGCATTCTGCATCAAGATATTCAGGGTGTGAAACGTATGGATTGAAGGGAGTGGTCCCACAATCCTATATCATATCAGAGCTAACGTCTTTGCTCAACTCTGCCCTCTTTTCCCTTTCCCCTGACCCACTCACCAGGGAGGATTTTCTCCCCGACTTTCATCCCTTCCTTCCACCTTTCCCAGAGAAAGGTCACAACTTCGGGCTCATTCCTCCGAGATCAGTGCAAGCTTTTTGCTTGGTAAGTAAATTAGCCAGACAAGTTGTTTCATGTAAGAGGAGCTCGTAGGAGAGGCCCTCACTGCGAGGCTGTTGCAGGGACCCCCTCACCGCTCCTGCGTGCTGAGAGCTGCCCGCCCAGCGCACACAGAACAGGATGGGCTCTTAATGGAAAAAACGATGGTTCGCTGGAAGAAGAGGCAATAAATTGCGTCTGTCTGCAGGAGTGGGCTGTGGTCCGCGGGGGCTATAATTTCCACTTCCTGACATAACAAAAACTTCTCAGTTTATACAGAACTAATTAAAAAGCTCTCAGGTCTTGCCATTTTGCTCACAGAGCACCCATAAAGCAACATGGAGATAACATGGGATGCAGGACTCCTGCCTGCTGGGAACATTCGCCTGCCCCTTCTCCAGCTGACATCTCTTTAGCAGTATCTCTTCATTCCCTCTCTCCCCTTTGATCTTCCTTTGTGACTTTCCCCTGTCTCCCTTTCTTTTCTGTCTCTTCATTACATCCTCTAGGCTCAATGACCCTGCTGTTAATTAGCTGCTGCTGAAGACATTTGGGCATTGCCAGCTTCTCTCTTTTAACCTGAAGCGGGATCAACTCTTTCCTGTTTTATTCCAGAGAGCAATGCATAGCCAGGGATTTGGCCCTTTCCAGTCTCCTGTTCAGGTCTGGATGCACAATAGGTATATTTCAGCCTGGAAGCAGGTGTAGACAGACACACAGATGGGGAGGTGTCCATACCATAGCTACTGGAGAGTTAAAGATATCTCTGAGTCCAGCCTCTCCTTGCACAGGTGACAGCAGGGGATCTGTGGGCCTGTTGCAGCCCCATGTCCAGCCCCATGTCCAAAGCTCAGGAGAGGACTCCAGAGGAGTCCACAGATTTTCAGCCATGCTCCCACAAGGCATCAGTGCAGCTTAATTCATTTAACAATATTGGAGCTCCCCTTCTTACCTTTCTGCCAGGGTATCCCTGAATCCCGGGGTCTCCCTGCAAAAGGCAAAAAGACAAAAAAAAGTGAGGCTTGGCCTGAGAAGGACAAATCCCCACCCTTATCCCTGGAGAGATGCTGGGATGAAAGGGCACTCCATGGGGAAAATTCACCTTTTGCTCAGCATGACTCCACTGAGTCCCTAACCCTTCGGACCCGTGGGTCACTGTTACCTGCACTGGACTGAGCCCTAGCAGGAAAGGCACAATAAGCACTGGCAGCTGGGTAACTCATGCCAACTTTGTGCCCCAGCTCTGCGGTTCCTATCTCCTCACCCTGGCTAAATATCTCAAATAAAAACAAAGGGGTGGGTGGTTGCAGCTGAAAAACAACAACAACCCCCCCTTCGCATTTTGGCAAGTGAATAAATGGGAAACTGTGGTAGAGTTAACAATAGCATTGCAAAATCAGTTCCTGAAGCGCTGGTAAATGCTTTGAGAGTGGAAGAAGCCAATAAAGCTGTGTGTGGCAAAGAATTTTGCAAGAGGGGCTGATGAGGCGTGCCTCACTCAGTCAAGATGCAACTCAGACGTGTCGCCTGGACAAAACCCATGAGTCAGCACATGGACCGGGCCCCAAAGGCAATACTGAGCTGGGCTAGAAATCTTTTTCAGCTATTTGATGTAACCTCCTTTCCCCCTCCTCCACCCGTTATAATGTACATCTGTCCTTGCCAGGAGCGTCCACCTCTCTGTTTATCACCTTGCTCCCTCTAAGTGAGGCCAGACATCTCACCTTTGGTCCAGGAGGCCCAGGTAAGCCCTGTAGACAAAATCAAAACAGACACTGGAGTTGGTAAATATAGACAACATTACATGGACTGCAAGGGTGATGGGAGACGCTGACAGATTTGGTTTGAAATGCCCCTTTACAGAGATGGCTGGGACTGGTAAGCTCAAACATCCCCAATCTATTCTTCATGTAGATGACTACTATCTTAACCCACACTCTCAAATAAATTCATGCCCATAGGGCTCCATTCCCCCAGGCCTGGTCTCACTGAATCTGAAGACCAAAAAGCTGCTGTGCCTTATGCATCGTGCTCCAGAATCTTTTCTGTTTCTCTGGCTTTGCTTGAGAAACTTGTTCCCAGCCCACTGTGCAGCTGTGGAGTAAATCAGTCATTTGCAGCTTCCTCTGACAAGCTAAACAGAGCAAATACATTAACAAACAAACCACTTGTGTTTTTAAATGAGAAATAACCAAACAATTTACCTGATATGAACCATGAAGTATACCGGATATGCATGTATGTAAATATAAATAAACAAAATATCCATACAGGAGCTGCCTTCCTGATGTGAGCAGGGGGAAGAAGAAAACTACCCCAGATACGCTCTGATACCTAAAGCACTGTTGGTGTTGCCTGCTTATAGCAATTCAAATGTTTAGTCATCACATCTTTGGCTCCTCAGAGCTCAAAGAGAGACAAGAATGCTTACAGGACACCGCACCCCTGTATCGTACGTGAAGAGGTGCTTTTGCCTCAGGGGACAAGACTCGCTTCCCCTGCCAGCAGACCTTGAAGACTCTTGGAGATGGAAACTCCTTTCACGCTGCAGTGGCTGGAGGGCCAGCATGCCATGTTTCTCCCCCCCACAGCTCCCAGGAACGGAGGAGGTTTCTGGTACCCACCTTTCCATCTCTGCCAGGCTTCCCAGGTTCTCCGACTCTGCCCTGTTGCAAGAGAGAGGTACATTAGCAGGATTTTCTGCCCCATCCCCTGCTGTTTAGCAATGGTATTATTTTAAATGGTGCTCCTATTTTCACCCTCCTTGGCTGCTTGCTGCCAGCCTGAGAACAGGACGGGGACAGGACTTCAAAGGGGTCGCAAGGATTCTTATCAGCCAGGCTTCTGCTGTGAGCGGGACAATTACACCCCACATGTTACTTCCTCCCTGTGGCCGTCTGCAGGGGCTGAGGAGGAGGAAATGTGCCTGGTGTCACCCGCTCACACATGTGTGTCCAGATAGCAACAATGCAGGGCGCACACCTCTGCCTTTGCTCCTGCTCCCACTCCTTCCTGGGAACTTCTTCCTCCCCATGCATCTGCATCCCCTGCAAATCTCCTGTCCATGCCTATCTTCAGAAGAGGCAACAAAGCCCAGAGGAAAGTGTCTGCACCCTAGGGAAAGAGGAAGCAGAAGGCTTTTTTTGTAACTGAACTTACAGGTGGCCCAATTGGCCCGGGCTGTCCTGGGGTTCCTTCGGGTCCAGCTGGTCCAGTGGGCCCTGGTGGGCCAGGGGGCCCCGGAGGACCTTGGATTCCTGCTTGTCCTTGTTCACCCTGAGGTTTGTTAAAACAAGGGGTTACAAGCAGGCAGAGCAAACCCTTCACACCACCACCCCAAGGGCCCAAGGCAGGTCAGCCTGGCTGAAGCAGAAGAGGTAGAAGCAAGTCCCAGGTTAGTGCAAGGAGAGGTTTCCAAGAGTGAAGCACAGCCCCGCTGAGGACGGCCAGGCTGCCTGGGCGGCAGGAGCCAGCACCCTACGGTTTGCAAAGACATCTGAGGCCGCCTTGTCCCAGCTCTCTTTAAAAGGGATCTACAGATGACTGAGCAGTCCAAAGAGATCTTTTTCTTCATGAGTCAGACAAGTACAATTTATATGTCAAGGCCCAACATCTCTTGAGCTTCTCAGGAGGCTTTCCAAAGCACTTGACAGTCATATGTGAAGCAAAGCCTCCCGTGACCACAGTAGCGCTTCCAGGCAGAGCCACAGTGTCTTACCTCAGCCTAGTTTTTTTTCCCTGTGCTATATTTGTTGGACAACACTCCCTCTGTTTTGCCAAAGACCAAAAGTAGAAACGCCACAAAACCAAAAGAAAATAACACGATCATCATGGCATTTCTGGAGCCCGCCCAAAACAGGCCTATGTACGCCAGGCAGAGCCTGTTTTTGTAAGATTTAACAAGCTAGTGCGTGCAGAGCCACCTGCCATTTTAAGCTCTCTGAAATGAAGCCGTTTCAGCCGGTTCCTTCCCAGGCCCCTCAGTAGCCATTCGGTGGCTGTGGCTCATGCCTCAGCAATGTCATCTGGCCCAAAGGACCTGGACATGGGACCAAGCGGCGCTGAGGAGACAGTGGGTTGGAAGCGCCACATTTGAATACCAGACTGCTGATCTATAATTGATGAATCCAGCAACCTCCTAAGGCACCGTGGCACCCACGCTAAGCTGTTAGTCTCGTGGACTCCCCTCCCATTCCCTCTCCCTAGATAGAATATCACGACATCTTACTGCCGGTGACCCAATTTAAATTTGGAAAACTCTTCTTGGTGGATCCACGGGAAGCTAGAAATCAAAAATGGTCATTACTCAATTATAAATCAGTGGGTGTGCTGTTGGGTCTTTGCTGCGTTTATCCTCTCTACAGCCCTATACACTACTGCTGGGTAAAACTAAGTCTGCTCTCACGCACTTGTGTGTGCAGGAGAATGCACAAAATCCGTCCCTTGCCTGTGTTCCTAGCAAGTGTGCTGTTTATCCTGGCTGCCTTTAGTAAAACATACAGATACAGGGATGTTTGCTTTATTTAGAATGATAAATGAAAGTAATAAGCTGCAAATTTCATCCCTTCTGCCATGAGCTCTATTTAAAAGAAAATTTCCAACACGCAGGCCAGGCTCATGAGAAGGTCGGTCATGTGTGGAGCAACAGCCCTTCTTCTCAGGATTGCTGCCTCCTCGCTGCCCGAGCCGCAGCCCACGCTGGGAAGCCTGCTGGGCCAGGCAGAGAAGGTACCCTCTCTTTTCCCCATTTTGTAAGCGGATCCTGGCTCACCCTGTGGCCCACGCAAGGGGACACAGGATCCTTCCTGAGCTTCCCTATCTTCCATGCTCAGTGCCATTCAACCGTCTTGTAAATGGTCTCATAGCTTTTAAATGTGGGAGGGAATTTGGAGGCGATAAAGACAAAAAGTTTTGAGGACACTGGAGTGTATTTCTAGATTTCCTCTTGCCCTGACCTCTCAAGCCCAGCTTCAGAGACTTCCCTCCCATTGCATCTTACAGCAGCCCACCATGGGTGGACGAAAGGGTGCATGCATTTTGCAGCACCCCCACCACGGCTGCACAGCTCCCTTTGGCTCTCCCTCCTCTTTTCTCTCTGTCAGCCCAGTCCATGCTCCAGATTGAGGGCACTGAAATGCAGCACAGTGCTGGGAATGGGTGCTAGCACCCCAGCAGGGGACAGGCAGATGGGGAGAGCAGGAGCCCTGCCCCAGCACGGGGCGCAGCTGGAAGGAGCTCACCCAAAGCCCTGTTTGTATTGCCCTCGCTTTGCTGCCATGGACAGAGTGTGCTTTGTCTAAGTGAGTGCCCGTCCATGCAGATCCCTCAACATGCAAAACATTATTACCACGTCATTATAGTCTTATTAGTGCATTCAGCACAAAAAGACCCCCACCAATCTAACTGGATGGTAAGCAGATACAGTAAGTTGGAGATCAGGTGTCATTTTCATCAGATGTCATCCTATATTTTTAGCCGTTGACTGGAGCTATTTTTCAGTTCTTTTAAACATGAGTTAGCGACCCTAATTGTGCCCCAGCAATGCAATTCTTGTTCAGCCTCCTAACACAGGTCTCCACTCAGCCCACATCTCTGCTAAGCCCAAGCCCAAGCTCTTGCTGATGTGCTCAGAGGCAGCAGCAGGATTTTCCTCTCTCAGGCACTGGCGCTAACATTTATTTTGCAGCCTCACATTTTTTCTTAGTATTCATACATCGGGCTCCTGGAATTGCTTGGTGCTGGCAGATCTGTAGGAGTGGATTACACTTTGTTGCACTTAGGGAAGGAATACAGCAACGGCAAAACAGATCACGGCAAAATTCTCCGGTGAAGTTAGCCTCTGGGGACAGAGGGAATTTGCAGCCCTGGCTGATGACAGGACGTGGGGCAGCTATTCAAGTTTCCCACTTCATCCTGGATACAAACTTCAGCTTTCAAAGCCTTCCCAAGAGGTCAGTCCTTGGCCTGGCTCTCCAGACTGTCACTTTGAAGGGCAACCAGTGCAAGCCGTGGGGCTCTGTGTGGTGCGAACGCTGAATCGATAGAAACTGAACTGAGACTGCCAGGCTCAAGTGATAAGGTCAGGATTTTGCCAGCACTGGGCAAGGACCAGGCACCTCGTGGTAAAGGCCTGTATTGCAGACTGCAGTTCCCTGCTCGCATCTGACCGTCTAGACAGGCAGCAGGGTGACAAAACCCAGCCACTTAATAGAGGGTGCCCAGCACACTTCAGCGGGGTAATTACAGCGGTTTGTCTACACGGGAAAGTTAATCCCAATTGATGGAACGAGGGAGCTTAAAGTGGGCTCATTAAAAGCCACATGAACTCTGAGTATGGACACTCTTATTCACTATTCATATGTCCATAATTCTTTTTATGAATTCATTCCCAAACTAAACTAAAC
>RSEF01000006.1:12195257-12247881 GCA_003993805.1 Himantopus leucocephalus | reverse complement strand
GGCACAAAGCTGACCCGGACACATAGAAATCAAATGCACTAAAGCTCAGGAGCATTTGTTCATCCTTCTGCTGTATCCAGTTTCCACTTGCACGCATGCTGCTGTCAGCCTGGCACCCACTGTGCCGGCTCCAGGCCCAGGAATGCTCTTCTGGCCTGATCCACTTTCCTGTTCCTATCAGTTTTCCATTGAAGCTGCCCTTGATTTACACAGAGAGAAGAGAAAGAGGCTTTCTGTGCTCAGGCACAAAAACATGCCCCTGTGCGCAACATTTCCCTGTGTGAGCTGTGCACTCAGATCCGAGAGGTGTGCCCATAGGTCGCCCACCACAGTAACCATACGCATCCAAGCAGCACACTTTAATCCCTTTAAACATTGTTCTTTATGTTTGCAGTGAAAGCAAGGATCCAGTCCTGTTGCAAAGTGAAGTGGCAACCCAATATTGCAGCATTGCCACAGTTGCGTTCGAATGCACTGATCCAGAGAGCCACAAGCTATCACAACAAAAGCAGTGCTGCTGGAAAATCAACGGGGCTGATTTTACATGAAGGAAATCCTTCTCTTTTTAAAAGACAGTGCAAGAGAGGGCCCATAGCTCAGGAGAGCATTCAGGACTGCACTGATTTTCTTAACGGGGATGTTGCTGTAAATCCCCACACCCTCATGCTAGGTGTACCTAGGGTCTCCGTATGAGTGACCCAGACCCAGCTGAGCTGGCTTCACCTGGCTCCTCAAGTGCTGAAGTGTATCTGAAATACTATGCAGCTTTCAGGAAAGCAGAGGAAGGATTCTGGAAAGGATAAGGAGAGAAATGGAGGGAAGCAGTTCTGAACACAGAGGAGAGACAAGACCCAGAAACAGATTCAGGTGCAAGTGGAAGAGTTTAGAGAAGAAACCTGAAGCCTCTTCCACCCAGCTCCCGCCCTGCCCTCTCTGTGTCCCAGTGGGAAGTTTTTTCAGAAGGCAGCATGCAATATTGGATGGGCATCCTCGTGCCTTTGCATCAGAACTGGGTCCCGTCAGACCGTTAACCACAAACCTTTAGCGTAAGGATCTGGTTAGAGCGCAGGGCTGCAAGGGTGGTACTTAGGTATTCCTAGGGGACAGTGAAGACACATGACACAAACAGGGTCAGTTAGACACACGGCATTTCTGAGAGCAGACAGAGCATGGCTGGTCCCCCTCTTCCCTGAGCTGAGCGCCCTTCCCCAGGGAAGGAGCAGCTCGAATGGCCAAGCTCACGCTGAAGAGATAGCCCCATGCCTGGGCTTGTGCCTCACAGCAGTGCAGGCCGTACAGACCCATACAGAAAAAAGATAGGAAACTACAACACGAGCCAAGGCATACACCCTAACCTTACATTTCCTTCCTATAGAAAAGACAGATGAAACAAAACTGAAACAACATCCCTGGTTTTTCAGGATGCTGATTTTTATTTCCTTGCCCAGAACATCTGACAACGGACCTTGTCAATCAGTAAAGCCAGAACAAATTGCAATTCAGTCAAACATGTAGCATTTTTACAACAAGGCTCATCCTAATTTTCATTTTGGGAGGAAGAAAGACAACTGCACCTCTGTTCGCTGATTTGCACTTGTGACCAGACCCTTCAGGACAGCCTACCCTTGAGCTGCTCTGATGACAGTCACCCTTCCCGTGACAACGTCTCTGCATCAGAATGCCTCATGGGCTTTTTAAAATGTTGAGCTTGCTGCCTCATGAGAGCAGAAGTACCTCCGTGAGAGCCAAGGAAACATCGCCAGGCTTTGCTGGGATGTGATGCCTTGCACCTGCCCTTTCCCCGCTGTCACAGCCCTGCGGTGTGTCACTGTGGGGTGTCTACAACTCCCTCCCCCCAAAACCAGCGTGCCTTTGCCCCCAGGTCTAAGCCCAAGCTGCTCCCAGTGATTCACAACCTGAATCTCTGTTTCCGGGTTTTGCTGCGGGTCCTGCCACTGCTTTTCACCTTGAGCACTGAGGACAGTCAGAGCCAAGGGCTGTAACAGGAACCCAGGACACCTCTGGGTGAACATTGTTGTTAGCTTCTTTTTAACATAACAATCTAGTGAGCAGGCTTGCCTAAATAAACACAGCTGACTGGCTATTATTGTACAGGGCTGGCACATACCAACAGCCCCCTTCTCCCTCACTGCCAGCCAAGCTCTCTCCCCTGCCTCTGCTGCACAGAGCATCCAGGGCGCTGCTCCCTCGGGGCCAGGGACCAGAGCCCAGCTAATTGTCCAGAGGCCCATCAAAAATAAACAGAAAGCCCTTAAGCCTGTCTCCCTGTACACCCAGATTACAAATTCCAGCCACTTCATATGATGTCGTTCCAATGCATTTCCAGTGGATTTTCAGCAGTCCAGTTGTTTTTAGAGCTGGTTACATTTTACCCCTGTAATCCCCTCAAACCCCATGATGTACTCTCTCCTCTCTTGGCTGTGGTACATGCCAGCCAGGCCAGGATGAAGAGGCGAGTGGGGCAACATCCTGGCTGGCATCAACCCTCCCTCTCCACCTCTTCTTTGCAGGCAGAAAGCCCACCAGGCTGGGGGACCAGCTTGGGGACCAGCCAGAACACCATGGCCAGGGGTGGTCAGGGTTACTTTCGGGCAGGGAGCACAACCCTTCCCCTTGTCTCTATGCAGGGTTGAGACCAGCATGAGGGAGAAGAAAAAGGGAGGAACGACAATAGAGTCTCCCTGAGGTCTGCAAACCCCCCCACTGCTCATGGCCACGCAACCACGTCAGAGTTCGTGGAAGCAGGACAGAGCTGGTGCAGCAGCACAAGGTGTGACTGGGTGACCCCTACTCCTCCAGAAACCCCAGGTTTGGGTTTGGAGATGAGGACACGGACTTTCCCCGCTCCGGCACAGAGCACGGGAGGGTCTCCAGGAAGCAGCAATGACAGCATTTAGCTGGGGGTCAGCCGCGGTGGGCAGGAACACACTAGAGAACCAACATCCCTCCTGGAAAACCTTATCTGCTGCTTTTCTGCGAAACACATCAATCAGCCAAGCGCTGCCCTCAGGGCCCCGATGACGCATCTTGTTAATGAAACGATCTATATTTCCAACAAAAAGCCATTCAAACGAAGGAGGATTAACATGCAGGAAGGCAAGGGACAGATGATAATAACGCTAATGACTTACCCTGTGCGGGTACTCTGCACACTGACCCTGTGAAAGAAGGGGATTGAAAGGAAAGACTTTAAACCACAAACAGAGAGAACCAAAATAGACACACAGGGTCAGATCCAGAAGGTGTAAATCATTGCGACTATATTGAATTCAGTGTGGCTATGCCAATTTGCACCCAACAAGCACCCTGCCTCCTGTCCCCTCTCCACAGAGCCCTCTGTTCTTGCTGTATTTCTCAGCCACTCCAAGTCAGAATGAGCAGCACCAAGCCCATCGAGTCCCTTCCCTGCTCGCTTTTTATATTTAATTTTCAACATGTCTCCCATTAAAATTACCTTTTCTCCTTTTTGTCCTGGGGGTCCCTATAAAAGAAAAGTGATTAAAAAAAAGCCCTCAGTAAATGAAGGAGTTCAGTGCATGCAAGGGGAAAGGGATTAGGAGGAGGTGCGATTCCAAGAGATGGGATACTTACGGGTTGTCCCCTGGGACCGGCAGCGCCCTTTAAAGAAACATAATGTCGTGAATGTGAGACAGATTCCCGTTTATAGTGACAAGACAAAAACTCTCAGCGTATGGAGTAGGTGGAAACTCAGCTTTTAGAAACAATTGTGGAGAAATGTTCCCAAAAGCGATCTGTGTTCTCTTTGTTACTCTGGAGGAGTGAAAATGCACACATGTTCTGGCTGCACTGCAGGGGGCAATTATTAAAAGGAGAGGGGAAAAATCATCAGGAAAACACACCCTTATTGTTCCCAGGACCTCAGTTGACAGCGCGTCTCCTTGGTCGACGCACTGGGATTCAACCAGAAGCAGCCAGGGCTGAAGCCTGGGCTGCAAATGCCTGAGCCAGGATTGCACAACAGGGGGATGTCAGCTCACCCCTCCGCTGAGGAGCGGGGAGGGGGAGATCTTCAACATGTGCTTGCCAGAGGGTTACACTGGCACTCAGGCTCAAAAAACAGAATTAGCAGAAGAAAACGTTCAGCATTTCAGTGAGCAAAGGTGACTACAGAGCTGCTAGCTTGGCATACTCGTGTTCGGGGATTTCATCATCAGAGATGTCGAGAGGAACAAGACCGCATTTGGGTTTCCATCAAGTGCGGCCTAAGTTTATCATTTTCAACCAAAAGCATTTTAGTATGATGCACATATGAAAGAGAGCTTCAGAAGGGGAAAGACAGACATTTAATACAAAAAATATGCTTTTTTTTTTTTTTTTTGCTGTTAGATAAGTTGAAAGCTGCCATATGGGGTTTCAGAAATCTTTCCATCAGCTTTTACTTCTGCTATGAGGCCAACCACGAAAAATGTCAGCTCCCAGAGTGTATTTAAAGAACATAATTGCTAACTGCAAGGAAAACATGTCCCATGCGTAACTAGAGAGTTGCTGTTGTGACATGATGATCTGATAGCCATAATGTAAAAATTACAGACGTGCATCCCAGCACTGCTATTATGAACTTACAGAATTAGGGATGCAGCTAGTGCATTAGCTGAACTAAGATTGCTACCCTGCCTATGAGCTCGTTTCCAGCTGAGAGGCAACGTCATTTCAAACCAACCCGTTACCCGCAGACAGAAAGATATTTTTTTTTACCATCTCCCCCTTCTGTCCAGGATGACCCTGCAAAAGAAAGAAAACACGGATCAGCTTTGGCCACTGCAGTCTCTAGAAGATGTTGGCTTAACCCGCTTACCCCTTGCCTTGGGAAGTGCCTGCAGTTACTATACTTTGTCAAGGGAGATGAAACACCGTGCATGTGGAGCTTTGCTCCCACACCTAACAGGACACCACTCCCTGGTACCCAAAACGCTGAGAACAAAGCTCTGGAGGGTAAACACGGGTGCAAAGACTCTGCGGGGCATGGTCAGGATACAGTTAAGACCCCCTCTGTCTGGCAGAGCAGCTTCATCTGAGTGCAGCAGCTGCGCCTTGCTGGGGCTCACGTGTGTGTCCCCAGAGCAGTACAAGAGAGACGCTGCTGGGTCTCTCTTGAGGGTGATGTTCCTCATGGCAAAACCAGGGTCCTGCTGTAGGAAATCAGGTGCCAGAGGTATGTGTGACCAGCTCCTTCTCTGTTATAGCATGGCTAGAGGAAATGTGGTGGGGAACTTGGCTAAGGGGCTGCCTGGAGCTACGGGTTTCACATCAGTTGGGTTCGTAGGGAAGGGGCTATATGTGTGCCTAGCTCTCTGAAGGATGGGAATAACTTAGGTCTCCCTCTCCTTACTACAAAGCTGATTATAAGGAGGCTCTGAGGACAGCATGGAGGTCTTTAGGGTCCTTTCCTCTTCCACTGCAACTCTTTGGAGCACAGCAGCAAAGAGAAAGAAGCTGTAGGGTTGACTTCAGATGAAGCTGTGGGCTGTCTAGGGCAGAGGGTTGATGCCTAGGGGACCTGCTCTGTCTGTCTGATTCAGGGTGGGAGTGCCTGCTAAGGCTTTCCCTGCAGCAGCCAGGCTGTTGCACTCATGAAGTGCTATTTTATAGATTTGCCTAGAAAGGAAGCAGCCACACTCTGCCTTCCCTAATCTCCTGACTCCTACATCTCCCCCAAGGCATCTGTGGTATCCTCCTGCCTGCCAACCTTCTAATTTTCTTTTAATCCATGCATGTGCGTGACATTGCAAAATAATCCTCTTAAAAACGTACTCTGTAACACACAGGCAGGTCAAAAAGCCTTGAGAGAAGCTGTTTGCTTACCGGTTTGCCGTCCAATCCAATAGGACCCTGAAATAAAAAAGGAGAAATGATGAGAAATGCTTTCACAGGGGTGTCTGTCTGCCTGCCCCAGCAAGCACTACGTGTCGCAAGATTGCACGAACTGGGGAAAGGACGCAGAGGTGAGGTGACTCTCTCTGCACTCCTGTCGAGTCCTGGCAGGTCCCTGGCCCACTGGGTACCAGCCCAGCTTCCCGATTGTTTCTGCAGGGACCTGTTCACTGTCAGCCCATTTCAGCAGCAACGCTGGACACAAGAAGGGAAGGGAAGGGAGGAGGGATTCACAGGCAATTTGCAAAAAACCCTCAGCATTTCAAATTTTGCAGCGTCCTGTAAACCAGTTGAAAATCAGCAGTTTTCTCAAGACTTTGATTTAAAAAGGCACCCACCTTTGGGGGAAGAAGAATTTTTGCAAATGATAGAATAATAAAAGTGTCCCAGGGAAGAGGTGACATACAGCTCAGCAGCATTTTGAAGGTACTATTTGATGAGAAACAGGCTCCACAGAGCACTGTCCCACCCGGCACTTTCTCATGAGCTGGGCTGATTTGTTTTCTGCTCCTCTGAAAGCCAAAGACCACAAAGGCCTGGAGAGATCTGCTTCTCCTCAGACGAGGGGCAGCTCACAGCCCCCCTTTTCACAAAGGGCAGAGCCATGGAGCCCGGTCAGATGGCTTGGAGGCTGCCAATTCCTCCTGTTTTCCAGGCGTGACAGTCTCCCCCGCAGACCTGCTCTGGCACATCGTGTGTCCTGGAGCAGCAGCTGAGCTGCCTGGCAGGAGCAGGGATGCGGGGAGTGTTTGTGTTTGCCTTAGGCTTCCTAGTCGTCCAGGATAAATGCGTAAGAATAAACAGCAACCGTATGAGTTCTCCAGCAGCCTCAACGCTTCAGAGAGTGTTGCCAGCAACTGTAGGACTGAAATGAAATTTGCTATGTCCTCTCCTGAGCTTATTTTCTGTTCCCTTGCCCACCTGTAACAGCGTTGGAGAAGAATCCCCCCCGCTCACGCTTTTTGGCCTTTCCCTTTGGCATGACCAGGGTGTTCAGCATAGCATGGTCCCCAGCGGACCTGCATCACGCAGGGCCCCGTTTGGATCACAGGCGCTCACTGCTATTGCATTATCACCTATAGGCTCAATTAAGGTTGGAATTTCACCTACCTAGGGGTTATTTTCTTTGTTTGGGGGTATTTCTTAGGATAGTTTTCTTTTACTGAACAGATCTGGCTTCAACTATGTTATTTTAACACTTGGGGTTTTTAAAATTAATTTCCTTTCGGAGTTGTGTGGTTTGTTTTTTTTTTTTCCCCCTAAGTATCATTTAAAAGAAAAAAAAAGAGAAAAAAACAAATGAAGAAAAAAATACTTTTTACAGTGATATCAGATCAGGTCCTTAGTTTCAGACAGAAATGATGAGATACAGTGAGCACTAGTGACACTTCCTAGTAATATTGCACACCCATACCTCGTAAATTAACAATTACACTTACCGGGAATCCAGGAAAACCTCTTGTTCCAGGCTGTCCCTGGGAAGGATGAAAAGGAGACAGCAGTTTAGAGGAACTGAAGTGAATTTTCACTGACCCTAAGTTCTCTGTATGGAGCCTTTCCTTCAGCCTCTGCCCATTTATCCTACAACTCTCTGAAGAGTTACCCAAGACGCAATTCCCCTCCAAGGGGAAAGCGTCTTGGGAAGGAGGGGAGATCTCTCATCCCCGCTCCAGTTTGTACAGGGCCAAGAAAATCCTGGAGCAGGTCCAGTTTGGACTGCAAGCAGTTTCCTTGAAGTTTCTACATTAATTAAATGGGTGTCCCTAGCCCATACGCTAGGCTTTTGGAGTATATTCCAGAGGCTGAGCTCATTTTATGGCAATTCTTGCTGCCATAAACCGGAGGCGTTTAATGCAGGGTGCTGCTCTGTGCAAGACAAACCTTGCAGGTCACTGGTGTCTAAATACAGCCATCCCTCTTCTCCTCCTCCCCTAATCTCATGTCCCAGTGCATTCATTTTCCTCACAAATAATTCTGGAGAAGAGATGATTTTTTTTTTTTTCTTTACTGTTTTTTTCCTCTGAGAGCCAAGAGAAAAAGGAGAGTTAGGTAGTGTGATGAGAGGAACATGAGCACCCAGTCCTTTCCCCCGCCTCTTTCTGGTTAGCCAGCGTTGGCTACCAGTCTGGGATCAGGTACAGCAAACACTAGTTTGGGATGCATTTGGCAGATTCTTCATCACCCACTTAAAAACACTGAAAAAAAAAGAAAATGTCCTGGCTGTTAATTTCTCATAGTTCTTCAGTTCTGGGACCTGTGACATCCCAGGTCACAGCTACCCTAGATTTGTGGGTATCCAGAAAAGATACCACTTTACCTAAGGATTTTTTAATCTCAATTTCCCGAAAAATGTGTGAGCCAAGTCAGGAAGCAATATGCACCAGACTTCAGCAGATCTGGAAGCACACCCATGTAGATGGAAACAGCGGGATGAGGTAAATCCTGTACCACGCTCATCCAGTGACTGCTGCAGCATCGTGCCTTCCCTGAAAGCCGTGCTACAATTCCGAAAAGCCCAGGTTTCTTATGTGTTTTCATGCTTCATTTTGAGGAAGAAAATGCTTTCTTAGGCAATTTAAGATACCATGACCCAACACTGAGTCCCACAAGGGTCTCCTAGGAAAGAGCTGGGTATAAACAAGGGTTCACTTCTGAAAAGAAATGCACGTGGGTGTGTCTCTGCCTTCACCAGAGCTATCCCTTGTAGTGCCAAGGGAAGGGAAGGAGGCACAGGCATGCTGGGCTGCAAGGCTGAGGTTTGCCACAGTGCAGCAATGCTAATCCTTTGGCAGAGAGCTCAGAGCCGCAATGGCAGGGAAAACCTTCAGGTTACATCTCCTCCAGGCTCCCTCTACTTGCAGAGAGACTTGGTGAATATCTGGCCCTTCAGCGATGGGGCCAGATAACCTTTTTGCAGAGTTTGAGGGATGCCCCTACCACAAAATGCCTGTGTTGTGCTGAATGGTTGTGTTTTTATACACAATGCTAGCATAACCTAATCCCATTTGCGCTGTTTTTTTAGTTCTGCAAAGTTGAACTTGGTCAGCTTTGCTTTGCAAGATACATATAAAACCACCTGGTCATGTTGGCCAGTGACCAGGAGGGAAGATAGGCTATAAATTAAAGGATCTGTCCACCGCTGGTTTCTGAAAAGGCAAAAATCAAGAAAAGCCTAGACGCAATTCATTAATTTTGGTTCCCTGCTGGACACCTCCCTGGACAAGAAGTGCTAAAAAAAGAATTAGGGAGAAAACCTGGAAATTGTGCAATTTGGCTTCCTCTGTAGACTACAGACTGCTGCCTCTTTCTCCTTGGAGGACGGCAGAATGATTTGCACGGTATCAGGCCAAAACAACAGTTCAGCAGTGAGCAATTCCAAGAGACTGTTTTTGTTGGGTGGCTGTTTTTCCTTGTCTTCTTTTTAAAATGTTGATCATATGAAGTATGTAATCCCGGGAGCTGCCAAATCATGGAGACCGTCTGTTTCTGCCACTATCGGTGCACTGTCCCTCTCTGGCCAGAAGTTAAGCAGCTCTGAGCTCTAGCGAAAACTTTAACCTCCAAACAAAAATCTGGAAACTATTTGTCATCCCACATCTTTCCGAGTGGCCCCTTGGCCGGGGTTTCTGTGTTTGTCTTCAGTGCTCAGCCATCCTTTTGACCTATCACCAGCTCCCCAGGAAACTGGATCATCTTCACAGTAGGCTTTGGGGGTGGAAGTGTGAGTTGTGCCAGCCCTGGCACCTCGGGGCTTTGACTGGGGTAGGCAAAAGCCCATTTTAAAGTATCACTTGCTGTGTAGGTTTTCTGCTGCTTTGGAGATGCACCGTGTTCTGCACTTTCCCAAACAGCAGCAAAGGCAATGAGGCAAAGCAGCAGCACCAAAGTGGACATTAAAAATTGTCCTGCAGACCAGGCACGTGCCCTTCAAGAAAACAGGGGTGCCTGTCTCTGTTTGCAGAACCTACAGTGACAGGGACTGACAGCTTTTCTCTCCAATTACTATAACCACACTACCCAGAAGGCTGAGGGCTACAGCTTGTGAGAAATAGCAAAATCAATGGGGCATTTACCCTCCAAAATCTGCTGCTTGTGGAGCAGGGTGGCCTCACTTGGAGCTCGTCATGGAGAGACCTGCCAGCCCTTCCTCCTGGCTTGGCCACATGGCTGCTCTGCTGAGTATAAAACGCTTGGGGAGACCCATTTGTGTCCTGGGCTTCAGTTCTGTCACTTCTCAAACTCCAGCATGCTAGGCAGGTGGGCCTGGGAACTGACAAAGCTGTTTCTTATTAGAAACACTTATCATGGGGCTTTTGGAAAGTTAATTGGAAAGCCAGATGTAGCCAAGTGTTTGCACTGCCTAGGTCTCTCTCACTTGACCTCTGCTGTGAAACAAAAGTTGCCGGCAGCCCATCCTCTCTGCAGGTCAAGGACGGTGCTCTTCACAGGTTAATCAAAATCGGAAGTGCCCACTAGGAGGGGGAAAATTGAGTCACCAGGTCTTTTTTCATGGAAATCTCTGGTGGAGGCTGTGCAGAGATGGAGTAGGAAGGACTGGCTGCATCTGCACAAAAGCAGAGGCTCGATGGCTGAACCACAGGGCAAGAAACATCCAGCATTTAGGGCACTTAAATGCTCCAAACCTTCATGTTGGTCTTTTTTTATGACCCTAACCCTGCAAAAAGCTTTATCTGGCTAACTCGTTGCACCTTGCAGGGACACTTTTGCTGGAAGAGGGTGCAAAATCCTGCCTGCACTTTCCTTGGCTCCCCAGCCAGCTAAGGGACTTTCCAGATAGCGGTAACTGTTGTCGAAGAGTTTCCAGGATTATGGGTACTTGACAAGGACCTCTGAACAACTCTGAACTACCCATCTTTGGGAGTTCCCCAGTCACCAGCCTAGCTCTGACCCTGTTCTTCTGCAAAATCAGGGGGTTTGTCCTCTGCTAATGAAAGCAAAGGCTGAGATCAGCCAGGCAAAGGGCATATTTTTTCCAAAAGCAGTAGCAGCCATGTTGCAAGAAGGAAATATGCTTCTTTCTTTCAACTACAGGAACATGGTTTCCTCACAAGGAAAGGCTTCCTCATTTGTTCTGGAATATAAGCTGTAATTTCATTATATATAGTATATAATAGCAGTATAAAAACAAGCCTGGCTCAGCATGGGAACCACATTATACAGGGTTTTTGCTCTCTCCAGCTGATGCTGTGTCTTACCACCCCTTCTAAGTCTTTCCCTGTAACTTGCCCACATCCTGCATCAGTCAAAAATAGCGAGAAAAGCCACTTACGGGTGGACCGCGGGGCCCAATGATAGACATGCCCGCTTCTCCTGGAGCACCCTGCAGAGAGACAAGGGAGAGGAAAAGGGGTGAGAAAAGAGGAGAGGAAAATACATAGACAATTATATTCCCGTCAAGACTGGGGTTAAATGAGAGTGCTCAAGGTGTGAGACCTTCAGGGCTTATGGGGCAGCTGCTGTTCTGGCCTCCTGCAGCTCTTGACCCACACTTTGGGAGAAGAGATGTTTGGAGCTACTCAGATGTGCCAGAAAATGGAAGCTGCACAGCAAGGAAAACTATAAAGACATCAAACACTTTCTGGCAAAACAGAGTTTCTGCCCCACTACAAGTGTGAAAGATGGCCTAAAACCCTTACTGTTTTCTTCCTGCAAGTTCAGGAAGACTGTGTCCTGCACAAGAAAGAAAAGAAGGGATGTGCTGGGCTCCAGGGAAATGGGAGCTGCGGGCAGTTCACTGGCTGCCTCCAGAAATGCCTCGCTTATGTGCTTCTCAAACTCAGTTGGGATGTGGATGAAAATAGCAAAGTCCTCGCTGGAAAAGAAAACAGCTGCCTCTCCAGCTCCTAGCCACCCACGACGTGCGATGGGCAGGACACGTCCCTGTCTTTGGAAAACATGGCGTATTCCTGAGAGGCAGCTCCAGAAGTGCCCAGGGCTGGGGAGCCTTGGGATGGAGCATCCCATAAACCAAGCAGCCTGCGAGCAAGCAGAGCTCTCTGCAAAACAAAGCTGGGGCCTGCCAAGGACCTAGGACTCTCATGGAGGGCTCTGGGGAAGCACGGGCAATTAAGAGTGATTTTTCCCTTGTTTGTTTGTATCTATCTGCTGTCCCTTCATGTTGAAAGCTTTGGCCGGAGAGAAATGCAAGGACACAGAGAAAAAGCAGGGTGGCTTCAGGCGGTGAAATCTTGGTCTATTAGATAATGTTGGTTGGCTCCAATGAGCAAGCAAAAGTTTGAAAGCAAGGAAGGAGAATCTCTGTCCTACCTTGCCCTTCCTTTCTGTTTTTCTCTCTATCTCCTGTGAATAGGAACAAATGGACCTGGTACGGCAGTGTCCTGCACGGATGATCCCCCTATCAGGTGAATATTCATCCCTTTTCTAGTTTCTACTTGTTGTTATTCACGCCCTCCAAACACCTCTGTCCCACTGTTCGTGCAGGTGGGAGGTAGTCACAGCTCTGGGGAAAATGCACTAATGCTGAAATGTCAAACACCTCAAAACATAGGGCCCAGCAGCAGGCTGCTCTGCAAACCACTGCTTCTTTGGAGGGCCAAAACACCAATTTGCTGCACAGCAAACAGTTTGGGAGATGGCTTCCCACAGGCTTAAACCATACCATCAGTTTTCCTTAGGAGGAAGAGGTCCCATCAAGTCAGAAGTAGGAGTGTGCCATGCCATTTTCTTCCTTGCTATGGCTTGCACCAGGGATCAGGCTAATCTGGGAGGCAGCGGGGAACTACGGGTTGATCAGCGCAAGAGGAGCTGCCAGCGGGGAAGAAACTCAACGGTTAAAACCCAGGAAGCCTCGAGGGAAGCCCTGCGTGTGCCCACTGGCTCTTATGCTGTTAGTAAATTGTCATAAACAAGAAACGCAACGTCTTTGGAGGCTGAGTGGCCTGGAAGGAATTTGGGAAATAAACTCACATTGCCGGGGATGAGAGGACAGCCCGGGGGTGGGAGTCAAAAGCTGGCTGCAGCAGCCATGACTGTGTTCAGGGGGCTTGGGCTGGCCCTAGCAGAGGACAGTCGGGGATGCTACGGGCTGCAAGGAGCTGACTCACCTTCTCTCCGGGTTGCCCTTTTAGTCCCTGGTCAGTGGCACCCATCACAGCCACATGCAAGAGGGTGCAGGGGGGAGAGGGGGGTGGGAGGGGGAGAGAGAGAGAGAGAGAGACACAAACACAGGCATCAGCGGCAAGGGTGCACTCCCCCACCCCAAAACCCTGGCTATGGGGCTGGGATGAGCAGGGTGGCCTCAGCTCCTGCCCCAGCCCTCTTTCCCATCCTCACCCTGGGATATCCGAGCAAAGAGCAGCTCCAAAACACAGTGCTCAGCCAGGCAGGGGATGCCCCCACCTTGTTCAGGGCCAGGTTATTTGGAAAGGGCAGCTGCCGGTGGCAGGCAGGGGTGCATGTTAGCAAGCCCACAGTTAGCAAGCCCAGCTGACGCAAGAGGTGGCAGCAGGAGGCACCCAACCCAGGGGGATGCTGAACTAGAAGAGGGTCTGAGCAATATGGCAAAAGGGATGGAAACACCCCCCCGGCATGTATGCGGTCTGCAGGGCTGGCCACCCTGCTGTGACCAGGAGAACCCCTCAGGTGTGGGGCTCAGGGAGGGAGGCTTTGCTCAGGCTAGCAACCACCAAGGGTCATCCTGAAAGCCCCCCCAGAAAATCTTGGGGGTTGGAAGAGGATAGGGAGGACAAGGCACATGCAAGAGGTTTTGACTTACCGGCCGCCCAGGGATCCCCATCGCGCCTTTGTCTCCCTGGCAATTAAGGCAAAAACAGAGGCAATTGGAAACTGGCCAAAAGCAAGGTTATAAAAACAGCACAAATGAGCTGTGCCACAGACGCAGCTTCGCGCTGTGGTGCAAGTGTCCAGGGATTTTGAGAGAGGGAGAGAGCAAGTTAGAGAGAGAGGAAAGTGTGTTTGCATGGGCCCGAACCTGTCTTTAAGAACATGCATAAGCCCAAACCAGCACATCTCACAACAGAAATGACATATGGTAATTTAGGCAGCAAAAGAAGGGCAAGAGTTTTCAGCCTAACAAAGTATAATCCCAATTTCCAACACTTCATAAAATTTGGGTCCTGGGAACTGGCTTCTTGCAGTAGCCAACTGTCACATTTTTCTCTTTTTTTACCAAAGTCATCTGGGTGTTAGCTATTTATTTATAGAGTTATCACTTTAAAACAGGATTCTCTTAGACTTGAAAATACGGTCCTGTCCAGAAGCAAGAGAAAAATGTGGGAAAACAAGCTAAAACAGGAAAAAGCACGTCTGGAAGAAGACATATGAGCAGCTGTGTTCAGTGTCCTCTACCCCTTTGAGATACTTCCCAGTGAATTGTCAGGGTGTGAACGATCCTAACAGTGGTTTGGGGAATGACTTTGGGTCAGGCGACACTGAACAGAGCCTCGTAAACACATGAACACAAGACCGGTGGCAATTTTGTTCAGCCACTTACCTACAAGGCAGTTTTCTGCGTCTTACAGTTAAATTTAACTATGCAATTAAAAAAAAAAAAAATCAACCCCTTCTGCATTCCTGGTCACCGAAACTGAAGGCTGTGCAGATTTGGAAGATAGCAGCTGATTGCTGAAAGGATCTTGATGATTATGGCTTCAGCGGTCATGTAGCTTTTCCTCTATATTTTGCAAAAATGATGTGATAATAGTCTCTCAGTTCTGTTTCCAGCAACGTTAGGGATTTTCTTATGTAAAACAGAGAGTCCCTGCCCGTGGCTGCCTGTGTTTGTAGACATGAACCTGGTTTTCTGGTTTCTGCAGCTAGAGACACCAGCCCCATTGGTGCCACCTCTTCGTGCCTTCCCCCATGTTCAGTCCCAATATGTGTGTGAACGTAGTCTGAAATCCCTAGAAGGAGAACGCGCTTAACTCTATTTGTGTTGCTGGGTGTACACAAAGGCTCCTCTGGCTGCACATCTCAAACTTGGATGTTATCGCCTGGGATCAAACTGTTACCTGGTGAAAGTTTAGCGCTTCCCTCTGCGGATCTCGGAGGCCATTCAGTACTGGGGGCATTCTTTTCCATGCAGCACATGTTTTGACAAATTGAAAAGCAATATATGCTTTGTAAAAGCATCCCTTGCAGATGGATGAAACGCTCAACAGCTGCTTGATTTTAAATTTTGTAGATGATCTATTATAGGAAACTGCTTTCTTCTAGGGTTTTAGGCGGGTTCTCACTCCCGATTTCTCACTCCCGAAATCACTCAGAGATTTGCCTATCTCTGTGTGCTGGCAGCGAGCAAAACTCCTGGTGTCAGCATCTTGTCCTGGGATTACTTTGTGGCTGCTTGAGAACATAATGCTGAGTTTTTCTGTGCTTTTAGTCCCTTAAATGCTGCTTTCCTCCAGAGCTCAGCTCAGGCTGAGCTCCCTCAAGGTTTGAGATAAAAGCTGGTTTTGTTTCTCCCGGCTCTGCTGTAGCTGGTGCCCAAGCAGGAAGAGCCCAAGGTTGGGGCTGAGCTGTGTCTAGTCTCCAGCGAGTACCTGGTGTTGGAGTGGTACATGACGGCACCATGTCTGGTATGTGACTGCACAGCATTACAGCCCTCCAAGCAATAATAGCAAAGGGGGGAGCTCCCGGTAGGACAGCAAATAAATGCCAGATGTTTATAAGGAAAGGTTGTCTGTGACAGGGAGCTAGGAAAGAGTGCTCGTGGGTGGATGATACCATGTAGGTTGGTTACGAAGTCATGCAAAGCTGCCTGCAGCTCCCGTATTGGAGCTAGAGGAGCATGAAAGGCAACAAGCAGCCTCTGTCCTAAGTCGGAGGAGAGTCAGCAGCACAGTTTGCATTTCGTTCATTAGGAAACTGCCTGTTACGGCTGTTGCAGTCTCCAGATGAGCAGCACCCCGGGGAGCAGGGAGCCATCACCAGGAAAGCATGCAGCTGTAACCCTGAAACCCACACTCCTTCCTCACTCATATCTATCTCAGATGCAGATACTGTTATTATGGACTTTTGCATTTGCCCCAGAGTGATTTAGCCCTTTTAAATCCTGCTGCAATTAGTAAGGCCCATCAGGAAGAATACTGCACAATGCGCTTCTTCAACCAGAGCCTCAAGATGACAAAGCATCTTCAGAAGTAGTGTATTTCCCACGTGCAGGAGGCTTCATAGGGATTATATTACCCTTAAGTTTGCTCCTACAAAGCTCCTGTGGTCCCTACTCTGTTATGAGCCATGTCCTGTTTGCAATATGCTATTCTTCCACATCAGGTTTGCTATGCGAGATCACTACCTTCTCTCAGCTTACGAACCCCGGAGGTCTACTAATGAAAGTACTGCCAGACAGAGAGCACGAGGGAACAAAAAAGAAAGAATGCAGTATTTACCTGGAGCCCGGGTCTTCCTGTAGGGCCCTGAAACAAAATACCCAGAAACGGCGAGAGTTAGCCTCAAATTCTGAAGGGAGGGCTTGATAAAGAGACGAAATCATATGTAAGGGTTTAGGAAACAGAATGGTTAAAAACCTCTCCACAGCTTCTTGACCATCAGCTCTGATTGCTTCAGTTTCCTAATCTCCTGTTTGTTAAGTTTTCTCTCCTTTCGGCATGGCTCTACCCACAGCTCTCTGCACGGGCTCTGAAGGTATCTGCAAGTCCACAGAGAACGAGCTAATTACAGGGCTCTGACTTTCTTCCTTAGTTTCCATCTGCTAAATATTATTTTTTCATGTATGGAATTGCTGCAGTTGCCACAGAAATGTTGCATGTTCAGAAATGGGAGAGTAAATGTCCGTGAGAGGATCTTTTCCTTCGGATGTGGTCCAGACAGCGAAAGAGTCCGGGAACCTCAGGACTATTGCATGATTTCATCATTTCCTTCCTTCCTTCGCCCCTTTTAGTCCCAATTTTACCAGATTTCTTACATGATTGCGGGTTGCCCTTGCCTTCACCAAAGCCTCGACTGACTTGAAGAATAACGATGGGAGCATCTGTTGGGCAACAGGAGAGCATGAAGGCCCCTTTTGCTGCTGGGGTGTTGCTCATCCATTTCCCCGGCTTTTCTCATGGTCATCCTAGACTACTAGCAGGGCTCAGTGTGTTTCTGATAAGTATTTCTTGCCCTATCCGACACCAGCACTGGGGGGCTAAGCCCTGTTGCCTGGCATGTTGTGTTTTGCAAGCTGGGAAAAAAACCCAGGAGAGAAATGTGGGGTTGTTTGCACTTTGGGGTCGCTATCCAGAACAGCGCGTATGACAACCAGCCAGGCAGAAGCCCAGGTCTGTTGCTCATAAACTTGAGTTTCCATGCGGTTTTAATCACGAGAAATATTTTCTATGGCGACATGGAGGACTCTGCTTGATTCTGCAGCAGTGAACTTCTGCTCACGGTGACTGAGCCGGTCTCACTCACCAGCCAATCTGAAACCCCAGAAGACCAGAATGAGACAAAGGTGCTGTTAGCCCAAGACAAATTCCACGTTGGCTAACGATGCTCGGTCTGCCCGACTTCCTCTTGTTATTTCCATTGGCTGTAGCATTCCTCACGGCCTGTCCTGAAAGTCTGAGTGCGGAGACAGGTTCAGAGGTCGCAATAAGCTGGGATATGGTAGCATATATTGTCAGCACTTCTCTGGTGGTCCCATGTGTTTCTGCCAGACTTCAATCTTTCATTACAATATTAAGTTTCTAACCCTTATTACTGCAGAGAAAGCCTGGAGCGTGCGTCTTCCTCATCCTGCAAAGGCACAGACTGCTCTCCCAGAGACGTCTTAGTCGACCTATTGATTTCTCTCTAATTTCTCATGGCAGTAATAGAAATGCCAACACTGCTACCAATTTTGTGCCCCATCCCTTTAGCGCCGACATGCGCCTGCCTGGGGCGGAGTGGCAGGGACAGCTCTGGATGGACTCCACTTGCAGCCCCCTCCAGAGCAGTGCTTTCCTCCCAATAACCCAAAGCTAATGCTGAAATACATCCACTTCAGCAGCCAGTCCAGAAAGCCCTGGGATAAGCTATCGCTGAAGGTTTGCGTGGATCAGGGCTTCCAGCTGTAAAATGCTTTCAGACCTTTTGGCCTGGAAGGTGCAACTTTTTGGAAGATTGTTGCCATTAAATAGGGCTGTGCTCGTATATCTGTGGGAGTTCAGTCTATAGCATTTCAACTTGATGAAAGGGGAAAATAGGTTGTGCAGCAACTACTTCTCCTCAGAACGTCATCTGCAAACTGTTTAAGATGTTTTTGCGTGAACAGACAAAAGATGACTACCGTATGTTTAACTTCTCATGTTCCTTCACAGAAACCCAGTATAGTTACTCTATTGTACACGAATATAAACCATTTCCTCTGCAAGGACCGTGCTAGAGACAATATAGCGTTTCTTTATAATCCTGAGAGATGTCGATACATGGCCTCATTCCTTGCATTGCTTCTTTGGTTCACTGTGGGTCTCTTAATAGCTGTAAGAAAACTTCTGCAATAACCTAGCTATTTTCTTGAAGCCCAAATCGTCTGTGCTGAGGTTTTGCATTAGCTAACATTTGAAAAGGAAGCTGTCAACACAATTTTTCCTCTGAAATTGATAGTTGTGCAGCTCTATACTTGAAGGCCCAACAGTTCAGTAAGCCTGGGTAAGTAGCAGGGAGCAAGTCCCTACAGCTCAGCTCCCGCCATGTGTTTGCGATCTATCTTTCCTTTTTTCACAAACATGTCTTGTTCTGCGTGTGGCATCCAGGGCATGTGAAGCGCATATAGCCAATTCCCCTGGGTGATGTGGGGCCAACTGGTAACACACAGATATCTCCGTCTCTCGCATTTGTCAAGTCCCCATCCCTATGCTCTCTCCATCTCACCCTCAGAAGCTGCAATGCAGCCAAGAGCAATCCCACCCCAATATGGGTCCAGAGCGCCTGCAGTACTTGCTGTTTGGGAGATCCCAGGGTGCCGGGACTGCAAAGGTGGCTACCACACCAGACACCACAGACAGGAGACTTTCCCAGTTCATGACCCGCAAACTCTGTGTCAACAGCTTCTAAAACCATAGAGGTTTGGTACTTACAGGTGGACCTGAAAGACAGAAGAAAAAACCCAACAATTATTTTTTTTAATGCAATAAATCCTAACAAGAAGGGCTAGATAAACACATTGTACCATCTTTTGGGGTCGATCCTGATGCATTTTCACCAACTTCCTGTTCATTAATTAAGGTATCCCCACAAGTAGCAGCCACCATGAGTGCAGGGCAGCCTCTGAAAGCCCTGTGTTGGGAAGGCCATGTAAGTCAGGTTCTTGACAATGTTACATTTTTGGTCCTTTGGCACACAGGGGTTCCCTCCCTGAGCGTGACACCACTGAGCATGGGGGACTCGTTACTTGTGACTCCCTCTTGCATCCTGCCCACCTCTTGGGGTTGAGAAAGTTGAATATGGGGAGCTGAGACCCCTTTTGCTGCTAAAACACCTATGCATTTTGCACCAGTGTCAGTGATCTTGCAAAGGTGTGATAAGGTTAATGGGGAAACTACAGCTATTAAACACATCAGGTACCTTTTCTCTTCAGTACAAGCTAATTTTCCCCTTTTTTTTCCTGCCTCTCTTCCCATAGGAGCCAATCTGCCCTCGTGGAAGAAATTCCCTCAAATCCTTTGGGTTTCTTTTATTTTGGAAAGCCTTTTGGAAACTGCCAGTGTGCAGCACTGCATCTTCCTTGTACAGAACTGTAGTACAGTATATATCAGGGCTTAAACAGCACATTTCTTTCATCAGTTCCCAGAAAATTCCTCAAAATCCTGACAGATATTGTGTGTGTGGAAAGTAACCCCTGGACTCACTATTTTGTGGTTTCCTCTCTGTGGGAGAAGCAAGACACACCATACAACTGTCAGGGGTTTCTACATTTTCCATACTTTATAGACACTCTCTTTTCTTTTTTTTTCTCCTTTATGTAAAGTGCCAAGAAGTAAGACTAAGCAGTATAACAGGCAAGCTGACAGATAACAGGCAGCAACCTCTTCTTTGCACGGGAGGCGGATGTCACGGTAAGCACCTGCAGAATACGTCGTCATCCTGAAAATGCCCCTGGCTGAAAGTCCATAAAAAGAAACTGGAGACTTTGGATGAACAAACATTTTCCGCATTGGAAATCTCTCACTTAGCGTGACTTCTTCATACCACGGACTATGGCAAATGGTCTGGCTATCAAGCTTTGGTAACCTAAAATTGCACTGTCAAATGCCACTCTTAGACTTTTGCTCAGCTTTCATCATAGTTGATCAAAAGAGGTTACCTCTAAAGACTGCCTTTTGGTTAAAAAAAAAAATAAAAATAAAGTTTAGCACCTTCATGGTGACCGACAGACAGAGCTAAAATCAACATTCACAGCCAAAAGGCTCAACAATTCAAAACAGCTCCACCCAAATTTAGGACAGGAGCTCAGGGGGGACCCAGATGTGATTGGTCTGGCAATCTCCCATCACTGGTGTTGGTATTGAGGCCGCTATCCTACTTGGTATACCAAGTCTAAACAACAAAAGGGTTTCTGATCAGAGTGCTCATTTTGGAGGGCAAGGTCAGACTCAGATCCAGGAATCCTAATTTATGCCAGACTGGGAGGAAAAAAAAAAGTTTTCTGAGTCTGGCTTGGATGACAATAAAGTTCTGTGAGAGAACTGTTTTGGAGAGATTTTGTTTCAGAGTAAGCGCCCTGTCACAAGGTCAATGCTTATAGCTTGCCAATACATGGACTTTATTTCCATTAGCAACACTAGAGACCCTTAATGATCCGCCTACCTGTCTGCGCGGGTTTGGGGCACTCGTTGATTGCATGAACCAAATCGTTTAGCTAACATTGAAAGAAAAATTTAAAGGCAAGCAAACCCTGAGCCATCCCTGCCCTTCCAGACCAAACGCGACCAGACAGCAGCACAGCCTGTAATGGTATTGCAATACCACTGAGAGAAAACATAAGCTTTTGTTTGCTCCAGAAGCTATGTCCGCAGAGCAGAGTAAATCAGCGACGCCGGCAGCTCTGGGCCCATCAGGACACGCACCCCACACAGATCAAAGGCAGGAGGCATATTGGAGGCCCATCTTTGTTATATGCCCTCTATAAAATTGATGGTTATGTGAAGGGTGGGCTGCAGAGTCTTGTGTAAACACACATCAGTGAGCTGCAGGGACACAGTCTTGGCTGCAATAAGTCAATCGGTAGAGACCATCCAGGGACTGGGTTTCAAATGCCAGGACTGCCCGTGTGACCCGGGAGAAAGCAAAGCCCTCAGATATAGTCACTTCTAAAAGCAACATCGTCTTTCATGGGCTGGAGGAGGAGGAGGGAAGATGTCCCGAAGACAGTGGGGAGGGAGGAGGTGCTGCCGGATAAGCTGCTGCAAAGCACGGGGGATTTTACAAAGTGAAATAATGCTTCAGCAAAGTGGATTTATCATGTTCTGTCACGGTGATTAACGAGAAGGCCGAGCAGAGCTTCTAAAGAGGCTCAGTCTTTAATATAACGAGAAGTAATTTAATGCACATTAGAGGAAAGAGCGGGCAAAGGAGGGAGGGGGTCCTCACGCCTCTGCTCTCAACTGCTCTAACCACCGGTGGCTGGGCTGAGCCAGCCTCTGCTGGGCAGCACTGGCCGTGCTGCATGCAGCACACCCAGCTTGCCCCTGGGCAGGGGTCTGGCAGAGCTGCCCTGGCCTGGTCAGGGATGCTGGCAATCCTGTAGGCCAAGGGAGCAAACCTGCAAGTCAACCAGGCTGTACGGGACCCTTCATGAAAGCAACGTGAACTGCAACAGAGTCACTGCAACACCACAGCATGTTGTCCCCCACATTCCCTGGCTCCTGCAGTCCCAGCCAGATTGGGGCAGCTGTGTAGAAAGAGGCCTGATTGCCACCAGATGGGCCAGGTCTGTATGGTGGTAAACTCCAAAGAGCTCCACAAACAACTAAGAGCCAACAATCTCAACAGCCACAAATGCAAATTACACCTATGGGGGTTCCTCCTCTCCCATGTTTACAGCAGGCTCTTTTGGGGTGAGACAGAGGCAGTGCTGCTTAGGAGATGAGCTACATCCCCTTTCCATAAACAGCTAGCAGAGAAGGGACAATGAATTAATCGAGCAGGGATCAATGCTCCCGTGAACGTTTCTAAGTCCATTTCATAGCAAAGCCCAGCCACCAGACAGACCCAGAGCTCCCAGATCACCAAATTCCTCAGCCTTGCGCAGAACAGGGAGCTCATATTTGTAATTAGCACCTCCAGATCCCGTGTGTTTTGAACCTGATCTTGCCGGGACCAAAGCAACGCTGGTGCTGGCATGCAGGCTACAGCACGACCGTCCGCCCACGACGGGCAGCTCAGGAAGCATCTCTCCGTGCCGGCATCTCACTGAAATGCACTGGAGGCCTGTAAGGGACTGCGATCACTGTTTATCCAGCTGCGGCGCTTGTCAAGCAGCAGGGGACGGAGCAAACGTGTCGGGAGTGGACGAGTGGGAGGAAGCAGTGGCCTCCTGCAAAGAGGAGACCTCCAGAGCACCTTTGAAAATGAACATTAAGAAAACAAAGAATTCTTATGGGGGTATCCAGGGTCCCTCCAAACATAGGACCTCTGGAAATTAGCACCATCTGCACTGTCCCTTCTCAGCTGCTCTGGCTTTTATGCAGATAGAAACTTTCTTTAAAGAAGCTCTGCCCTTCCTGTAGCACAAGCAAGCAAATGAACAGCCAAGGTCTGCAGACAGGATGAGTCCTTATTGCACATATAGAGGGGGCACACCCTGCGATGAGCAGCAGGGCCATGCCACAGAGCCCTCTGCTCACTTGTCCTTCCCCATGGCCGGTTCAACCCGTAACTAGTCAAAACAGAACTGCAATGACCCTTTCTCCCCTCACCCACACAAAGAGATAAAAAGCCACCCTCCACACTGTAGTCTCTTTGGGCTCAGAAGAGAGGATGCTTAGTTTTGTAAGTGGAGCATATTTATCCTAATCTGGAAAGTCCCACGTCCCAGAATATCAGACCTTAAAAGCTGGACCAGTATTAGAGCGGGTCAGTGTGGTGTGAGACCTTCTGCTGATGGCAGAGATATCCTCTGCTTCAGAAACAGCAATGCTCTCTGGACTGATAGGATCATTGAAAAGATCCCATCCATTTAAGGGCATTTCCTGAGGTCTGGAAAAGCGTCTATTCTTAAAAGGCAGTCAGCCTTACAGCCTTAAAGGCAGTGTTGCTTATTTTTTTTTTCTCTAACTTCTTGGATTCGGGCAGTCCAGTGTCCGCAATGTGGATGTCTTCCAGCCTGCTCCAAACGTTCATGTACAAGGGATTTTTTTTTTTCTCTATAGCATACATGAGATGAAGAGGACAGAGAGGAAACATAAAGAAGTTATTGTTGCTTCCTTGGGTCATCCTCACTACGCACTCCAGCAAAAGGGGAGATGTAAACATGTAATCCATCCCTGTGAGGAAATCCAGCCATTTCACAGACCCAGAAGGCAGCCTTAGCAAGTTAGAGAGATACAGTTACTTCCTGACATTCAGGACTACGTTAATTGATAACAAGACAGCTATGGCCAAGCAATTAGTTATGAAATACTGATTAAAATGTCAGCAGCCCAAGCATGACCTTACCCGGGGTGGCAGGGAACCCCTCGTTCATGGCCTCGCAAGCGTTCAGCATAGCGTGACCCCATTTCGGAGCAGGTAGACCCCAGTTGGATGCATGGAGCCCAGATAGTGGGTTTGGCCTTTTTTAAAGACTGGCTGTGCTGAAGTTTTCACACAACAGGTCCAGAGTACTCATAGTCTTTTAGAGACATCTTCCCTACCTTGATCAGGGGACAAATGACAAGGGGAAATGGAGGGAGCATTAATTCAAAGAGCTGCAAACAAAAAGGCAAAAATGCCATGTGGCTTGCCATAATTCAATATTATAGCTGTAGGGGAAAATACAGAAAACTGAAATCTTCAAAATAATAAGAAAAATTTTAAACAACAGTGATTACCCAAATTTTGCTTCAAGTGATGTCAGCAACAACAGACAATCTGAGTTATGACTCCCTCCAGAGAGCACAAGTCCCTTACAAAGGCCAGGCCCCTCTGTCCCCAAAACATCCCCCTCTTGGCTACACCCTTGCAGAGCTGCAAGAGGTTCTTCAAAGGATCGCAGAAATGTTGGACAGCGAAGAGGCTATCAGGATTTCACTGCCAAAAAATGTGACCAACGCTAAGCTGAGGCACCAGGTTATGCCAGTCACTCAAGCTCGCCTCTGAAATCAAACCCATGACATCACTGAGATTCGGCAGTTAATATCAGCAGCTGTTGAGGATAAAAGTCACTGCTCAGGCATTCTGAGCATCCCGGCACACCACCACCACCACCACCAGACCCTGCCAAGGAGAAGGCCTCAAGCACAGCACCAAGAGGACAAGTCCATGGGAAGCCATGCCCAAAGCAAACAATGAGGTGGAACCTCACAGAAAAATTAACGTGATTAAGCAGAACTCAAAAATGAAAGAGAGGGTCTGATATCAGAGTTAAGCCACAGACTCTAACAGCATCTCCAAGCATCTGCTTGTTTCAGGAAACATCTGTAAGGATGACAGGAGCCACTCAGCCTCCAGAACCAGAAGAATCTGATGAGCAAAATCTGGGCCGTTGGCATAACCGCAGCAAGCCCGTTAGGCAGATTAAAGTGCTCAAAGACTAGGGTTCAACAACAGACAAACAGAAATATTCTGACAAACATTTGGGAGAGCCCCTTGTGAAAACAAAGGGCAGGAAAGGGCCAAGAGCCCACACGGTGCTGGTTGCACCCAGGACAAACACAGCACCTCTGGCACTGCCAGGGGAGAAACAGTGGGATGGCCGACACAGGGCAGAACAATGCTCATGTTGGGCAGGCATCCATGGGTCAGCAAGCTCTTTCCAAAAAGCAAACAATTGTATTTGTCCCTACCATGCTGAAGCACTTAGCACTACAGAAAGCAGAGAAAACAGGGCTGGGAAGCGCCCCTGGGGTCAGCTCGCCCGGTGGGTTTTCACGCTTTGGATCTGGAGACCCCCTCGGGGTTTTCCAGTAGCAGTGTGGACCCCTGGATGGCAAATTGAAACCGGCTGGTGGCAGGCTCACGCCGCTCTGCCACCTTCTGCCAAAGAGCCAGCATGCCCCCAGGCTTGTGCAAACCACCAGCCAAAAACCACTGCTCTCTACTATCCCCTTTCTCTTCCCCTTCTGCCTCCCCTGAGCAAACCAAACAGAGATTAAAGGATTCCTGGAGAATGAGAAGGATGCAAAATTGAGAAGGAAACATCTTCAAAGCAGCCAAGGGAAAAAAAAGTCTCTACCTAGCCCATTTGGGCAAATATTTCTTTAACCTGTTGCTGTCCTCTGGGGATGGAGACACCACACTCTTTCCTAGCGATCCAGTCCAGGCGATACCCATGCCCTGACTCATAAGGCCAAATTTATTATCTTTCTTAGAGACTACCCAAAATTTCCATTGTTGTTTAAGTCAGTCGATGACCTCTGTGATGCACAGCAAACTCAAAGAACAGCTTTTTTTCTCTCCTTTTTGCGGTTACCTCTTATGTGTTTGAAGTCTGCTGTCCTGCTCCACACAGTCTTCTCTTGTCTTTAGACTAAACAAAACCTAATTCTTCCAGTCTATCCTCAGAGGCCATGTTTTCTGGACCTCTGGTTGTTCTCGTTTTCCCCCCTCAGCAGCCCATTTGCCTCTTGAAGTGTAGTTCTCAAATAGCAACCTGCTCTCCAGCTCACCGCATGAGTCAAAAGCAGACAACTTCGTGAAGGAAGAAGACATGGTGTCTATTTACCTTATCCACAGGGTCTTAATCACAGAGGGAAACCGAGTTCCTCCCTGTCACCACCTCTGCCTTGCCCTTATCTTCTGAAATATCATTTGTCCTCCATGAGCCTTCAAAGGCTCAGAGATTTCTTGCAGTGTTTCTCTAAGAAGCTGGTGTCCTCGCTGTCTGGCGTGACCTGCTGTCATGCTCCACTGAGGAGGAAGGTCTCATTCTCATTCACAATGAACTACTTCAGCATTTTCTTGGTGTCCTTGATAGCCCCACCTCACCCTAGGCTTTCAGATTTTCATCATGCATACCCATTCATTTTAAATCCTTCCAGCTCTACTTTTCTTCTGTCTTGAATTTCAGCTTGCTGAGGAGTTTATGATTTTCTTTGGTTGATCCCTTCCTGTAACTCCTTTGCACTGGGACAGTTTTAACTCGTGCCTTTAACAGATTTTCCCTGCCAGACTGCCCAGTCTCCTTAACTTCTTCCCCAGCTCTTGCTCTCCAGGGGCACTACCCCACTTATTCTCCATCTCCTTCTGTGTTTTTGAAGTCCACCTCACACACCCCGACATTACCACAAGCACCTTGCAACTCTAAGTCTGACGACACACATATCAGTGCAACAAGCTACCACTCCAATAAAGCCCTACTCTTGGCAAAGCAGATGTTTAACAGTCTCTGCAGCACCCACCCTACTTCCTCTAACACATCCTATTCCATGCCAGGAATACGGAGGGTGGTGTCCGTAAGCTCTGGAAATCCAAACCGGTTTGAAAACTGCAGCTGGTTATTCAGGAGAAGTCTGATATTCCTCCGAGGAGGAGCTAACCGCTTCTTCAGCACTTGGTCAGGCCCTGCACAAGTCCTGTTCCTCAGAGAGCTGCAGAATTAGGAAGGAACCACAGGGAAAAACTGGCCAAAGTAAATCATGGCTGGGTAAAGCAAAAAACAAAATCCACGGCACTTTTACTTCCTGCTGAAAATTACAAACTCTTTCATAATGTGGTTGTCTAGAAAAAGTAGAAACTTGGAACTTACTATAGCTAATAATTAGTTAAATAAATTCTCTGATCATGTACTTAGAATGCAAACAATACATTTTACTCACTTGTCAAATTGCATGGATTCATTTTCTTCCTACATAGTTTTTGCACTTAGCAGCTGATTTTAATATCTAGTGCACTGTTACTTCCCCCCCCCCAATTCTTGTTATTCTTCCCTCTTTTCCATCTGCTAACTCTTTTCTTCTTCCTTCCGCCTTCCAAAATACTTTGCAACTTTTGTAACAGCAAATTCTGTCACCTACCCGAGGAAGAACAAAAGACCATTGTGTTCAATTTATCTTTTAATAGACTCCTTCCTCAAATACCTCACGGACTGCCAGTACTGTCTCCCAGACCCTGTCTCACACCCTTTTGAGTTATGAAAATGTTTGGGAGGGTCTTTCCTTTAACTGAGACGTTTTTCCACCCACGATGATTGATAGCTCCCAGTTACCACTAATTACCCTATCAGCAGTTGGACATAAGCCTAGCCACAGCACTCTTCCTCCAGAGGCCGGCAATGCATCCCTGTCGCTCGTTATCCTCTTCTTCAAGGATGGAGCAAACTGACTAATTAGAGACACCATAAATTCTTCCTTCAGGCTCTTTCCTGATGTGCTGCCTTGTTTCCAAACAGAGCGTGTGGAGGAGAGCGGGGCTGATGCTAGTCCTTTCAAAAGGAAAAATACGATGGGGTTTCCGAGCCCAAGCGGGTTTGCTCAGCATGTTTTATTGCACAGGAAGAGGAGAGTATTCATTCATTCATCCAAATCTAGCTGGTGCTTTCTTAGCACGTCTCGAACTCTGAGAGGTTTGCTTAGCTTGGCTACCCCCGTACAGGGCTCTGCTCGGTAGGAGCCAGGCTGGGGCAGCATGCACATGTGGAGACAACCAGTGTTGGCTAACAGGGATAAAAGGATTCATGGCTTTCCTTACCTAGAATGAACTGAGTGTGCAGATCCCTCCCCTGTTGCCCGTGGTGCCCAAACCAGATGCTTTGCACAGCACACACTATAGAGAGAGCCACTGAACTGGGAAGGCACGAAATAACCCCAACCAACTGCTGCCTCCCTGTTGAGTATGGTCTGGAAAGCACCTGTATTCTCTCATCTTCTCACTGTGGCAAATTTGACTCAATGAATGAGTTTGCTATACTCTGTCAGGACCTCCGTCTTGTTTGAGACAGAAATATTTTTCTTATTTAGGCATACAGGTCACCATTTTTTAAGGTAGTGAGAGCTCTCACAATAATCTCAAGAAGAAAAGAGAATGCAATAAAGATGGAAAAGAGATATTTTCCCCTGACCCTGGAGCAGATAAAAAATAACTTGGAGGAAAACCAAACAAGTTTAGAAACTAGTTACTCTGAAGCTCTTCCTCCCAGTCAAAAGGAAAGGCTGAGTGCACAAGGGGGAAAAGGCATTATATTTAGAGAGAAACTTCTCCAAAGTACATGGAGTGGGTGGCAAACATGCGCTGCAGGGATGCACTCCTGGCAAAAAAAATCTTGGGTCTGCTCAGCCACTGCTCAAGAGCCCCAAGTCCTACCAAAACAGCAAGACCTCACTGTTCTAGGAAAAAAAGAGCGAAGAAGAGGAATAAGGGCCCAGGTCTGCAAGAGTTTGCTGCATGGGAAAGGCACGTGGGAAAACCCATGTGGAGGAGGAGGCAACGGGTGAATGTATGCCAAACCATGCAGTGCCAGGGACAGTGCATGCCCTGTACCAGCCCTCAATCCAAGAGTCGCATGTTTGTAGCTTCTCTTCCTAAAGGACCTGAGAGCCACTTCCTATCACTTTCCCAAGAAATTCCAGGACCCCTACCCATTAAGAGTCAAGTTAATGCAGTAGCAGAGCATAGGGATCTATCCAGGACAGCTTTGAAATTCAGGGACAGAAATACTCACAACTACACCTGATAACTTCCATCTTCTCCTGGTTTTTTTTGTTTTTTTTTCCTGGGGAAACATTTGCTGTAAGCACACAGATCATCCATAAGCAAGAGATTACAACACACATTAATTGGGGGTAAACTAAGAAACACAAGGCTACATCTTTACAAAAAAACACATTTCTTTCCCCCTCTCCTTTCCTTCTGTTTTTAAGCCCATGTTAAATCACATTGCACAGGGGATGCCAAACAGCCTCGGAATACCACAGCTTCTCCCTGGGTGTTGGACAGGCCAGGGCCAGGGCCAGGTACATCGTTCCCCAGTGAGCAGAGTGCTGAGATGTTGCTCCCTTGCTGTGGCCAGGGCTGTTCCACAGACCCATAAGCTCTGTGGAGTACTTTTGGGGTTTTGAACCCTCTTTCATCTGTGTTGCATTTGTATATAGTAGGGTTTAAGTGGGAGTTAATCTATAGGCAATGGCTGCCGTTTTGGGAGACGTAACTACTCCTTCTTTGCTGCCAAAATCCCTCTAATAAGGAGCTAAATAAAAAACTAAATAAAAAAGGAAAAAAAAAAATCCCAGCCCATTGTGTTCTTCAGCTCCGTTAGGGATAAGGCCAACACACAACTCCCAGCAGCTGCCGTCGCCTCCAGCAACATCTCCTCCCTTGGACAGCAGCAGCTGATGATCGAGGAGAAGGACAAGCAAAGAGCAGCCAACTGGGATCCGGCCACATCCATCCAGCGCCACGTCCCGGTACCTGGTGCGGCCTCAGGAAGACCCCTTCCCAAAGGCAAAGCATGGCCCACGGCCCCGCAGTCCTCTACCTGCTGCTGGTTGAGCCGCACAGCGAGGGGAGCCTGGTGTGGATGGGATCGCTGGGTGGTCCCCAGCCTAGCACACGCTGCCCGGAGCAATACCAAATCATAATAAACAAGTCCCTCACACAAAGCTCTGTCAGTTCAGATTCCAGTTCAGCTGATATAATCTTCATCTTCTCTTTGAAAGAAAGGAAAAAAAGAAAAGAAAAAAGAAAAAACCAGACATCCTAAGTGAGAGGAGTGAGGCAAGCGATGGATTGATACTGCCCGTGTGTGTCTCAGCCCCCCAGCGTGGGGAAAATGTGCTGTTAATCAGCCGTCCCCCTGGGGAATACGCTGATTTAATTACCTCCTGCTTGCACAGTCCGGCTGCGATGCTGCTCGCCCAAGACATCGCATGAGGAAGAACCAGACACTGAGCCTCAGCAGCCAGGTTGGAACGGGATGTGCGAGCAGAGCAGGAATCACCCCTGCCCTGGTTTGGAGAGCAAAAGTGTGAATTGGTCCAGGGAGTCTGTGCAAGCGGCCTGCCTCCCAAACCCCTATGTGCAAGATGTAGATAACATCAAAGGGCACATCACCGCCCCACCAGAACCACGGACACTGCAGAGGGGATGGAGGCACTGAGGAGTTGCCTTTCCCCCTGTTTGAAACGCAACCTTATTTTGGGGGAAAGACAGCAAAGACACGCAATGGGCAACAAGGGAGCTTCCAGATAGGAAAGGGGAGAAACAGGCAGATGAAATGAAGGGGAGATGCCCAGTTAGCAGGCATCATGCCACAGCCACCTCCCCTCACTGGCTGCACAGCACAGACCCTGCACGTGAGCATGTCTCTCCAACCCTCCAATTGTCATGCGGCTGGCATTTTGCAACATTAATTTGGGATGCGTTGGAGCATTGCTCCAATGCAGGCAAATATTTTCCAGGGCTTATATTTCACAATGCTTATGAATGTCAAAGAGGCAGTGCACAGAGGAGCAGAGACCTGGTCCAGCTCCTGGAAGGGGAGAGCTGCATCAAGTGCATCCACCCAAAGTGACTCACTGGACAGTCACTTTGAAAAGCTTCAGCATGAGACATGGGTTTCTGCTTTCCCACCTGGGAGACAGCCGGGATGTTTAATAATTAATGGCTATATACTTGCCTGCGAAGGCCGGTGTGAAAAGTGTCGCTGCGTCTTTAACGGCTGCCAGCGATGGGAAACTCATTGGAGTGTATGTTCGGAGTGGAAGAAGGTTAAGATGATTAACTGGTGCTAACAAGTTTAGGATGTGGAAGAAGTATTTTCTTGGACGTCCATCAAAGAGAGGATTGAATGTTCCCTGGCGGGAGGGGGTGGGGGGGGCGGGCGGTATGTGTTTAACAGATGAGGTTTCTGCCTCCCGAAGCCGCCCAGCCCTGCATGATGCAACCTCTCCTTTTAAAACCACTGCCTTTCCCCCTGTCCCATCAGCCATACCTGTGGCCCCAGCCTGGCACCGGGGCTGAAAGGCGATCCAGGGGGAGGAAAGCCACCCCTCCGCTCTTCCTGTTGATCTGCACCCTGGGACACCCTTTGGGCACCAGCAGATCAGCCTGGCCCTTGGTCCCCACCAGCCGGGCGAAGGCACAGGCGGATGCCCGGAAGAGCCAAGAGGGAATCGGGTATCACCACACCGAAATCCAATGCCCCAGAGAGGAGGGCTCCTCCTGGGCCTCTGCAGCCCCACTGCAAAACCCCAATTCTCTGCCCCGTCGCATGGACACCAAACAGAGCCATCCCTGCCACTGGCCAGGCCAGCAGCTTGCTTTTTACCTCCCCATTGCCCTCAAGCATGCAGCGGTAGCTAACATTAGCACCGGAGTAAAGTCCCCTTGCAAACAGCTTTGGAGCAAGCCACTTGGCACCTGCAACATCTCCCTTGGCCCGTCCTGGGTATTTTCGGTGCTCTTCGCCGGCTGGCGGGCGCCCACGCTTTGCGCAAGGGGCTTGGACGCCGCCGGGCGCTGTGCCCCGCCGTCGAGCCTGGCGGCCGGTGCGACTCGCCCTCATTCCTCCGGCCGCCGCAAAGCTGCCAGGATGGGCAGCACACGCGAGACCCACGTCGCGGGGCCCGGACGTGCGTCAGCAGCTGACGCAAACCAGCTCGGCCATGTGCACACAGCCCAGGCCTGGGAAAAATCCTCCACCCCGGTAGCGCGCTTGCACTGAATCAAAGCCGTCGCCGTACAGTAGCAGCGCAATGTGCTCTTCGGGTTTCCCCCAGCCAGCTGGGATGTTTTTGCCTTGCTTTGTCAAGGCGCTGATTTATGCCCATATGTACCATATACATTGTAAGCACAGGCACGCAATGGTGTAAACACTTCTACCAAACATCTGTACACAAACCCGTCAAATATGCAGAAGCTCCCTGCTGCAGCCCTCAACATGCATCCCGGGCGCCCCACAGGCAACCTGTTGGGCCCCCGTCTGCGTGCAGGGTGCCATTCGCCACTGGACATGTTACTCAGATGCAGCCTGGCAGGGACAGTAAAGGTCATGGTGGGACCATTACCTGATATAAATTGGCACAGCCACGGTGCTTTCCTCCTACATCAATCCGTGCTTCGAGCTGCAGCGGGTATGTGCTCCTGTGCAGTGCTGTGCATCCATTCCTCCCTCCAAAATCTCTGTCTTTCCCGCACATTTAATCCTCGACATCTTTCTCTGCACTATACCCTTGTCTGGGGAAGAGGTTAGTTTATGCCTTGTTTTTGGACGGAGGATGGCTGTACCAAACAGTCAAGGCTTACCCAGGGCTGGGATATAACATTTGGGATATAATACACAAGCACCATTAAGGTTAACGCTTGTGCTACTAGGACTTATGCACACTTGGACACAAACATTCACCTCTTTGCACCTTTGGGGAGGGCTCAGCCTCCCGAGAAAAAGACCTGCAGCAATTCTGTGTGTTTGGGGGAATTTCCTTCTACCTTCCAGCCAGTTTAAAATAAAAAGTTTAAAATAAGAAAGCACATAAAAGGACAAAGAGAGGAGCCCTGGGACATCCAGGAGGCAGGCCTGAACATGGCAAGAAGGAGTCATACAAACAAGCATATGGGTGTAAATAAACAGGCCACGCTCTTGCAGAGCACTTGTGCCCATCATCATGCTTCAGCACCTTCCCTTTTTAATGTATTGACTGTTTCTAACCATATTTTGGATAAAGAAGGAAAGGTAGAGGTTTTTGCCTTCCTATCGGCACGATAGCACCATGAGGATGTGCTAGCCCTCCAGCCATTTTGCAGCCCCAGCAGCACTTGCAGCTGTATTAAGGGCTTACACGCACCCTCCTAGTCTGCACTGTGGCAACAACAGCAGGTTCATTAAAATCAATTAAATACTGCTTAATAAAGTCAGTTTAAATCCGAAATGCAGACTAAGCCGGATGAGTCAATGCTTAGAGGCAAAACGAGCATCCTTGCTCCCTCTTACCATGCCTCAGCCACAGATGTGGGAACGTCCAGGTGACAAAAGCCAAGGCGGGGGTGACTCCTCGAGCTGCTCTGGGCAGTTGTGTAAGAGCACAGCTGCCTACGTGTTCAGAGAAAGAGAGTTAAGCGACCAAACAAACTGTTTGTTTTTTTCCTGAATTGTTCATCCCCGTCTATTCATAACTGCTCACAGAATCCCTGGAATTCATTGTGTGGTTTGCATCTTCAAAACAAATGAAACAACAGTATGTCTAAACCAAACAAACCCCAACCCAAAATACAGCCAGCAGGCCAGGGCGCATGAGCAACCTTTGAGGCTGAAGTGTGTGTATACTCTGGAGGGCCCAAAAAATGTGGATGGGGGGAACATATTTAAATTTCAGGGAATAATAGAATTCCCAGGGAGATTTCTTATAAAGGGGGGGAAAAGGGAGGAGAAGCATTTAAGCAATGGTTATGCTGCAATTTTTCTTCCAGATGTGCCATGCCTTGGGGATGCCGTGCCAGCAAATCGCATTTTCTGACACGGCAACGTGCTGTTCTGGCTGCGGTGGTGCCGGATGCCCGGCCACAGCAGCACAGGCGCTGCTTCCTCCAGAGCTCTGCTCTTCGGCCAGCCCAGCCACGAGGGCTTTGCCAATGCATTTAAGGGAAAACGGCAATTCAGAAAGCTCAAAGCTTTTGGCAAGGAGTGGCTGCTTGAGACAAATGTCCTTTTTTCCAATTTTTTGGTTAGAAGTTGTCAAAAAGCTGCGTTTAGACACTTTTAAAGCAGAAAACAACTTTTGCATAGTCAGCATAGAAAGTCATGCTACCTTATCATCCTGAAAAGGTGTCAAACAAAACCATAGCGTTTCAAGTAGTTCAATGCACCTCCTGACAGCGGACCCATGGGGACGGGTGTTTCATTATACACTCCCACCTCACGTTCCTTGTGGCTCTGAGCCAGGGCCACCGACATGGCTTGTGGCTGCCAACATTTAAATAGCCGGGGTGACCTTTCCGCACCCTCACCCCACACCAAGGATCCCAAACACCTTCTCCACCTCTCAGGGCTCACCAGTGGATTCAGGCTTTTAATCTCACAGAAGCCCTCGGATCTGTCCAAGCAGCCCCAGCAAGCTGAAAAAGGATCATGTTAAAAATGACAGCAAGAAAACATAAAAGCCACAAAAACAACCTGGCAAGAGGTGGAGCATCCTGGCAAGGGGCTAGGGACTTGGCAGGACTTGGGCACTGACCCCCTTTTTTTGGTTCACCTCCCCAGAGGCATTTGGGGAGGAGAAAAGAATCCCAAGTGAGAAACGGATGCATCCACTTGGATGCAATATCCTGCCCTCGTGCTGCAGGGCCGGGGCTGAGCCTGCGCTGCCCAGGGGTCTGCCCCTGCTGCAGCCATTCCCACCACCCCCTCATCTGCCAGCCCAGGTCCTGCCCTTCCCGACATTTCCTCTCCTGTGGGGCCAGGCAGGGGTCAGGACGTGGGAAATCCTGCCGCCTCCTGCCAGCTGGCCCTGCTGGCTCTGGGTGACACATCCTGGGTGGGAGCCAAAGCCCCGCTGCAGCCCCGCACTGTTTCTTGCTGGCCTCCTCCAACAGCTGCCGCTGTGCCGAAGGGCCCAGCCGGCACAGGAGGGGTGTACCCAAGGGGGCAAGCAGGACGCCTGGACCGAGTGTGCACACCATGTGGTCCACAGCCCTGGGGTGCAACTGGGGCCACCGCTGCACCTTCACTCTCACGAGCCACCCTGCAAGAAGAGAAACAGCAGCAACATTTTCAAATTGCAGCATCTCCTTCTGGTATTTCTGTAAGGTCAATCGGACCTGAAGAGAGTGGCCAAGTGGCTTTCCCTGCACCCCGGGCTGGGGCAGATAAGGGACATGGGTGAGGTTTTGTATGAGAAGAAGTGCGCAGGGGACATTCCCTTGCAAAGCCTCAAAGACATTCCCGAGAAGACCCCAGTTCCTGGCCAACGCCAAAATCCTTGCAGCTGCCCCATATCAGCCTCCAAGCCCCTGTAATAGCAGAAGGCACACTGGTCTGTGGCACGGTTGTGCAACCTCCCTCTGACCACCAGTCCCGGTCCCCGGGAGCCCACGGAGCCGGAACTGCCTCCTCCTGCAGCCCAGCTCCCTCCTCTGCCCCCAAATGCTGCCACAGGGAGGGATGGAAAAGCCATTCGGCATCCCTCCGAGCCACTTCCCTGCTTACACGGCTGACTGCCTCCAGCGCTGCGGGCTCCCAACCTGCCCAAGGAGAAACTGGACCAAAACAAGCATTGCGGGGGCAGAGGGAAAGGAGCCAGCCTTTTTTTTTCCTTTTTTTTTTTTTTTTTTTNTTTTTTATAAGGGATATTGAAGACTGGAGCAGAGAGCCAGCAGAGTGAAAAACAGCCACGTGGGGACTGTGAAAATAGGAGCTGAAGAGAGGAAGATGGGAAAGGTCTAATAAAGAGAGTCACAGTATATAAAATACACAAGCACCTATCTCCGCCAGGAAGGCTGTGGGAGGGGGGTTTGGTGGTAAGCCCTGGCTGTTTGAGACTGTCCAGGCAGACAGGGTCTGGATCTGCAACTGGGTCTGGATTAGACCAGGAAAGCTTAGGTTTTCACCCTGTCAACCTGAAACACAATGCTTTTCCCTCACAGCATTTTGTTATGACATGGCAGAAATCAAGGAAGGTCAGTTGGCCATGAGAGGATCCTCAAGCCTCAGGTAGCTCTCCTGAGCTCTCAGCCACATCCGGATCCCACATGGAAAAGAAACATTTCCCTCACCTGAGCAAAAGTCACTAGGGGAATCTCGCTCCTAGAAACCAGACGCATGGTCCCACCAGCATCTGCTCAGCCCCAGAAAAACTCCCCAAGTCTCAATCTAGCACACAATGACCTCAGATCAGAACCTGTGCTGAACTCCCTGTCCACACTTGGCCCCAGTGTGGTGCAGGGTCTGGGAGTGGTGAATAGCTGAGTACAGTCATTGCTGCCATTGAGGCTTCGGGGCGCTTTCCCAACCTGTACAAAGCTGTCCCAGATGAGTCTGGCAGACAGTGAGGACCGAAGGAATTGCACAGTTTATCTATCAGATGAAGGGAGCTGAGCTTAATTACCCAGGAAGGCAGGAAGGTTGTGCTAGCCTTGGGGGTTGTGTTTTCGCCACTGAGACACTGCTAGAGAAGCCCATTGTGACCTCTGAGGTCAAAAAACACAACGCCGAGGAGTGACATCTCACTCACAGGTAGTCACATCCAGCCCCAGCCCAAGCGATCTGAAGTAGCAGCTTCCCAGCTGAAGGAAACTTATATTTCCTTATCATTTGCTATAAATACAGCTGCGCTGTTTTCCTGACCGTGTTATTCCTACGGTTCTTATCACGCACGCTCAGATAGCCGCAGCGCAGTCACACACTTCACAGTCGTCTTGCTCCCCTGTTCCCAGCTTCTCCAAACCATTTACGTTCATAACCCTCTGCATCCTGAAGCTCTTCTATGGCAATGGGTGACCCTGCCTGGGACCTCCACATCCGTATTGAACAGGTCAGCAAATGAACTTTTCTTCCTTTTCCCCTTCTTTGCCATGCAGGGACCTGGCTCACAGTTAGGGATGAACTTAAATGTCACTTCTGATAAACATTTATTTTTGGTGAGGAACATGATGTGTTTATAGGCGGTGGAATGGGCCAGTGAGAAGCAACGGGCATGCGCCAAGTCTTGCAACATCTTGATGCTTCTCAGTGCTTCTAAATACCTTGGTCTCCCGCAAGGGTCATGTTGTCTGGTCCTTAGGGCATTTTAAACACAAGGGAAAAAATGCATTGGGGAAAAGGATTCCCAAGGTCTCGGGCTGGAAGAGAGACCATGTTGAAACAGCACGACAGTGCTTTCAGGTGGCCTGCATTGCATCAGCCTGGAGACCAAAGCGAAACAACCCAGAGCAAAGGGTCTGAGATAAGACAACAGCTAACGGAAGGTGCCTTCATTTCTGCACTGCCCAAAGCCAATCAAGACACAATATCAGCTTTGGACCACAGCTTCATTTCCCTCGATGGATTAGCTAGCAGGGTGGGGGAAACTTTTACAAATAGTAATATATAGGATATTTGATGAAGACAAGCAAGTTTGACAGGTAAAAAGGAAGCCTGAACCTTTATGAGACATGTTATTGTTCTTGTGAATCAAAGCTGTCCTTCAGAAATACTGTGAGCTTAACAGAATGAGCAGGCACCTAAGCATTATGAGAAATCCAGCACCAACTGCTGCCGCGGCTTCACAAAGGACATGGGTATCTGTAACCAAGTATGATGGTCTTGATGCTGAAATACTTGGGCGATTCACCTATCACACACATGTGTAGGGGGTCACATTCAGATGGCCTCAAAAATCAGTGAATCTCTTTTTTTCCTCTGCTCTGCATTCAAGTTCTAAGTTTCCTTCTCCAAACTGGCTCAGAAACACCAGGAGGATATTCATTCCTGTGGTTTTATGGCATTTATATGTCAAGTCTAGGCAGGAACTTGAAAATGGAGTAGTACTATGATTTGTGTTCCCATTGAAGGGAAAAGATTGAAATTCAAAAACAGTTGAACTCAGTTTTGATCTGATCATTGGAGAAGAGATACTTAGAAGACATTTCATTTGTACTGCCTTTTAAATTTAAACCAAAATAGTTCTTGTTGCTTCTTTCTGGGACTACAAAGAAAATCCCACGGTCCTGATCTGAATTAGTCAAATCAGGCATTTTCCGATGTTCTACAAGTCTGGATCCTGGATTTTAGTACTTTTCCATCACAAACCTCTATAGCTTTACCTCTTGCTTTTACAAGCTGCTACCTTACAAATCCATTTTAGTCTGACAAGAGACTGTAACTCCTATGACTATAAGCAGGTCTAAACACACTGATTACGAGACAACATTACCTACAGCAAAGACATACCCCTGCATCATTTCATCCACCCCTATCCCACTGTTACCCATACTTAAACACACTTTGATATGCATACCACCAGACACTGTGAAAGATCTCACATTGGGCACCAAAGAGAACCAAAGGAGAAACCACAGAAAATGGAAATGCTGCTTTCAGATGCTCGTCCAGACATAACTTTCCCTGCCTCTTTCTTTTCAAGAGGAGCTTCAGCTACTCAGTTTGCACATACACATTCAAACTCTCCCAAAACTTCACTGACTTTGGATGTGAGTGGTAGCTGGCACTTCTCTGTTTTTTTCTACACAGTCAAATGCATCAAAAGACAATGAGGAAGGCTGCATGATTCATAGTAATGGAATGAAATGCCATTCACAAATGTTTTTTCCATAGTAATTTGTCACTTATTGTATTGAAACCACTTCAGAAGATGTGTCTCAAAAAGCCTTTTGATATTAGCATGATTAAAAACATAATGCAATTAAGCAATCCCATAATATTTCTGTATGTTATATGAGCAGGACCTAGAGTGACCACTTCATTCAATCCCCTGATAAATGGCTGCTTCTAACAGAAGGCTGTGTATTCTGCAAGATGCCTCAGATAGTTGTTTAACACCAAGGAATTCAAATCTGCTCGCCCCAGAGGTATTTTGGCTCACCAAAATTTAGCTGTCCAGCTTTGGTGTTGGGTCTAGCCTACGTGTCTCAAACCTTCTCAAATCAGCCAAGAAACATGCACGTCCCAGGAGCCATTCTGCACACTTCAAAACTGATGTCTAAAATTAATGGGAACATTTGCCCTCTAGAGTATCTTTCTCTTTTTATTGACTGCTTTATTGACTGCTAGATGTTTACCTGGATGCCTATCGCTTTTCCTGCTGTCTCTGTCGTATACAGAGTTAGTATTTACATATGTACCCAAGTTGTTACACACAATTCCATATTGATTTCCTATATCTCAAGCACATTGTTATGCAAGTATGCATATCTTTGCATTCATACATTTTAATGCATTCATTGCATTAAAAAATTTTCAACAAGATGCCAATAAAAAAAGGCCCTTCCAAAGTGCTAGCCATCCCAGATCCCTACCTGCTGGGCAGTTGCATCGCTGGTGTGTCTCTCGAACTTCTCGATGTCTCGGCAAATGGAACTTTAATTTCTGTCAAGGGAGTAAAAAGAGCAAAAGGATTCATTAGCACCTTTGAAACCGAAGTATCAAATTCTTGGAAAAGTGGGACTAGGGGATGCTGCCCAAGTAGAGATGGGAGAGACAGAGCAGAACAGTTTGGGAACGAAGAAAAGCATTAAAGTTCATAGTCTTTAACTAGAAATGCGGGGTTTGATTGGAAGCAGGCTGAGGGAGTTTCGTAATGGCCTCCAAATGTGGCCCTCCTGACAGGCATTACAAAATCAAGAGCCAGCAGTGGCAAATAAAGAGGTGACTATGTCCTCATGAGAAAGTCACATTTCTCAGAAGACCCACTCAGCAGATGAAAAACACAGATCTGAAGCAGGTACTCCTCTCCCCTGCGGCAGACTCCTTATGCTCACTGAGACACCTGGATGGACAGAAGGGTTCCACTGAAAAATTGCAGCTGAAGGTGGCCTGAAAACTGCAACGGCGTTTCCTGAAAACTTCAGCGGCTGTGAAGCTTAATTTTTCCTCTAAGTGCAGAACAAGACAAAACCTATCAAGAGCTTCCACATGGCATCATGTCAAAATGTTCCCTTCCAATGAGTTTGGATTTCTAATGGTGCCGGTGTGTCAGTTTCCTGCTCTCTGGCCCCATCTGTGTATCTCTTAAAGGAGCGATAGAGTCCACCTGAGGCCATCACATCTTCCCTCACTGGAAATGTCATTAAAATTGACCCATGTCCTGAGAAAAATGCACTTTAGGGACAGCATCCAGGCCACCCCTCATAGACTTTATTAAAATAACTGTGATTTAGTGAAGAAAATGCAAATCAATCCAAGTAAGTTATTCATTAATGCCCGTGAACCACACTTGGTTAATGATTTGAAATGATTTGAGAAGACTGAGCTGCTTGGGTGCCTGTGCTAAGGAGTCACTTCTCTTCTAACCCTCAAACCCAACTGCTCATCCCAGCTACATCTTCTTATTGTCCAACCTAGTTCACAACCGAGACCAACATTTCGAAAGAAATAGCCTTCTGTTGTGCTCAACAGAAGCCCATGCCCAGGATCATACAGAAATGACTTGATTTTCACAAATAAGTGAGCACCTTCCTGCAAGAAGGCATCAGTTTGGGGGAAATTCCTTTTAGAGAAGGAAAAAAAAAAAAAAGCAACATATTTCTGCCTGGGATGAGGGAAGGCAGAACTGGCTGGAACACTTCAATTTTTCACTTTGAAAGGACTGGCTTCCTTATTGGAAGTCAAAATCAGTACGGGTTGTTGTGACTGACTAGAAATTGAATATTTTCAGAGCTTTTTTTTTTTTGCATGGTAGACTGAAATGTTTTGATAACAAGTTGATTTGATATCAGCATGAGAAGAGGGTTTCACGCAAGGAGAATTGCCAGTTCCCATACAGCATTTTATCTGTGTTTACCTTCTCCATTTAAAAGCACAGATATGTGAATCTTTGCATTTGGGCGCGTTCCCATCTAGCTGCCACCCCCAGATGGCATGGCTCTGCTCCGCAGTGCTGCCTGGCTTCGAACACTTTGTGCTAATGGTCAAACATGGGCACAAGTAGGACAGCAGAGCCTTTATTTGGATACTCGCACTGGTATGTAGACATACGCATTCCCGTTTCCATCTACACATGTGCCAACCAAAATGTCTGAACAAGACTGCCACATTTGGGAATGGGCTTAGCACAGGGAAGGGGTGATGGTTCACGCAGGCAGGAGGAGAAAGTCATTTCCTAACCAACAGGGGTCTGACACGCTGCAGCAGGGCCCTTTATAGGACAGAAATCTGCAAGGAAACACGCAACAGATCCCTGTTCCACCAACTCCAGAGGCACCCCAGGAGCCAAGGAGGAATGGCTGAGGGGGAAGGCAGAGTTCAGGTTTGCTGCAAGAAGCCTTGGATGTGTTGCTCTGCTAGCGCACAAGTTGAGGAGCAGCGTAACTGGACTTATCAGGGGAAGTGATGACCCAGCAGGACTTGAGCACAGCCGGGAGAGGAACAAGAGCGATAGCATTTCCCCACGACTTTATCTGCAGGTTGTGGGTAGTGGAAACACCTGGGACAACTGAAATAGCCTTCCCAAGGACAGGGGCCCCTCGGGAGGGAGATGTGGGTGCTGCTAGGCAGGGCTGGGAACACAGCCCCAAGCACTGGTACCGTGCACTCACTGGCATTGGGCATTTTCCCCATCCCTGGCCATCACGGTGCCTCCCTGGAGCTCTGCACATCCCTGGGGAGTGCAAAGGGCAGTGGTGCCGTGGGATTGCTCCCCTTCAGTGGGAGGCAAAACCTACCAGGAATTTAGGAGCGCCTGGAGTTCAGTTTCCTGCACAGTCTATTAAACAAACATTGACTGCAACAGAAAAAATCCTTGGCTTCTGGAGACCTCAGTTCAACTTTGGGTTGAGATGGTGAAACAAAATGAATTCCCGGCCTTTTCTGCTTCTCTCATTACCACTATGCAAAATACTGCCTGGTCCAACATGAGAAGCCAGCTTTGCTCAGGAAAGTAAAAAGAAAGGGCTTTCCTCTGACAGTGGCCTTTCCAAGAGAAAGCTTCCATTCCGAGGCAACAGAAAACCATTCAACTGCAGGGCAAGGTTGACCTCTGTGAGCAAAAATAAAAGAACGTGGTCTCTGGGAATCTAGCGCTTGCCATCTCCTTTCTGGGATCTAGGGTTTGCTTTTTCACCTGGGGGACACCTAGAGCCTGAAACCTCTGGCCCTGGCAGAAATGCTGAAAACGCTTCTTACAGAGAGGATCAGCATCTCAGCACAGCTTGCTTTCTCTCGCCTGTCATGTTTTCCAGTGACATAACGGCTGCAGCCTTCCCCCTACACATATGAAAGGGGCTGAAAAAGCCTTTGCCAGCACTAGAGCCACAGCTGACCGGCACCCACGTGGGGAACGTGCACCTCCATGTGTTTAGGGAGCCATCACACATCGCTGAGCTTGGAGGAAAGGGGAAAAACCATCTGTCTGCAAGAGGGCAAGGGCAGGAGGGTCGGGCTGAAACATGTGCTGGAAACGGGCAATAAAGCTAGCACAGTCTTTTCCCGTGGGTTTTGTTAACTCACTGCTAGCATGACAGGACAGGGCTGGCTTGAGCATACAGAGCAGTGAAAGCAAGACCTCTTCTGACACTGAAGGACCATGGCTTTGGCCTCCTAAACCTTGCAAGTGCCTGTCTATTTTGGATGGGCACTTGAGATTAGGTGAAAGAGAGGGCACTTCTTCAAAGGGGGCAGATTAATAGCTCTTTAGCAGACGTAGTTGTTTGCAGTCACCCAGGGAGGTGAAATCATTTCCCACCACTATCTCCAACAGCTAAAAGAAACATGTCTCAAATAGATAATCTATTACAGCCATCAGGAGGATTTCAAGGGCCGGTGGTTTTGTTAACTCTCATTGTTTTATCTCCATTTAGCTGTTCTTTCTTAAAGGCCCAGCTCCTGGAATCGCAGGACCATGTGACATAGCGCAAAGGCAAGCAGCGAACCCTCCTAGATAGAGCAAAAAGCTTGGAAATAACACCATCTAGGTTCAAGGACTGCAGGTAGCTGGAAGGAAACAGGACTTAACTACCAGAGGAACTGGAAGACAAAAACAGATCTCATGATCTTGGGGTTGAAAACACTAAGCTAGAGATCAAGGCAGGGGATGCTTAGAGCAATCTTGCTGACCTCGGGAAGTAGAAATAAGCAGTGTGCTTCAAGACATTGAAGCAAAAGGAGAGGAAAAAAAAGCGTTTTAAGTTGGAAGGGAAAGGGAGTTTTCAGGTGTCCCTCCTTTGCTTGCAGAAGTAAGGAGAGAGTCCCAGGGAAATGAGCGTATTGGGAAAGCAGTGAGGATCAACACTCCCTCCCCGTCCATGGCATGGCCCCTGAATCCCTTCAGCATCACTGAAGACACAACAAATACCTTCAACACAACTCCCCCCGTGACGCTGAGCCCACCTATCACAGTGCAGAGGGGCAGCTGATCTACCCCCAGACTTTACAGGATAACTGCTGTTGTGTTACACACTCACATATTTCTATCTCTACACAAATTTGGGGTTTTTTTTTCCTAGCAGCATCACTGAATCCAACCTCCTGTCCACCCTGCCAAGCTTTTGGTAAGCAAAATAGCACCAAGTGTTACCTAGCATGGGAAAGAATCTTGTTTTCTTCTTTGGAAAGCTTTGCCTCTCCTGCAAACACCCGTAGCAAGTTTATTTGTGCTTTTTGTATGAATTTCTGATGCCCCATAAACACAGAGGAGTTCCTACGTGAAGCTAAAGTTGTCCCTGAACTACCTACTTCTGGCCCATTCCACACAGATGTTTTTGTGAGAAAACTCAGTCAATTTGCATCTGGTAGAAAATTCCCCTCTGGTATTCGCTGACACCAAGCAGAGATTTACACAGTAGCGAGTGAAGCAGCGCTGGTCAGGCTGCTTCTGGGAATGCATCTGCCGCCGTCTCCTTGCTCATCCTGAACTGAAATGGAAACACTGCCACAGCCAGCCACGGGTGCTCCAAAACTGGCCCTCCAAGACCAGGAAAACATCCCCACCAGCTGGCTTAAAATTAACATTTTAAACAAACCAACCCAGCTCCTCTCCCTGCCAGTTTGCTTTATTTTTGCTTGTCCAGAAGAAGGGCACCCAACAGGGCTTTGGCATTTTGCATTTTTCAGTGCAATCCGTAGGGCATCCCCACGGCTGCTCACAGAACCCCGGGCACAAACACAGCACAGTCTGGAGAGCAACAAGCGCTCCACCTTGGAGCACAGAGCATAATGTCAGCTAGCTCCTTTATCAGTCCTCACAGACCTTGTTTCTTCACGTCCCTCTAGATGATCTTCACAGCCACCAGAGCCCGTGGCTCCCCTCACCTCCCTACCCGGCTCAGACCAGCTCTTTCCAAAGCCATGGTTCCTTTAAAGCTTTGCTATTTCATTTTGTGATGGATAATACTGAGCTGGCAGCTGTGAAACCCATTAAGTTCGAAACACCAGGAAACTCTGCGAGGATGTGGCAGTGAGAAGCAGCGAGGGTCTGAGCAGGGGGGAATGAATATCCTGCTTTGACGTCCATCACGGCAAGCCCGTCCGCAGCCCCTTTCTCCGCAGACCTGCTTGGCACTGTCTCTTGCCTTCCTTGTTTTTCTTCTCCCATCCTTTTCCCCGCTCCCCTTTATCTTTCCTGTTTTTCTCNTGCTCCCCTTTATCTTTCCTGCTTTTCTCAATCAGTCTCATCCCTCTCCAGCCAGTCTGGGTGACCCATCCAACTTAGCCTTACTTCAGACCTAATGAAAAGGAAGACCCGGAGGATTTGTTTTTCTTTACTAAGCAAAAGCCCCATATGCCACCCCACCATCTGTCTGCCAGCAGACCCCCACCCCGGACCTCAAGCTGCTTGGCCTATGCCAGTGCTTCTGGCTGAGGTGTGGAGGTCAGAAGTAGCTGTTTTAGGAGCTTAGCTGAAGTGGGCAGCAGAGCCGAGGAGGGTTTCCTCCTCAGGAAGCCCAGTCCTCCTTCCCCCATAGGCAGTAGACCCTCCCAGGTGTAAAGGGACAGGAAACCTGGGCCAGGCATCCCTGCTCTTCGACAGGCTCTGGCACTGTTCTCCAAGCTATTTTTGAAGTTGCAGCCCAGCAGGGAAGTGGTAAACCCGGTGGTATCCAGGAGCAAGTGCTGGCCCCTCAAGCAGTGGTTTCTGTCCCACAGCTGGTCTCCACACTGGCTGGGGGGAGGACTAGGACCACCCCCAGGGACTCAGGCAGGGCTGCTCAGAAAACAGGGGTGCTGCCAGGCACATGGGCATCATGAGAGCCCCATTTCCTTGCTAAGCCAGGCTATAAAAAAGCGGAAAGGTGCCACGGCCAGCAGGACACAGGGGGCCATCCGGCCCCGGGCACTGATCCCGGGAGGCGTCCTGTGGCACGTCTCAAATCACTTGGTAGAGATAAACTGCGACTTCCCAGGAGACTCATGCCAGCAGCAACAAGCGGAACGCTGCACATTATCCCCTGCCTAGTAGTGGAGAAGGAGTCCCTGTGCAAGGGTGCAACCGTGGGGCACAGGTCCAGCCACTTGCAATGCTTCTGCCTCCCCAAAAAGTTTTTCACTGCAGGGTACCCTGTCTCCCCCTTATTCCTCATCCAAAGAGGACACTCAAAACCACAATCCTCAGATCCTACAGTGTTTGCTAACTCAAAGTTCACAGCTTTTGGCTGCAAACCCCAGTCGATCCAGGGACTGCTCCCACAAGGCACATAAACGGTAGCTGAGCCTGTCAGCTGTAGGTTTAAACTCCTCACGGCAGACCTTCACTGCTCTTAGAAAGGGTGGAGGGGTCTCCAGGTCCCCCCGGGTGCCAGGCAGCACTGCCCCGAGGCAGGTCCCAAAAGCCACCACTCTGATCATCCCGTTCCTCGCCTCATTTAGCAATAGCAGCACATGAGATTTTTTTCAGACAGAAACAGTTTTGGGGCTAGCCCTGGGGATCTCTGCAGCCTGTCTCATGACATGGCTGGAGTAAACAGAGAAAAGGTGAAGTGGGTGGAAACTGCCCCAGCCCCGAATGTTAGCTCCAAGCCTCCCCCAGAGCTGTGGGAACAGGTCAGCGTAGACCTGACTGGAGAGTTCAGAGACATGAGCCGCCATCTGCTCCCTGACACATGTCAAAACTGCTTCAAAGCGAGGAATCCTGCGGGGTACCCATCCCACCCAAGGCAGAGGAGCCTGGGCAGCCCTCAGCAGCATCAGCACAGCAAAGTAAAAGGTGTCAGCAACAAAAACATGCACTTTTGGGCGCTCTTTATTGACTCGCTGAAGCTCAGGCTTCTTCAGCAGCAGCTCTCCCCCACCCTCAGAGGAAAAGCCCACTGGCTGCAGTGGAGTTGGATGGGGCTCAAGCAGGCATAGCACAGCCATATGCTCTGCACTGATGCTCTGGCAGTACCAGAAACTATCTTGGCAGTACCAGTGCATCTCATTTTCTTGAGCCAGGTGCCGTGGAAAGGGTCAGGGCTGGCACGGCAGCAAAACCAGCCTGTCACGACATTGGTGTGTTTGCAGTTACCTCCTCTCATAGTCACGCCGGCTGTGGCATGCCTTGCCTGTCCCTCTCTCAGGGATCAAAGCCAAACTGAATTTCCAGGTTTAACCTCTAGCTCTAACTGTTTTGGCAGGCAATGCCACCAGTCACTAAACAGAGAGGGCTGGAAGCTCTTCCCTCCCTGCCAGGACCAGGGATGAGGTTTCCCGCTTTGCAAAGTGCCGGGGCTCAGCTACAGCATGGGCTGGGGCAGAGGGAAGCAATCACCAGGCAGGTTTGAAAGGTGGGAGGGACCTGAAGGCATGGGGAATTCAACCTAGCGGCATCACTTGTGCAGAAATACATTTTTAAGGAAGAAAAAAAAAAAATGGATAATGCAACTATGCGAGCATACACATGCCTAAAATCTATAGTACTGCAAACTATACATACAGAGTGAAAGAACACCGACCTCATCAAGCAGTTGGTCAACTCTTCCCAAAATAGCTGTCTCCATTTGGTCTGCTGAGAGCCAGGCAGGGAGCTGTGTGGGTCTATCCGCTTCCAAGTGGGACACCCGGGACTGCAGATCGGAGGTCCGAAAGTACAGCAGGAGGCTCAGCACCAGAGAAAGCAGTGAGACACCGGGCAGCCCTGAGCCCAGCAGGAGAGGGAGGCGGCAGCATCTCTCCCCATCGCCGGTCCTGGGGGGAGCCACGCACCCCCTGTCAAAAGCTGCTTCGCCGACGGCTTTCCAGCTCTTCTCCTCCAACATTCCCTCCCTGTCCTGAGAAACAATAAATAAATAAATAGAATAAATAAAGCCTCACTCCTACTCCAAGAAGCACAATCCAGAAGGCATAGAAAAAGAGCGTCCAAGGGGATCCCAGTGCCAGCAAATGACAAATAACAGCAATAGTGACAAAAGTGGATGGGGGGGATGTCTTTAAAAAATAAAAACAAACCACACACACATAAAAGGGGTGCAGAAAAAAGGATCCAACTGCAGCAAAGAACGGGAGAAGGGGAAAAAAATCTGATCAGGATTTTTTTTTTTCCTCCTGTGTTTCAGTCTTTTAGTTTGCTGGTAGGATTTTGTTTTCTTCTAAGCTGCCAGTTTCAGTTCCTTCGCAGACTGGCTAGGAGCTCACACATGAAAGTCCCCATTAGAGAGAGGTAATTCTCAGCTGCTCCGGCGACGTTGTGCTGTGGCTGATCGTGGCTCCCCTGTAACATGACACACTCCCTGCGAACTACAGGGCTGGGATGAGCGAGCTGCGCGGCTTCCCAAAGTAACCTCCTCTGTTCGCCCTCTCTCTCCACCTCTCTCTTGCTGCATGATTTATTTATTTATGCAAAGCGCCGGGGTGGGATCGGGCAGTGGGACGCCCCTGTCCCGCTCGGTCCCCAAACCACCTCTCTGCCGCCAACCCTTCCCTTTGAAGTGACTCTCACCGAGGTTATTTATAGCGGCAGGAAAGAGATTGTAAAGCAGAGGCTGGGCTCACACCAGCCTGTGTATTTCTTTCCTCCCTGCAGCCGAAGAGTGCTTTACGGGATGGTACAAATGGGCTGTCGTGTCCCCCGCGCAGCTCGGAGCCAGTAACAGTGGGGTATTTTGACCCCGATATTTTGAGGACAGCAACCAGGCAGGGTGACAACCAGAGGAAAACATCTGGAAACAAGAGCTGGCAGCTGAGGGCTCCGCAAAAAACAAGCAAAGGGCAGCAGAGAGCAACACCCCAGGTGGGCAAGCTGCAGTGTGAGGGGGGAAGCTTTTGGGCTTGATTTGGGCATACAACCCACCAAGCCTGCAGGGCACTAAGGGCATTCAGAGGAATTAATCTGCTGAGGCCCTCTAGTGAAGCAGAGCTTCCCATCAGCTCCTCCGTGTCCTGTCAGGCATGGGGCACTGGACAGAAAATCCCCTTGGTGGGGAGCGGTCTCCCCAACACGTGCCATAGGGCAGCTCCAAGCCACGCGTCTGGGAAACAAAGCCTCTTTCTGTTCTTCAGGAGCAAGGGAGGCCCACCTCTCCCAATTTTTCCGAGCATGACATACAATATTTTATCCTCCAGGGTGACACGCAGGCTCTGCTGAGCCCCTGCCTGTCCATCTGTCTGTCCTTTGATCCCCTTCTTGAGTGCACACAGCAGCGAAGCAGCACGGGGTGTGCTGTGGTGCACAGTCATTAAAACCCGGGCAGCAAATTGGTCTCTTAAAATCTGGCTCCCTTGTGGCTCTTTCACTGTCATTTACACATTTTAAATGAAGATTTTGCGTGCAGTCTGTGCTGGAAATTACTGGCAGAGAAAACTCATATTCATCTCTCGCCCGGTCTCCTTTTCAGAGGGCTGGAAGAAATAGACCTTCTGGGAGCAGGTTAAAGCGAGCATGAGCTGTTTCTTCTCCATCAGACAAACCCTTGGAGGGCCCGGTAGCACACAGCCCTGATTCTCTGAATGGCCTCATGCCTTTCACAGCCACTCGCTTCTCAAAACGGGGTTTTAGCGTCTGCGAGGCAGGAAATCCTTTCGTTATTTCTTTTAGCAGGTTTCTTGTCATCTCACTGCTCAAATTCACGTTGCTGCTCCAGCACGCATAGAAAACACCCGTTTGATGGCTGCAGCCTTTCAACAGTTTCTCATATGAGCAGGGCAGAGCGATATAACCCACAAACACAGTGCTCACAGGGTGTCTGGTCATTTGGGAGGCACAGCCACCGTTGTCTCCTACCCCCTGCTCATTCTCTTCCCAGCTATGCTTGTGTTAGCAGCCTATTTCTTTGCAAAAGAAAAAGGAGTCTTTGAGGCTGTGGCTCTGCCAGAGACAAACTGCGGTCCATGGAGTTACTTAAGATGCCATCTGCCATCACAGCAAATAAGCTAACAGTGAGAAAGGAAGGGGAGATGCTTAGAGGCTGATAATACAGCTTTTAGGAAGCAGAGATCTACACAGGGAAATACCAGTTAGTGACTGGGGTGCTGAGCATTCTAAGAGCTCTGAAGCACACTACTTAAAGGCTGATAACTGCAGCAACCTACCTGCATTATATGTGGCTTCACTGAACACATGCGCTCTCTCCTTTATACCAGCCCAAGCACTAAAATCACAAAAATGCACCCTCTAAGCTGGAAACGGAAACCTGCTGGGTGTCTACATTTCATTTCCCCCACACTGGCTGGGGAGAGCTCTCTGCTCTTTCGCTCTGATTTGTGATAGAGATCCTGCTGTCCAGACACGAGCATCGCCTGAATGACTCTATAAGTGCCTTTTCCTGCCTCCCCGCCAGCCCCTCTCCAGCTGATCAGTTCATTTAGGGGGTATGTCGTAGCTGCTGCAGGCTGGGGAGCTGCGCTCAGCCGGGTTTCACGCAGAAGCCTTAGCTACAGATGTGCAGGAGGGTGATTTTTCTATCCATGAGGCATTAAGGAGCCCTGTCATCCTGTGCCAACACAAATGGACTAATTTAACTACAAACCTGAGCCAACTGCGCATGTCAAGTCTGCAGCGCTGCTCGCCAAGCGAGCCGCCTCCAGAGATGGGCCCCGGCACGTGGTGTCATCTCATCGCTCCTTGAGTTGAGTACGGCTCAAACTTCAGCTCACTCAGCAGCTTCAGATGAGGTGGGTGCCGGCCTGAAACCAGTCCTCCTGCAAGTTTGTGACTCTCAAGGCTGGTCGAGTAGAAGCAGGTGCTCAGTTGCAGTCAAAGGGAGTGATTTCACTGAACGGTGACTCTTAGAGCAGGCTAGACTGCCCTTGGTACGCCAAGCTTGAGGCTGTATCCCTCTCTCCTCGGGGAGGTTGATGCAATTCCTTACAATGACAGTAACCACACACTTGCACTGCTTCTAACAGGTCCTTGGGGTGGGGTATGGACCTCAGCACAAACATGCAATGAAATCTGGAGCAAATATAAAGCAATATATACCTGCCAAAGCAGCTAAACCCCTCTACAATGAAAGAAAGTGTTTCACATCTAGCACATGGCACTGGGTCAACTGACGCACTGGACATGGTTATGTACGCATATGCAAGCCTCCAGGTTTGTCAGTCTGTAGCTGATACTGGCACTTTGTCCTTCTCGGGGTACTCGTAGGTGGGCAAAGTGCCTTACAGAGAGGTTACCCAATGCTGCTCTGCAACAGGTACACAGGGCTCACAAAGGGGCATGATGCGTGGCGATTCCTCCCTTGCAGGGCACAATGTGGTCTCACTGCAAGAGATCATAAACCCTCTTTGACCCCAGGTAGGTACAGTGGTCATGAACCACTCCACACCGCAGGCCAGAAACTGAAAAGCCAGGCATGGATGAGGTTCTCACTTCTATGCACATGGTTCAAGCCAGCAAGGTATCTACAGTAGGTCTTAATTTGACCTGGAAAGGGGTGGGCAAGAGCACAGCAGGCTTTCCTCACTTTCTTTCACTTTAAGCAGAGCCATTCATAAAAAAAAAATAACAAATAAATGTGCCCTTCCTGTCACTAACTGGAAGAAGCCAACTGCATGGAGATGGCCATGCACTCGATCCCATCAGTAATCTCCAGAACTGCCTGAGAAGAACTTCCCTTTTTCAGGACATTTACTAGGGAGAAAAACCCCACCCTACTTCTCTTTTTCCTTCTGTTCTTTTTTTTTTCCTTCCCCCCTCTCAGGAAATGTGGGGGTCTTGGTGTGCTCAAACGAGCCATTAACTAGCAGCCGACATCTTCAGCTATTGTAAATAGATTAACTCAAGGCCTTTCGCTGCATTTATTAGACTCAAGAACAACATCTGGAAACAGATGTTTTCTGAGTGCAAAGAAGAGGAGGGAGGAGGGGAAAAAAACAAGGCAGGAGGGGGAAGGACTCTTGCAAGTGGAAGTGCATGGGTCTGCAGACCATCCCTTTGCAAAATGCTGCTCAGATGGAGCATTGTGAGGGGTTGAGGCCAGTGTAGCCACATCCCTCCTAGGCAAGGCAGTGAGAGCAGGACATCTCTGGTGTGCCTGTTTGAGACAAACACCAAGAGGCAAATACAAAAACTCACATCTGCTTTCAGGGACCTTGTGAGGAACAGTCATAGCGCTGTCACAAAAATGGGATATTTGGGGGAAGAGACTTCTTATTTTTTTTTTCCCTTTCTGGTCATGGACCCTCCTAGCCCTGTGTGTCCCACAGACTGTCAGGCTCACAGCATGGTTATGTCACCTCTCCAGCAGCTTGGCAGCATCTGCCACAGGGACCCACAGAGTGGGTAAGGTCTAGCGTCCCCATGGGACACCACCACAGTGTCCCATCTCCCCTAGGCAGCTCTTCTTCAAAGGGCAAGCAGAGTGGAAACCTCCTGTCCTAAGAACTGTGAAGAACCATGTGGTCCTGCTCTGACTTGGAGCCTTGATGCCATGGCTTAAGTTTAGACAATGTTTAGAGAATGACATAGTGTTATGAGGGACAGAAAGCAAGCAGGCACATGCGTACTTAAAAATATATCCCATTACATTATTTGTCAAACGCCATTCTCAACTACATACACTTCGGCACCAGAAGATGTCTAAGGAACAACAGAGGTCTAAGACCAAAGCTTTCCTGGATTTGAGGGAAACGCAGTTGCACGGTTGCACTCATACACTTGCTTTTTACAAAAAATAAAAGCAAAAAACACAACCAGTATTTTGTCATCTTTAACCCCAGGTTCACCTCTGACATCTTCAGCCCCATCTCTCCTCTGATAGGCAGCTACAAATACTTTGCTGGTCAGGTCAGGAGTATTGAGTATTACCTACCTAATTTGGCAGTTGTTTATAGGAAGTATTAAGTAGCCTATGGAGCAGAACAATTCCCGCCCGAGGAGCTGCTCTAACCCATTGTGGAGTTATAGAATAAAGACACATTTGATCCTTTGGGAAAAGGGTTATGAAAATACATGGAAAAAATGTACTGTCCGCGCATAGTAATATCATGGCTGTTTTCAATCACTTGGTCTCCTACAAAACAAAAGGGCTCGCTGCACAATATAAACTCCTAGCCTTGACGATGGCAAGGGCAGAAAGGAAGAAGCAAAGCTAGTAGTATCTGGTTGGGGCTTTATGTTTTTGTAACCCTAAAATGCCTGAGTTCATGTTGCCTCCCTCCCATCAAAGCCAAACCAGCTTCATGCAGCCGCAGTGGTGGGAACCTGTCCCTAGAGCTGTGTGAGAGTCCCCGAGCTGAGCCGGGCTGTGCTGGGGGGGAAGGAGCGGGAGCCTGACCGCCAGCAGCTCCTGCAGAGGTTGGGTCAGAGCCTTCAAGGGAGGATGAAGCAAACCTGGGTTTTCCACGAGTTTGGGGCCAACTCTTCCTAAAGGCTGCCCACCCCTTCTCCCTCACCCCCTGCAGAGGGAAGGCTTTGCAGGGGGAGAACGCCAGGCAGCAAGTGGTGGACGCACAGTTAAGCTGCCCACGCTCCTCCTTGTGTTTTCAACTAACCTTTCAGCCTTTGTTCAGAAGATGAGGGGACTGGCTCTGAGCAAATCAGGCTCTGCACCCTTCTTTGTGGAGGAAGGAACTTCTCTCCCCTCCCCCCCCCCCCCC
>RSEF01000006.1:12176818-12195225 GCA_003993805.1 Himantopus leucocephalus | reverse complement strand
GATGGGGAGAAGTTTTACTTCTTTTCAGCAGCAGTTTGTTTGGTTCTTTCGCTCCTGGTCTGGAGCTGAATTTTAATGGGTCATGTTTGGTGCCATTAGAGTCTATAGAGATGGTCATCTCTGCTGGTCTGATTTTTACTGTTACCTTGGTTCTTGCAGAGCCTGGGTGGGAAAGAAAAGCTAATGAAGAACAACATCATCACCACAAAAAAGTGAAGAAAAAGCCTCCACCCCTGCAGCATTACTCCCCCATACCTTGCTAGCCTAAAAATACACAGCAGCCTGTGGCAGACAAGTTTTGCTCAGGTCTGAGATATACCAAACCCAGGAAAACGGCCTGGGAAATCCCCAGTGCAGACCACTACAAGCTCTCAGTATGGCTAGAGCAGTGCAAAGCATTAGCCATAGCAAAGAGGCACTCAGACTGAATGCTCAAAATCTGCTCGTACAGGTGAGATTTTTCAGGCATGAAACCATCAGAGTAATCTCCAAGGGTGAGGGACAGCTATCCGTGGAACACCATGCTCTCCAGCACAAGGCTGGGGCTTTGAGGAGTCCCTCAGTTCCCCACTGCAACTCCCCTCGGCCCCTTGCTGAGCAGAAAACCTCCCTCTATTAAAGCTGAGCTCAGGCATTGCATGCTCAGTTAGTTACTCATGCACTAAGGTGCTCGCCACGGTGCATTGGCACGCATGGGACTGATAAGTCAGAGCACTGATTTGCATTTGGATTTGCCATTAAATAGTTTAGTGAGAAGCTACTGCTGAATGCCTTCGGCCTCGCTGCCCAGCTGGGATATTGCACCCACCATCCTCCTGCCTCCCCCTCACCTCTGCCCAGCACAGGGTTCCTGTTCATCCTCTGCTACCTACTTCTGCACACAGGGCTAAGACAACCCTTTCTCTTCACCCTTTGGCAGATGCAGATCAGGCTTGTCCCCAGGTTGCCAGCAACCCAGGACAAACAGATGGTCAACATATATGGGTTGAACACGCTATAGGGTGAGCTGGAGACCCCAAAAGCCTAGGGCCAAGCAGGCATGCCCGGGGAGACCAGATACTACGTGACTACCCAGAGGCAGGCAGAACTCTGTCTAGGAAACCAAACCCTACAGTGCTGGGGCAGGCGCATGTCCCTGTGCAAGCAGCCAGGGAACCCACAGCAGCTTTGTACAGACTTTGAAGCTAATGAATCAGTGCTGGAAGGATTGAGAAACCCAGACTAAGTGTCAACTGCACTGGGGGAAGCAAAAATAATGAAGCGAGGCTCCCCCAGAAGATTGATTGTTTCAGAGTCCAGGAGTGAAGGGGAATGGATACAGCAAGCTCAGGAAATTGAAAACAACTTTTGGTAAATACTTCCTCTCACTGCAACACTTGGTCTTTTATCAAAGCTCGTTGAGACCCTGACAGCACCGTGCAAAGCAGCTCTGCTCCGTTGTAATGCAAAAGACAGGCCCAGCAACCAGGAGGTTAGCAGCTAATGGAGCAGAGTTGGGTTCAATTTCCCTGGAAATTGCTCACAGAGGAAAGCCAGGAGACAAGGAGCACAGCTAATGTCCTTCTGCGACACCACCACTTCCCCTGCACGGGGCAGAGCCCTCGACTTGTGCCCTCTGCCTCCCACACCGCAGCTCATCCCTGCACTCCAGCAGGAGAGAGAGAAAAGCAAAAGCGAAGCAGCAAGGATGCATGCCCCCATCCCTGGAGCAGATCGATGGTGTCGGAGAGCAGTGTGGCTCCTTGCATCAGTGTTTTCCCTCCCACCGCTATTGCTTTCACAGCACCTGATGTAAATCCTCCTGGCAGGGTGGTTAACCTGCCTAATTAAAGGCAGCTCTATCAGTAAACCCTCAGCCATCTGTGGAGTCTCTTCCAGCTTGTCGGGTTTTTAGCTGTCACCAGGGGCCTGTCTCTTTTTAGCAGCGTTGCAACAGGACTGTGGAAAGATGCTTTTCCACTCCAAAGGTGACCCAGCAAGGCCAGTTCACATGTGGGATATGCAGGGCACACCCAGGGCTGCAGTATTCCATTGGGGCACTGCATCCCCATCAGGCTGGGCACCAGAGGGGCATGTCCAAAGTAGAGTGCCAAGAAAACAACTCATTTTAAGAGAAAGGGCCCAACTCCTCTAGCTTGGGACTCATTAAAGTCAATGGAAAAAAGCCCTTTTTAGCTTCCCTAGGCTTTCCCACTTATGTCTCAGGCCAGCTTGACGTCAACATAGTCACTCCAGATTTATGCTGGTTCAGAAAAAGGGAATCTGTTGTGACAGGTCCCAATGAGAAGAGGGGAGAGCCGGCTCCTCCAGCCATAAAACTCAGTATCCATGTGGAGAAGCCAAGCCCCCACAGGCATCTGAAACTGCCTCTTGATGCATTATAATGTTCTCCCTCTTTCTCCTCAATAAATCAGTGCTATCCACTTTGTATACATGAGAATAAAAATAACTGAAAGTTACACTTGAGCACTGGTACCTGCTTCAAATTTGAGAGGTCTGCTGCTGATTACAAACAGCAGGGAGTAAAGTATATATACTTTACTAGATCAATATTAAGAAGTAGTAAACACACCCTTGCAATTTCCCTTTAAGGACATAAGCCTGTAACAATAGTTCACATCCTTCAGGTTCAAAATACCTTTTTTTTTCCCCCCCAAATGCTGCTACCAATGCAGAGAATAAAAGCACACTTTTCTGTTTCAAGAGGGGTCAGCAGGGAAGAAGAGTGAGAGCCCCTGCCTTTGCAGACCTGCTGCCCCCCACCCACCTTGGAAAGACTCATCCTGCCCATGTCAGGCAGCATCCTGCACAGGTAACGTACAGCACCATGGACTTCATGATGATCACGGCAAAGCCACCATGACCCAATGTCATCCACGGAGGTTTGGTTTGCCTTTCTCGAGGGATCTGCTGCGTATCAGCCAGAGGAGAGCTGCCTCCCACCGGTGCCCCTTCACAGCAACAGGGAACAGTGCTTGGCTGCTCACACAACTGTCCCTGCATATTTGGAGCGCAGGGGTTACCGCGGAGGCTGAAATATCATGCCTATCAGTAGGGCCCTGTGAACAGAAAATAGCAGAGGATCTGGTGGCAGTTTCCTTTCAAGACATACAGGAATAGCAGCACACATCTCTGCCGGATCATATGGACTGAATTCCTCAGCCCAAATCTTTCAGCTTTGAATTCTTCTGCAAACCATTTTTCCCCCCTTGGCTTGTTTGTTGTTTCAGGACCACTAAATTACCGAGAATGGTTTATATTATATAACCACCCTGTCCTTATTGCGTTTCGGGGAGGAGACTCTGACAAACAGCCAGATCTAATTTGTTCTTTAAATTGGCTTCTGGGCCAGACAGTCATGCCTTCCAGATGGAAAATCCAGTTGCACTCACCAGCAGATACCCCAGTGCATTCAGCTCCCAAATCAGCTTTGTCCAAAGCATGCTCTGGCATGCAATTTTTTTTTTTACAGTCTAAGAGGCTGATGGTCACTGCAGACCCTGGTGAGGCAGCATCACTTTACATCACCTGTACCAGTTCAGCTGTCAGCCCTGCCTTGCTGTCCTGTTGTTTTTCCTAGAAGCCTGACAGCTGTAACAGCTTTATAACTGCCAGATTTGGGATTTGTCTCCCTGGGAAAGTCCTTTCAGGTTGCCTTTTCCAAGGATGACTCTCTGCTACGCTTGCTCAACCTGTTTAACACTACCCCAAATCAAAAATAATTTTAAGAAAGCAAACACCATGCTGCTTTTCACACATGCAAAGATAAGGGCAGCACAAGATCCCCTCGCCTCCTGCCAGGGCAGAATAAAGGACACATTCAACCTTGGTTTAGGTTACAGCCAGGGCCTGGCCCGTGGCACATTATGCACGGGACACTAAAATTGTTCACAGCCACAGAGTGTTAAAACACTGCCATTGACAGTAACAAGCCTGAGCTGTCATTTGCTTTGTTGGGGGCTAGCAAGCAAGGTGGCAACTGCCTTGAGGCAGCCCCCAAACATGGCTGGGAGCAGGTCCCTGAGCTGCCCTGTTCCACGTGTCCAATTTGCAGACCTGGTGGCAACAGCAGCTCAGGCTGAGACACATAAACTATATCTCACAGGCCAGTGTGATGCCTGGGGCTGGCCACTTGCTTGTATTCCTCTACAGGGAAACAGCATTGGAAGATGCCCATCATCTGCACTGGAGGCAGATGTAAGCCTGCATCAAGGGTAGCCTCAGATAGAGAGTCTGTGGCTTACTCACAGTCCCCGCAATTTATTTTTTTTGTCCTTTTAGCCTTTCTCTCAAAAGCCACATATAGTTCTAGGGCTGTATACCCTGATCAATAAACCGACAGCTTGTTCCTTTTCCCACCTCTGCCACTTTTCTGTTTGGTGGCCTTGGGCACGTCTTTTCATTCTTTGTCTCTTCATCCCTTTCCTCCTCAGTGAAATGAGGCTACTCTGTAAGTTGCTTTAAGATGAACTGCTGACCAGGGTTATCATTTGAGGAAAAGAGATTAATAAACTGCCAGCCACAAAGCATTTCAAGCTGGAGTTATCAAACCCCTACCTTGCAAGTCCCGAATCTCATGCTGCCCATGAACACATCTTCCTCCTGGTCTGGAAAGACTCCTGTCACCAGGGCATCATTTAAAAGCCTGCTCATGTTCATATCACACCTCCAAGAGACACATGCCGTGTATCATCCAGGGAAAGGCAATGACCAGTGCTGAGGGAGACCTGAGAAGCCCTTAGGGGCAGCACTGAGTGAGCCTCCCTCATTCTTAAACGCTTTGGCTGTTGCTGATAGAACAACCATCCCATTGCAATCCCTCTGTATCCTTCCCAAGTTTCTCCAGGTTTTCAGGGTCTGTGTCTGCTAGCAACATGCATGGGACTGAAATAAGCTTTTTGAGGAAAGATTAAGAAAAAACTTCCTTGGGGTCATCATCTGTAGACAGCCAGAGCTTGCAAAGAAGGTCAGAAGATTGTCAGTCATGCTGTAGATAGGCAAAAATCACTCCTGAAAGGCTTAATGAAAAGCCCACCACTAAAAGCCAATGCTGCAGCTGAGAGCATTTGGGTAGACTCAGCCCTGATGGGCGTTGCAATGAGCACTGCATTGCCCAAGAACAGGACCACAGTGGCAGGCCTGGACAGAGAGGCTCAGCCAGGCACGTTTCTTGTGTACGAGAGCTGAGGTGTTGAGCAACACACAGCAGAAACAAGCAGATCTGCTGCCAGGACTCCACTACATAGCCTAGCGGTACCCACGTACCTCCCAAGTCTCCATGTTCCAGTACCTCTTGTACAGACACACATTTAGCAGAGAAGTGTAAACCACCATCAAATCTGAGTGGTTGCACTTTACAGCCACTTCAGCTCAGGCCCAAACAACTGCACAGAGTCCACAGTAGCGAAGAACACGCCCGTGTATTACTTTAAAGGAGTAGTTTGTTTTGGTTTCACTCTCCTGCCCACATCTCTCCGAAATTGCCCTCTGTTTGTTTGGGATATTTACAAGCATGCAAAGTTTTCCCGGCCAACTTAGTGAGGGACATCGCTGTCTTAACAGACTCTGCCTTTGACTCCTGTGCTGCTGTGGCCAAGTTCTTGGACTCCTCTGCAGAGTAAATCAAATGACGTGTGCAATAGCAGACATGAAAAAATAACATATGCAGAAGGACTGACATGTTAAACTGAGCAATAACTGCAGGTGTGCATGAGAGCTCCAGAGCTGATGCTTATTGCTTCACTGGATAAAAAAAAAAAGTCTCAAGGACCAAAGAGCTACACAGCAGGATCCAAGTCAAACTCATGCAATTCTCCCTAGAAACTGGCATTTTGGAAAGTGGGAAACGGCAGCACAGTGAACCCAAAAATGCCCCCCAAACACTCAGGTTGTAAACAGCTCCCCTAGCCCCTGCCCCTGTTTGATGCTCCCCTTGTGCAGGACCGGGAGGCCCAGCAGCAGGGACAAACAAGAACTTGTTTCTGAAAAGATGGAAAACAAGTTTCCTGAGGGAAAAGAAAAATCAGGCTTGTTTCACTTTGAAGGCTTGTTTGTTTGGCGCCTTTGGAAAAAGGAAAGAAAACAGTGGTGTTTTTGATTAAAAAAAGCCTAAATGCAGAAAGAAATAATGAAAAATGAAATAAGACAGTTATGTCTTCTGACAAAAAATGGCGGCCGGCCACACTGCTATGTATGTCAGACATGGCTCGGCATCGCTCAGCAGCACCAAGGGTCCTCACAGACAGTGGCAACAGCCACTGAAAGATCCTGCCCTAGGTTAGAGCTCACACCCCCCTGCTATTTATATTAATTGTCTGCAATTTGTATGAATTGTATGCTCTCAGCACCATACGTATTTATCTACCTGTTAATACTGTGCTGTCACTGCACACCAGGGTCACTGGGTCTCTCTTCTTGCTCTGCCTCCATAAAGACAGGGCCAGGTTTGCAGCAGCATCCTCATACCTTTTTCTACTGCCACCCTACCAAGAAGCATCCATTGTGGATCAAGGCCTCCTTCCCTCAGGGAACTTCTTTCATGAATACGTTCATATGGCTGATTTCTTGGGGCCGCCCTCCCAAAGAGCCACGTGAGGGTTCTTGTGGGAAGCTGTTTTTGGAAGAGCAGACAGTAAGCAGTTAAAAGTTGCTCCTGGTAAAAAGCTAGGGCTGTGCTAACAGCAAAGCAGCCCGACAAGCTGCCCCACGCTCCCAGCCTCACTAGGACAAAACCATGAAGTGTGATCCAAAGAAGTAGTCTTTGACTAAAAGTCCCCTTTTAGTAGGAGCTAATCACCATAGTCATATATAAAGTACATGTGATCCTACAATAAACCAGAAGGAGGGATACCTTTCTTGACATAGCTGTGAATTCATATCACAATAGCCGTAAAATTACTTTATCTTCAGTTAGCTTTGCACATATCTATCAGATGTCCCATAGTCAAAACAGGTTGTCTCATGAAATACGTTATCAGTTGCAAGTATCAAAGCAACTTTTCTTCCTCCTTACTTAGACAAAACACGTTCTTGCCCCAGCGAATTAACACACTGCGGGGTTCCTTACACGATTACAGAAACCCAGGAACTTCGGTGCCAAACCTGTGCAGCCCCACATTCATCATCAAAACATCTAGATCTCTGGAACTGAAAACCCACCCAAACACTTCCTTTTACTCACTTTAAACGAAGCAACTAAACTAAAAGCCTTATGTGGACCCAGCAACCTGAACTAGTGTCTGCAGGGCTTGAGCCCATGCCTCAAGGTCTGCCACTTAAACTTACAGACTCATTGCCAAAACCCACCTTTCTGTACTTGCTTTCCTCCTCTTCCTCATATAAATAATGTGACCCAAGAGCAGACTGTGGCAGGCTGACCATGTCCTGCTGCCTGTCGCCCACCCAGCTGCTTTCTCACACACGTCCCCTCATCAGCAGCTCAGGGGACAAAATGGCAGGGAAGAAGCTCATGGGTAGAGACGAGGAGGGGAGATCCCTCACCGGTCACTGTCACCTGCAAAACAGTCTCCCACTTGGGGAAAATTAATTGAACTCATTGTCAATTGAAATAGATTTGGATGGTGAGAAGCAAAAGCAAAATTAAAACCCTTTTCCCCAGCTGTGCACCAGTGCGTACCTGCCCCTCCATGGCGTCTCCACAGGCAGCAGGGGAGTCCCTGCCCCGAACCCCCCCCCCCCCCCCCCCCCCCCCCCCCCCCCCCCCCCCCCCCCCCCCCCCCCCNGTGCTCACAGGGCTGATCCTCTTCTCCACCCACCCACCCACCCCCCGTTTCCTCTCCTTTTCCCAGAATTTTTCCCCTTTCTTACCTCCATTTCTCCAAGGTGTCACACCAGCAGGGCTGAGCTCTGTGCTAGAACCTTCCGGAACCAGCTGGGCAGCCCCTGCCTCTCCTCACAGAGCTCCCCCTCAGCCCCACTGCCACCCCCAGGCACAAGGGACCTCCCCAGCTTCAGTGGTCTGGGAAGCCAGGATAAATGGGTGTCCACACTCATGGAGGAGCCCCCTTTTCCTCACAGGGACCACCCAAGGGCTGGAGCACTTCACCTCTGGCCAAAGCCGCCATCTTGGAGGGTCTTGACAGCACATGCACTCCTACACTTGATGGACCTCAGCCCAAGTTTCCAGAGGTGACAGTAATTAAGTTGTAAATGCTGATCTTTCTTCCTCCCCACCTCCATATGTTTCCACTTCAGCCAAAGAGCAGGAATATTTCCTGGCAGCCATCTTCAATTGAAGGCAGGGAGGGAGGCAAGCTGGTGAAGAGAGACTCAGGGAAGGGGACACGCTCTTTGAGCCTTTCTGGAAGGAAAAGAAAAGGGGAGGAAAGGTGTCATTGCTCAGTTTTTTATGTCAATGATGCTAAAGACAGCCATGGTGAAGGCAGGCAGTGAGCACCTCGGGTCTCAGTGACAGAGCCCCACACATCCAGCATGCACATGGCTGCCCCTACGCCGAGCTGCAGCCGACCCTCACACCAGGGAAGGTGCCCGTGGCTGGGGTCAGAGATGCTTTGTAAAGGGTAGAGTGACTTTGCAAGAAGCCTGCCTGGAATAGCAACCCATGACAAATCCCTCCAAGATGCCTGATTGCAAGAAATGGGAGTGCTGGGGAAAAAAAGAGCCCAAACCCAGACCTTCAGCCCCAATGGTTGTGGCCATGGCGGTTTCACACAGAAGCACTTCAGTTATCCCTTGTGTTTTGTAAGCCATCCCCCTCTGGCTCCCCTGTCCTTTATAGCCCCTTGCATCAAGGGCTGTTACAGCCAGGGCAGCACAGCAAGGATGGTTAGGCACCAGCTCTCCGCTCTCCCAGCCAGTGCAGCAATTTGGGGACAGCAAACGAAGCTGGTGGGCAGCTGGCTTGGTGTGAAAGAAAGAAGCCAGCCTTTGCCCAAGGCACAGTCAGGCTGAGCGAAAATTGCCTTCACCACCAATGGCCAAAAGGGCATGATGGTAAAGATGGTTTGCTGTCTTGAGAGTGAGGGAGGCACTTTCACACACCACTTCCCAAGCCCTGGAAACCTGAAGTGTCCCCTGAAATGCCTCCTCCGGACCGACAGCCTCCTGCGTTAGGTCTGTAGAGCCCACAGCATCGCTGGCAGCAAGGGGTGGAAGATGATGCCATCCTGGCTTTATTCACGCTTCCTTGCAATGAGCTCACATCTCTCCCAGGATCTCTATTCACTTTTGGATGCTAAGAAAAAGGTCCTTATCTTCTGTTATGTATTTCCTTGCCTGAAATCAAACAAAGAGAATCCCTCACAGAATTAGCACAGCAGATACCAGCACAGAAGCCAAACCAGGAACAGTAACATCAGCAAACACCGCGCTGGCCTCAGCACAACACTCCTGCCTGGGAAAGCACAGAGGCACCACGTACATCCCTGCTGCTGTGCGCTTACATGCAAGCTGCAGGGCCAGGGACTAACCTCCCCAGCCAAAACTGGGAGCAGCAGACAGGAGCCACAGGCTGAAAAATCAGAGCTAGAAATATCAGAGACCACAGCAAGGCAGAGATCAGGATCCAAACCTGCTGCATGTTGGGGGAGTGCTTGGAGCTGGGTTCAGAAACCAAGCCCTGGCCAAAAACTCGACAGCTCTTCTTCGCTGGCAAGGATTCATGCCGTCACATTCCTGGGCAGAGCTGGCCTGCACCACCTGAACGATGTAAGATGGCATGGTGAAGTATCACCTGTAAGTGGCTCTTACTCTTACAAGCTAATTTCACCTCACCCCCGTTCTCCACACGCACACAGGGAGCTTATTTTCCTCTCTTTCCATCTGCAGGACATGAGGTTTTCTCTTCAATATTATAGCCCTTCCAACAGATCCACTTGTACTTTTTTCCATATCCTTGCTGGGATATATTAAAAAAAAAACCTGATGCAAAGCTGTTTTCCATGGCATATCTTCCAGACTGGCCTGCTCTTTTCCACAATCCCAGCCTTTCTGCCAAACCCACCTTGTACCAAAAACTAACGTTTATTTACACTTGAAACACACTCCTGCTGTGTCCCAGCCCTTATGTTGAAGTACAACAGCATTGTGAAGAGTGCCTGCCACTTCCAGAGGGAAAGCCCAGTAATTAATGACTATCAGAGTCACAGCTAATCATACTGCATGCGTTACCTTTGCACAGAAGCCAGCAAAGTAATAAAATCAACAGGGCTAGTGTGAACTGCTCTATTGCCCAAAACTTAATCACTTACTGCTACAGTATTTTCATAAAACCCCATCCCCTCTCCTCCCAGGCCACTCCACCCCCACATTTATTTTGCTGCACCATGCCCTTGAAGGGCAAGTGTCCTTACACAGGTTTTGTCATGCCCTAGAAAAACATCAGAATATCTCAGCTAGGCACCTGCTTTTATTCTTCACCTCAAAAGCCTACAGAAAACCCCCANGCAGAAAACCCCAAAAATGCTAAAACAAGCATCACTGTTAAAAAACAGGCAGATATAGCCACATTCAGTGCTCAGAGCTCTGCCTTGCATAGGAATATCCAGAAAATCCTAATTTTGCGAATCCTCTTTACCTTGCAGGTTACTCTAGGTCCCCAGTCCCAGGATGGGAGAAGCTGAGCCCCACCCCTTTAAGCAAGCTCTCCTTCTTAACTCTTACAACCACATGCAATCAGGAAGGTTGCTTTTGCTGCCACACTTCCAGGTGGTCCCAATTAATCCCATGGAGTTGGAGCACAGCACTTAATCAGGAGCTCACCCATGCAGTCAGCAACAGGGAGCCTCAGACACACTGTATTTATCTGTAAATCAAAGTGAAGCTAAGCAGCTCCCTGGCCCTGACAGCATTGGTGTGTCTCCCAGAACATATTACAAATGATTTTTATGACATGCTATGTGTCTTTTCACGTTGGACAACGTGTTTACTCAAGAGTTTCTTCCAAAAAAATGCCAGGGGCTGTCCATTGGGACCAGAATAAATTTAAGAGGATATGCTGTCCTGTTTTATTTTTTGTCCATCAATAGCCATTGTGCTGTTTAAAGAACTCAGAAAAGTTTTGTTAGTGGAAAGCTTTTCAATGCTTTGATTTCTATTTTTTCCCCCTCTCTTCTTTCTCTGCAAAATGCCACTTGCAATTCCCCATATTTTTTTTTTTCCTGGGTTGTTAAGTTAAAACTTCTGCCCAAAGGCTTCTGGCCAAATTTTGCCCTCAGATATGTGCATTCAACTACTGGTGAAATTAGTGGCTTAGTTTGCGTGCAAGTTAGAGGAAAGAATTTGGCTCCATCGGCTGCCTTTTCCAAGCAGCCACAGAGTGCACGCACACCAATTGTTTGGACCCAGCGCTTCAGACACCATGGCCCAGGGGCAGCCAAATTCCCAGACCCCCGCAAGTCACATACCAAAATCTCCACACTGGTGAGCTGCACAGAAAGCATACCTCAGCCCTCGGCGCTGGAGGGGGGTGTAGCACACCCACAGGGCATGCCAGCATGGGAGCGGGGTGCAAGTTGGTGTTACACATTAAAAAACATGCATTATCCACACATTGAGGATCTCCCTGGGGTTCTGGTGGACTACTGAGTGAATCAGCTCATGTAGGACCTCCTCTTGCTCTTCACTGATTACAAAGGGAGATGGGTGTCTCCATGCGCTGCCTGGAGTTATGTCACCAGACATCCACAGGCTCAAACATTACATCCTAGCTGCCACCCCACACAAAGGCAAAGTGCTGCCTGCCAGCAGGTACTGCTGAAACTCAGTTGTGGGTTTAACACCTATGGGACATCCAGAGGGACAGGCGAGGCAGGCTGGATCCTCTGTAGCACTTGCAGGGAAATCAGATGCTTCCTGGTGGAGGGGGGTTTGCTTTCACCCTTACTGGCACCTGGAGTAATACAGCTACTCTTCCCATCATCTGGTCCTGTTCAGGCTAGTACCTCCAATGGGTGGTGGCAGAACAGAGGAACCTGAAGGGTGGATCCTCCAACTGGCCCTGGCAGGAGGGGACAGCAGGTAACAGAAGGGCTGATTTTAGGACTGTAGCAGACTCAGATAACAACTCAACTGACATTGTGCCCCAAAAGTCAGACAAGACCAAGCTCAGACCTTTCCCACAGGCATACGTGCATTTAAATGTGTGCATACACATGCATACAGGCAAATATAAAGTTAACATCCCTCAGCCCTTCTTGATTCTGGTAAAAAGGAATTATGATGGATGCTAGCCTTGTGTTTTGGGATCCTGGCGTGACCAAGCTGTCTTAGAAGAAAACCTGGTTTCAGGAAGTCTGGCTCCTTCTTTCCTCTGCCCACATATGCGCACATATGTGTGTGTGGTGGTCTCTGTGGACAAATCTGCCACTATGGGGAAACAGGGACAGAGGAAGCAGCACTGTGCATGGCTGGTCCCCATGTTATTTCAGTTAGTGGCAGGGCGGTAATGAATTCCAAGATGGGTGGAGGGTGGAAGAACAAACCAGCCCAACATTAATCTCTTTTGTCCATTCTGCTAACAACATAATCTCCAAATGTCCACAGACTGTTCAAAAAAAGAAGAGGATAAAGAGCAAACGATGTAACATGCCCACCGCATTTCCAGCCTGAAGGCCTTTCTGGTATTTGTGTCTTTCTCAGTTCCAGTCTTAACAACCCCTCCTCCATGCTGAGACACTTAGGGAGAAAACAGCATCCCTGACCCAGAACCCAGGCAACATCCTTTAAAAAACTGGTTATTCCCTCTCTTGGATTTTGGGACACAACATAAACACTCATCAAACCAGGCTGTTCATACAAATCTCCCAAGTTGGCTGTTGAGCTGAAGACAAATAAGGCATTTCCGGTCTACAGAAGTCACCTTTTTGTCAACAGGATTGCTTAACAGCTCTGGACCAGCACCTTCTTCTAGAAATACATAACCGTTTCCCGATGGTTAAAGGCTGCAAAAGCTTTCAGTCATTCAGTTGACTTTTCTTGGCCGTTATCCTAAGGTTCGTGTTCTGCAACAGTCCCACCGATACCTGTGAAGCTGATTATTGAACAAACTCTTTGCCATCAACAAGAGCATCAAGAGGTGCAGGAACACATGTGACTTCCAGACCTACTAGCATAGTGCAAGAGTTTCAGACCTTCTACCCAGACAGTGCCCACAAGTGATGGACTTCCAACAGCTTTGCTTTGATTTTTGACCTGGAAATATTTCTAACCTTCAAAAGTCTCTGTACTTCAGTAAATGCGAGGGTTTTTTTGGACTGAACCTTTTCTCCAGCATCCAAGTAGTCCCAGTGGAGCTGAACCAAAAAAAGCCCAATAAACTGCTCAACTGAAAGAACAAAAATAATTGTCCCCAAAGGAAGAAGCTCTCCAGTGTCTTGGCTACATAACACAATGATAAAGCTGAGTAAAACTGGTTACAGTTTCTGTTGACTCCAGAGACCTGAAAGGATTTTGTTGCCGTCACTTTGAACTGAAGGACACAAAAGACCTCATTTATTCTTCCTTCTTCATTCCCTGCCATAAAAGCCAGGAAATGCAGTAATATGGCATTTCCAGTGCCATTTCATTCACTTTGTGAATGTATTTTTATTTCCCAAGGCAAACAGAGAAGTGAGACAAGCGTCCATCCTTAATTCCAAATTTCCTGCCATTGACCAATTTAAACCATAGATCTAATGTTGTTAGGACAATATTTTCTTCTGTATGTGTCTTACTATTGATGTTAACCACTTACTTTATTTCCTACAGCAGCTGGGAACATTGAAACGTGTACTGAGAGGGCTGAGTCACCTCCCCCTTGTCTAATGTTAGCCTCACAGCCTGGACACGGCTCAGTAAGGACATTCTTGCCTCCAAAACCAGGACCCCACGTCAGGGTGGAGCACAGACCTTGAAAGAGGAGAAACAAGTAGCAAGGAGCACTGCCAAATTGGGGAAGGTCAGACAAACCGCGAGCAGGGACAGACAGTCAAACCTTAATCCTGCTAAATGGAAAGCGGATAGCCCTGAAGGGAGGGGAACTCCTGCTACTCTGTCTCATCATCTGAACAGCCAGGCTTTCAGCTCTTCACAGACAACCAGACCTGGCAAGGATGGGGGAGAGCCACTGCCTTTATCTCCTCCCCAGTTTACACTGGTGGCTGGAGGCAAGCCCTCAGCAGCAGCCCCTGCACCAGCCTGGGGACCCCCCATGGACTCAGCTTGGGTTAATAATGTCCGTCTTCCCTGGGAGCCAGGGATTTGTTGTGGAAACGGTGCCAGAAGGACCTAACTTTGGCTCCTTTTCCCAAACATTTGTGGAAAAGCTGCAAAGCATCTGCTGGGACCCCAAACTGAAGGGAAGCCAAAGGCAAGCGGGGAGAGATTCCCCATCAGAGCTGCTGTTGCTGCCAGAGACATGGTGCAATTTCAGCCCCTGGCTCTCCAGGGCAGGGACAGGTAGGGGATTCTCTCCTTCCTTCCCTCCTTTCCAAAATCATCTTCCAGAAAAAAAGGGGAAAGGCTGGATCTGAGGGACTCACAGGCACTAGGGGAAAAGCTCGAGCGCACTCCACCTTTGCACCTCTCCATTGGTAAGGAAGATGCCATTTGAGAGATAAGCAGGGGTGCAAGAAAAAAATACTTTCCTTTTTTTTAGGGAAATAAAAGAAAACAAAGATAGAGGATATGAGACTGCCAGCAGGAAACCAGGTCTTAGCAGAGTGAAGTGTAATGAACAGAAAACACCAGTCCATCATGCTCTCTGCAGGGGACAGTTCCAACCGTAATGGAGCCATCAGAAAAATATTGTTTTCCTTGCAGTAACACCTCAAGCCCAATTTACTACAAAGAGGAGAGAGCTGTGAAAGAGTGGGAAGTCTCTTCATCCACTGCTGCTTCCCAGGGACTGCATGAGGCCAGTTCAATTTGCACCTTTTATCACCCCTGCCTGCGTTTCACTTGTTTGCAGGAACCCTCTCCCTAAGGCAATAAAACCAAAATTACTGCAGAAAGCAGGCCATGGAAATGGCTCACCTGGAATTTGAAGGGGCTTTGCTGGGGCAAGAGCTGCCAAAAGACACTGTTGAACCCTTCTGCCCCACAGCACCCAGCAGCCCCCGATCCTACCAGCACCTGTCACATAGCACTGGGTGCCCATTCCCTGCACAGAAGCAGCACAAGCCAAGCTTCCCGTTTCTGTGGGTGCCCTCCCACCCATGTATTTCCTTCTACCTTCACTTGAAAGCCCCAGCCCAATAGGAGCCTGGGGGCTGAGCCCACCAACAGAAGAAAACTTACCAGCTCTGCAGTTTTTCTGCTTGCAAGCTTTCCCCCAGTTTGGCTGCTTGCTCTTGTCATGGAAATACAGACTGACCCTCAAAATTACAGCTCATTTCAGGGCCCAGCTGCTAAATAGGAAAACAGCAAGCCCCTCTCAAAGTGTTTTCCGTCATTTTTCTTCTCCATTTCTGGGAAATGAGGGTCCACACAGCTCCCTGCCTCTCTACTGCCGCAGCGCTGCTGGGGGTGAAAATTGCTTCCAAACCCAAAAGGAGCTGGTGCTGGCACCGGCCAGGACACACAGGACCTGCGTAAAAAGACAGAAATAGGAGAAAAAGATTTTCCCGTGGGGGTTGGATCAGGGACGATGTTTAGGTGCCTAACAGTTTTCAGATCCACAGGCAGCCAGGTTCCTCACTGCTACCGGTCCCCAGTTCGCTCCAGCCTGCCAAGGGCATCTTTGCCNGTTCCTCACTGCTACCGGTCCCCAGTTCGCTCCAGCCTGCCAAGGGCATCTTTGCCTATCAACTGCATGGCTCTGTATAGGCAAGAAATTGGAAATACAGGCAGACCTGCTTTTGTAGGCTGATAATTGCTTGTGAGCTGATAAACTGCAGCTCTTCAGGCTGCTGTGACCTGCAGAACACCCCCTCCCTGACCCAGCCCTCCTCTCCCACTCAGCTTTGCTTTCAGGAGAAATTAGGCTGAGTTTCAAGCAAACCTGGGCTGAGCTTCAAGTGAGCCTGAGCCAACTCCTAATTTATGCTGTCAGTGTATTGTTTGGGGTCAAAACCATAAGACACATGGAGGCTTCACCTCATTTTTGCTCCAACCTGAAAGCACATCTGAGACATCTTGGCTGCTTCTCACTGCCAGCAGTCGCCTGGATCACGGCACAGGGCAGGACTCAGCTGGGAGTGAAAGGAGGCAGGTCTCAGAGGCCGGGCTGGAGCAAAGGACTAATGCACAGGGTCCCAAGTCTGGCCCAGGCAGTTATTTTGGGGTCATGCTTCCAAGCGATACATTCTCAAAAAAACCAGATCTCACTTCAGCAGAAGATGCTGTTACTCTTAATTAGGCAGAGCTGCATCTTATCAAGTAACCCTTTGCCTGCAAGGGGGCTGTGCATGCAGTGACAGGGGAAATAGGTTTCTGGAAGCTGCCAGAGGCAGCGTAGCTGGACATCACCCCTGGTTAGCAGGGTGCAGGGCCAGGGCATGAATGGTAGGGCTTGACTAGGAAAGTGTTTCTTCATTTAAGGACACCCCAGAGAATGATTGTATTTTATGGATGCTGGGGTACAGGGGGTGTCATCATACATGTCTGTCACTCTGCAGGCATAAGACACTGATGATATTTAGCTTGGCCGCATCCTCTCTCCTCCCAGCCCCTTTTTGAAACATCACACCTCTCTCTGGGTCACTTTTTCCAGGGCGGGAAAGGGGAGACTTGCACTGGGCACGAGGGCCAGAAAAAGCCGCTGACCTGTTTCCATAGCAGGGTGGGCATCAGAGGCCAGGGGCACACATCCAGAACCCCCCTGCTCCCCACACACTGGCTGAGACTACTCACACCACGTCACCACTGTCAGAAAGGCTGTTCACAACGCAGGAAAGGGCTCTCACCTCATAACAGATCTGCCAGGCAAACTGAAGAACAGGAAGGTAGACTTTCTCCTCTGGAGAGCTCTACTCCAGTCCTATAAAATTCACAGAAAGAGGTTTTGGCAGGTTAGGGCTTTGTCTGCACAGCAAAAACCAAAAAACACCTTGAATTAGCAAGGGGAGTGGTAAATCGAATGAACATTGAGGCACTGAGATGGGAAGTCCCCCCCCGTTCCTCTGAGTTTTAGCAGCAGCACAGGTGGAAGTGTTAGCCAAGCTTCACCAAGAGCATCTACCCCATGCAAAAATTCCCGTGTTCACGTGGCATACAGGTATGATATACAAAGTGTATATGAGCCACCTCTTCACAGCATCAACACAAGAGGCAAACCATGGTCTGCAGGGGCAAGCAGAGGGTCTGTATCTGCTTCAAGGGCAAACACTGGCCTCAAAGCAGCCACCAAGATGACGGCACAGAGGCCATCATCTCAGTGGAGGACAGGGGAGCACAGCTCTTCCCTGTGAATTTTGCTCTCTCCTATGAGAAAGTTTAGTCTTACTGGGAGGCTGCATTTATATTGTGGCTGAAGGAATCGCTCCAAACTGGAGACCAGTAAGTTAAACAATCGCCCCAGCTTGTCTTTGTTCTGCAAACATGCTCCACAGCACTTCAGTAGTTTGGGCAACGGTAGGGCTGTGTGTCATGTATTATTTTTGGCCATCTGGAACAAGCATTAACCACAAATAAGCAAATTTGCTTGTTCTTTACTGCAAAAAAAGAAGAGCCTTGCCAGAGCAATGCTCATTTCCACCGGTGACAGATGTTTCGGGCATGCTTGGGTACCGACTGTTGCATGTAAAACCAGAAGCTGCCCTCCTCCATCCTCAGGAACCACCAAGTTTCATGGGCTAAGATTCTAAAAAAACTAGAAAGAGGGGGGAAAGACAAAAAAAAAAATAAAAGCAACCTTTTAAGTTGACTCAAGTTTACTTTTTCCCCTGGGTTTTTGACCTGGTGTTGGCTCTGGAGTGAAGCTTACCCAGTAGCTCTCTGCTTGTCCTTGCCCTGCCAATTTTTGCAACCCTGGGCAGCTTGCAGGCGAAGCAGCACGAGCTGCCCAGGACAGCCGCGTGGTTGAGGACGGATGGGCAAGTAGAGGCAGAGCCCCCTGTGGACCATCTGAATTGGTGCCTGGAAAAATCCCCAAACCTGGGGATTGCAGACTTCCTAATGCGCCAGCCCCACATTCTCCATATCCATACGGACACGCTTTCTCCCCCTCCCTCTCGTACACATATGCACGCAGGCGGCTGCTGTCTTACTTTCAACCTCCCACACGAGCCAGAGGGACAAAATGAAATCAATAAATAACCACTGTTAGCTCCTGCATTTTCAAAGTAGTGCACAGGGATTTGAGTACATGTAACTTCCATTAACCTCATTTAGAGTCAAAAACGTAACACCCTGGCCCACCGCTCTGCAAACGCTGAGACTTTGCTGCAAGCAGTAGTGGGTTTTTTGTTGTTGGTTTGGGGTGGTTTTTTTGTTTTGGGGGGGTTTGTGGT
>RSEF01000006.1:12147101-12176718 GCA_003993805.1 Himantopus leucocephalus | reverse complement strand
TTAAGAGGAGCTGCTGCTGTCCTGAAGTTCTCATTTCCCCCTGTTATTGCTTTCAATTGCTGGCATTATTTAGAGGGGGTCTGCAATCCAGGACCATCACAGCCCCATATGTTAGGATTTCAGCAGCAGGCTGCCAAAGCGCACTGCGCTTTACTGCTAACCTGCATGCTCTTGGAAGAGGTGCCCAGGCGGTCCCGTTTCTTGCAGAAGGTGCCCTGAAAACATGTGTGCCAGGAGCTCCTGGCTCAACACAGGGAGTTTTGAGGTGCAGACTCCGCTTTCTCTTTCCAGGCTTGTACCTATGCATATGTTTATTCCAAGATGGGGGCAGAAACCAGCAAGAAAATGAAACCGACAGGAGGTTGAGGCCACCACACTGGTGCTCAGAAGCCTCTGGAACGCTGTACCATCAGTGCTGTTCTCCCACCAGCCGGGAGCAGGTACATGTACAGGCACATAAGCCTCACAAACTTTAGGAGAGCACATCCTCTCCATCATTCCACAAATCCAGAGGATTTCTGTGAAAAGCAGTAACACTGCAGAGTGCTGACAGCAAGCGCTACCACCCAGAGCAGGGAGCTGTATCCCACACAGCTTTGGCAGTCAAGATGACGCTGCTGCAGCCCAGCATTACAAGCGTTTGTCATCCCTTTGATAAACAACCCTTGACACCAGGTAAAAACCAAGGGCTCACTTGCTGCAGGAATTACTGCGCCTGAGCGTAAAGGATTTCTTATTTTTGTATTTTTTCCAGCCTTGATAGGTAATGGGTGTAATTAGCAAATCAAAGCCATTGCAGCCTTCCTTACCTTTGCTCTGAGTAGCACGGAGCAGCTCTCCAAACTGCGGCGCAATACCATGTTGCTGTGCATTTACACCCTAATCAGCCCAGACCTTTGATTGTGTATTTTTAGAAAAGCTACAGGAGACACGGCAATTGTCTTCCTTTTTAGGAAATCCTTTTCAAGAATACTAACTTCTAATCAGGGCTGGGCACAGAAGAAAACGTCCTTCCACAGGAAAGGGCCTTCAAAATGTTCAGCAACAAGTCTGGGAGGCAGGTGAGTTGTTGCAGGGTTTCTCTTTGTACTCATTTTCTCTTGTTATCTACTAGAATGAGGACAAAAAAGAAGATGGATTTTTTTTTTTAAATAACAAAACAAAGTCAAATATTTTTGTAAGAAAAACTCAAAAGAAACATGTACGTTTACATTTCATGTAACTGAAAACCCCACTTCAGGTAAAGACACTTCCATAAGTGTTCGCTTCCTATGGAAAAAAAAAAATCTATTTGCAGCACTTTCGTCAAAATGCTTTTAAACAAATGCCTTTTGTTTAAAGAAATTCAGCTGCATCTCAAGCAGTTTAGCACATGTAAAGAAAGCATGCGTGGTGCTGGCAGAGACATTTCTCCATCAGAGCATTTGCAAGGCGTTCTTATTAAAAAAGAGCAGCTATGGGCTCTTTTCCTCTCCCTCAGCATCACCAGTGTGGATGATGAATCCATGAGCTGAGTCAGTGGAAAAAATGTTGTTGTATTATACATTAGCTAAAAAAATGATGCAAAGACTAGCTTTGCTCAGTGAATGACTTATCTTCAGCTGCATTTAAGCAAAGCTTTCAGATCACACCTGGAGATGAGCGATCAAACCCCCAAAAGCTGTATTTGTACACATGGATGCAGTTCCATACACCTGGTCATAAAAGAACGAGTCCATCTACGCAGAACAGAGCCACTGGCACAGGAAGATACATGCTGTCGTACACAGCTGTGGAGCAGTGAAGTTTATGAAACCCCATTTACTACAGCCTCAGACATCTGGCTTGGATTCTCTGGTGTCTGATACAAGCTGTGCTCAGGCACAAGCTTCCCCTCAAGCAGAACATGGAAAGATTTCATTATTTTTTTTTTAAACCGTTTTGCAAGGCCACCTATTTTCCCAAACCCTAAGAAAATTTAAAACCCCTGAGGAATTCTCCCTCCCTGCCCTTCGCTCAGGTTGAAGCTGGCCAGTGGGTAGAGACACAGATCTGAGGCCCGTGCACAGAAGCACTGCAATCACATCCAGCTTCATTACTCCAAGAAAGCTCAGCAGACACAACTGTGCATAAATACTGAGTCTCTGCTCAATTATGCATCTACACCCAGGCATGAAGCGGTATAAGTGACAGTGGAAAACACTACCTACGGTGCAGGAGCGCAGGTGAGGTCTGCCTAATGTCCCCTGCACACCTCTCTCACCATCAGCCTTCCCCTCGCATAGCGCAGGATCTGCTGCCCTAAAAATAAGCAGCCGGCCGACAGCTGATCCCCACACAAAAGACCCTCCGTATCCCAGGAATTTCACATGGCCGACAGACAGGGGAGCAGTCCTGCTTTGTGCTCCCAGCCCCAAATACCGCTGTCAGCCCGTCTGTCCATCCCTAGCCCTGCAGCATCCTCACAGCTGAGCTCGCTGCAAGCCCCAACAGCCCCACGCACGCCCCCATGGATGCCTCTCCCTGTGGATTTACACCAGCACATACAAACCTGGGCTTTTCTTATTCTTGCAGCCTGGGCTGATTTTCCATCGCGTGGCTTCTTGTGACAGATCTTTCCACTCATTTCCTTCCTCAGCCTGAGTATGTTCTTTTCATCCCATTTTTGCCAAGTACTTACTGTCTTTATGGTAGTGCTTTACAAAGCCCACGCAAGCTGCTCAAGGCAGGACACACATGCCATGGGAGCCAAAACCTGCCAGCCCCAGCAGCAAACTACGAAACAAAACAAGACCCCAAAAAGCTGTCTGAAAGACATTGGCAAAGTGCTGCCACTGGTGATGCTCTGAAAATTGTGGTGGTTTTGAAAACAGTCGCCAAGCCTGGAGAGGACTTGCTGCCTTACTGATGCACCACCCTTAGAAACAGCAGTTTTCCCTGCTCCATACCTTTAGTGTTGCTATAGCAAAACAAACAGTGTATTCACCCATCCACCTATCGTAACTATATCACTATTAGCCTGGTAACTCTGTTCCCACCCTGAGAGGGGGTGGGGAAATGGGGTAGAAACGTAGCATCTAGGGACAACAGCACCTCAGGGGGAAACACAGCCCCAACCAGGGGCGCACAGGGCAGGAAAAGCCCAGGCAAGACTGGAGGCTGCCCAGCAGGACAAGCCACCCCCCAGCACAGAGCCCAGTCACCCTGCAGGAACAGCGGCTGGGTAAGCCCAGACTTGGGGCAACACGTGGCAGGTATCACTGTAAATTGCCAGTGATAGAGCCAGGACAAGCAGGACACCTTTTTAGGACAGCAACAGCCTCATGTAGGAGAAATCTGGGCAGGCGAGACAGAAATCAGCAGCTCCAGGCTCTGGCTGGCAGGTTAGCAGATATTAGGACTGTCCAAGTGCACCTGCTATGGCCAGTCAGTGCCACAGAGCAAGCCCACTGCAGGCAGAGGACCATACCAGGCTGATAAATGCCTTATCTTGTCATTACGTTATCCATACGCGCTTAAATCCCAGAGCAGATTTCGCCAGCTCGGCTCAGCTGCATTTCCCCACTCGCGCCTGCCAGGCTGGGCAGCAGGAAGGTGCGAGTGCTGCTCTGACACCAAATCCTTTTGTTGTCTATTTATACCCTGCCCTCTGGAAGCGGCTCACTAGCGGCTGTCACTTGGCGTCTTATCTCTCGTCGCTTTGCAAACTGTCTCCTGGCAGCCCCACTGCACCCCTGCCACCACTTGGGAGGCTGCTCCCATTCCATTCACTTTTTTTTTTTTTAAACACACAAAAAAAAAAAACATTGTAAGGCACCCAGAGTGCACTGTTTGGTTAAAAGGCCAGGGCTTTACTCTTCTTAAAGGCATAAGTATTTGCTGATGATCCCAAGATCGAAACCGTTACCTTCATTTTGTTCCTGGCATGCAGAAGTTGATGCCTCGTGCTGCACAAGTGGCTACCAAAGGCAGGGTGCTGAATAAGATTCATTAGAATGACCTATAATGGTCCCCCTGCTGACATAGCCTTAGATCTCAAAGCCTTTTAAAAGAATTTGCGTATCATTATCCTTATTTTACAAAAGGGAAAACAGAGGCACAGAGGAATACACCCATACGCACATACACCCAAAAGCCACAATCCCAAAGCTTTTGAGCTTGTAAGACATCGAGAGCACTAGGACAGCAGTGACCGACACATGGATGTCCCTCCCTTTGTGTCTGTCTCAGTCAGCATTTGATGCTTATTCTGTTCACATCTTCAGGAACTTGCTAAAAACAAACCATATTGCCCAACCATGAGACTGGTATTTGGAGCAGTCCAGATGAAGTTTCCCATTAAACCACCTCCCCATGAGGCCTTCATCCCCCACAGACCTAGGGCAGAGAGGATGGAGGAACCTATCTCCCCCTGGGTCTTTCCAGAAGCCGCCACGGGTAGCACTGCAAGCTCTTTTTTGCTCTGGTGCAAATACGAGGAGCTCTCAACCCTCCACCTCAGCAAGTGCTCAAGAGCCTGGAAGGGGTGGGCTTAGGGTCATGCCTGCTCCTGGACCACCTCTTTACAAAAGTTATAAACCAAGGTCCGGAAGGGTAGTCCAGCAGCTGCGAGAGGATACTGGTCACTGACTGGTGGCTGGTGAGACCAATCTCGCTCACACAAGGAGGCCCCAGTCCAGCCCCACACAGGGACATGCCCTGGGGAAGGACCATGGTGCACCCAGCATGGATGCTCTAGGCAGCCTGCTGGAGACCAACCCTCTGTCAATGCCCATTTTTCCCCATTCTGGAGGACAGGGCAGCAGACAGACACCCAGGCAGCAGGACCGACAGACAGGGTTTATTTATGAGCAGTGTGTGTCTCTGCAGCCCAGGGACCCTCCAGCTGTCCCTGGAGCCGCTCACAAAGCCATCAGGCCAGGAAGTGTCAGCTGGGGCTTGGGGAGCCCACCAGCCCTCCTGTCCTGTTGCGCAGTCAACTGGTGGGGACAGAGGAGGGCAGCCATGGGAAGTGACAGGGCTGCTGGCACCTGCTTGTCACAGAAAAGCAAAAAGCAGAGCAGCTAAAGCAGGGAGCAGTCAGAAGCAGAGCTAAGCAAATCTGGGCTGCCTGGCCCAGATGGAGGGAAGGCAATGGTGTGCGAGGGATGCACAACCCCACCACAGTGGCAGGGATGGGCATGAGAAACAGGGGCCCCTCAAAGGTTTGGGGAGAGTGAGAGCCTATGGACACCATAGCATTCAGCAGAGGAAAGTCCCACAAATGGGCTTTGTAGGCCATGTCCCAGCAACGGCTTGTAGGGACCAGCCTTTTTGCAGAAGGAACACCTCTTTGGAGGCAGACTGCATTTTTCAGTGAGAGGGTGACTTGGCTGAATTATACACATAGCAAATGAGCTTCAAATCAGGCTGTAGAGACTTCAAGGCTGAGCAAACCTCCCCTCCACAAAATCCTGTGAAGACCGCAGTGCTGTTATAAACCACCTCAGACCACCTTCCACCCTGAAACACAGCTGAGTTGTTGGCCATGTGCAAGAGCTCCTTATTTAGCCATGGCCACATCCATCCCAGTGACAAACAAATTCCTCCTGCCAGGAGGAGCCCAGTGACAGCAAACTCTAGCTGCAGTGACCAATTTCTAAAGCATTTCCCATTTGCTCTCCCAAAACCCCTTTGCTTCGCACTGGAAGGCTTTGGGGCAGCCTCAGAGGCTTTCTGTGTGCCTGGGACTGGATGGAGTTTTCACTCAGAATACTTCAAATTAATTCAAAGCACTGGTGAAGTGCCACATTGTTTCCTAAAACATTGCTCCTCTGGCCCAGAAGGGCTCATGGGAATGAAGGAAGCAAGCCTTGCCTTCTGCTCGCAAACGTTGCTTGGTAGCACCAAAAGCTGAAAAAGTCACTGTAAAATGCAATCCTGTGCTATATATGCTATTCTCTTTTCAATGTTTTCCCCGGAATTTGGGGGAAGTTGGTTTGTGCAGAAGCTTTATGTCTCAGCTCTTCTCAGCAGCCCAATTTGCCCCAAATCCTGGGTTTGCTGAGCTCTCTAAAGGAGGACGCCCCGTAACTGGGCTCCCTCTCCCACCTCTGGGCTAGTTTTTGGGCAAAGCTTAAGTACCATCCTCCCAGCAAGCCAGGTGTCTGACAGCTCTCCTGTTGACATGCTTTTTCCCCTGCTTGAAGAAAACCTATAACTCTTCCCCCCCCNCCCCCCCCCCCCCCCATAACAGCCACATGACAGCTCAGTCAGAAGATCAGTGCATTCATCCCTCCACTCCTACCTACACCTTTATGAAGGTGCGTCTGTGCCTCAGGGGCCCATGGGGAGCTCTCAGGGGGCACTTTCCACTGCACAAAAAAATTGCTGCCCTTAAAGTTTCCAAATCCTTTATATGCACGAAAATACAGAATCAAAATCATCTCATAAGAAGGTTCAGCTCAGGCAGAAAGCACTCCAGGCTGTAAAAACACAACCACAAGCTTTAGCAATGTCTCCTGTGAGACACGGAAGCCTGGAAAGCACGTTACACCCCCAGGAGCATCTCTGGGGACAGGCTCACCATCAGCCCAGGTGCTCGCCGTCACAACAACCAGTCCCCAAGCACCCTCTCCGTTTCACGCAGCCAAATCTTCTGTCCTCATTATTCCTCCTGCCTCCCTGCTGCCGGTCCTCAGAAACAGGCTGGAAACACAGTCCCAGCTCCGAAAAGCTGCTGCCATCTCCTGGAAAGAGGCTCCTTCCCTGGAGAGAGGCGAGAGCATGCAGGGGCGGTGGGACACGTGCCAGAGGGGACCTGCGGCCACCAGGCACCTGCTGCTCTGGAGATGGTCTAATCCTCTCCCATGATGTCACCCTGATGACCGAGGATGGTATCAGAAAACCGCAGTGCAAGCCTGCAATCCTGAGAGCAGGTGAGGTCCTTGGGGGACAAGGTCTGGGGCCACCCTCGATTTCAGCGCCAGCTTCCCATGGGCAGGAGCACACTCCTTCCCAATACCTTTTTAACCAGCATGGGCAACACTTGGGCATCGGGGCTGCTTTTCTCCCCCTCCTGATTGCAAAACCAGAGCCTTCTGTGGAAGGAAACTGTGCAGGACAGCTCCCCTGTGCTGGCCACTGGGACCCCATCAGCATCAGGAGGCTGGGGAGGAGGAGGTCATTGCAACCCCCCAAGTCTCCTTTCATCTGCAGCTACTGCACAGCTGCCCAAAATAAAACCTGCCACCACCATAGGTCCACACAGAGATAACTCGCAGTCCCACGAGCCTCTCTCTGGCAGTGGTACACATTTTCATAAACACATCTGTCAAACAGGGTTGGGATGGGTTATTCCCCCTCCCCTTAAAAAAAAAAAAAAGAAAAGAAATCTTAACCATTTCTCCCTAATGCCACAAGAGTGAGGGGTTCAAATTGCCTTCCCTGAACAGCGGTGCCCGCCAAGGCACAGCTGATGGCCCCACAGCGGGCTGCACGCCGACCATGAGCTGGCCTGTGCGAGCGTCACTGCAGTATTTATATCCTTTTATTATGCTTTAAAGCATTGGGGAGAAACAGGTGCAGAGCTGTGTGCGAAACAGTGGCTGGCAACATCCCCCCAAGCCTCAAGCTGTTATATACACCAGCATGGACACGCACATGCGTGAGGGCAGAGCTGGGCCTTTAAATCCCCACTGAGCACTGAAGTCGTGGATAAAAAGTCGCTCCTGGAGGACGACACACCCTAATGCACAGTATCGATCTGACAGGTAGATTAAACCCCCACAGGCAATTCCTCTGATAAAGATGCCCCACTTCAGCCCATGCAGCCCTTCAGAGGGGGCACAGCCAGCTGGGGACACCCCTGTGCACCCCAGGGAGCTCTTTCTGGCTACTCCAGCAAATAAATCACTGTTGCCCTTCAGCTGCCACCCCAGGAGCACAGCCTTAGCGGGACCTGCTCTCCCAAAGGTGTCCAGAGCAGGACACACAGCTATGAGGCTGCAGGAAGGCCATCTGTGGTGTATGTTGGGCTGGGACTGCGCCTCCTACCTTGTTTCTCAACTTGCAGTCGCAGGGGGAATTTGCTGTTGTGCATCTGTGCATCTTCCTCGGCAAGGAGGGGATGCCTTCTTCAGAGAAAACCAACTCTTCTAGACAGAGACCAGGCTCTGCCCACTTGAGATCCTCCAAAAACTCATCTTCTTCATTAGGAGTAAGTTGGTTGGCACCTTTCCTTAGGGGATCCCCAAAGAAAACTCCTTTTGCAACCTGGTGCAGAGCCACAGTATCCTCTGGTAAACTGAAAAAGAAGCATGGCCTGGGGTGGGTTTATTGCCCTCACCCCAGGCAGGGTGTCACCATCTCACCAGGGGTGAGCCTGACCCAGACTTTCCCAAGGTGAAATTAAGGGACAGCAGGAAGACACCGGTAGCTTTATAGACTCAAGTCAGCTGGAGCAAGTGAAGTGTCCTCACCAAGCAGGTCAGAGGTTCCACTACTGGGGCTGTGTTCAGGGACACCTCAGGGGAAGCCCCATGCAATGGCTTCAGGCTCACAGCTGGCTAGCAACTCCTCACTTTTCCTTAAAAGAGGTGGAGGATGATACTAGGGTTAGCAACATAATACCCCAGTGCCTCAAGCTCCCCTGGCCTGGGGCAGCAGTGAGCTGAGCAGCAGATTTGAGTCAAACTTCGTTGATGCAACTTGCCTTAGGACATGCCTGGTTTTCACAGGAAGGGGACAGAAAGCCTTGGGTTGATCGATACAGCATTAACACTTCATTGCTAGAAATCAAAGCTGAATTTAGCTTTGAAACCCACCTTTTATGGGTAGAGGCATCACCCGGGGCTGCACCATACTGTATTACCCCAGACTAGAATAAAGCCAGGTGCCACTGTCACACTGCTATTCAGCCTTTACCGAAAATGAACCCTTTTCATTCCCGAGCAGGGAAGGAGCAGAAGCGATCGGTGTCAGTGTCCCCTGCAGTCGAGCACCTCATAAATCTCCCCTTCAGAAAGGCAGGGCAGCCCTGCTCTGCTCCTAGGGAAGAAAGCAGGTATTGTTCAGCCTCGCGCTCAGGTACACCACAGGGAGTGTCTGTGCTGAAACCCAAAAGCGTATGCTGTGGGACAGGCCGGTGCGACAGCCGGGACAGCCCGGGCTGATAAAAGACCACAAGTTTCCTCCCCACCAGGCTCCAGAGAATAACACTTCCGACTTTTACATCACTTCGAAGAATAACGATGCACTTTATAATGTACGAAATGGAAATACTGAGATCAGGTTCACCTCCACCGCTCCTCCTGCACACATGCTGGGGGTACGTGTTGCTGGTCGAAGCTGGGGGGGTTCCGTTTCCCCCAGTACCAGCCTCAGCAGGACAGAGCAAAGCTTTCACAGCCCACTTGCCAGCATCCTTCTCCTTGACTTCAAGGCAAAGCTCTGAGCACCTTTCCCCACCGACAGCCTGGGTTTGTAGATCTACATAACATCTGGCTCAGCAAGGGGAGACCCCCAGTCCCCCACGGCACTGCCGTGGGGAAAATACTTCCTTCTCCCTCTGCACACCTCCCCCGGGAAAACAAAGGTCAGGGAGCCAGAAGGAAATTTATGGGCTTCCCCTCCTAAAAGACTTCTCCAGATGGGACTCCAACACTGGATTTTTTTTCCAGGTGAAGGGAGAGGGGAGGAGGGAAGGAGAGGAGGGGAGATGGGTAAGGGCAAGACTGCCAGTCCCATTTTTCTGCTCACACCAAATGCATGGGGCAGAGGGGCCAGCGGGTGGCTAGGTTCCTACTCCTGCTCAAGCTGCAACAGCATCAGAAGATGTCGGGCTCAACAGGAGGCACGAAGCCAGCTCAAGCTCCAAGTTCCCAGCTCCTTGGTAGGTTCTCAAGCTCCTACCAGACCAACAGCAAAACTCCCCATCACAGCAGCTAGAGTTTCCCCCTGGAAAAACTCCTTGTGCAAAACAGCAACATTTTGGTGATTTGATGCAACAGCCCACGCTGGGAATAAGCAGTGTTTAATGGGAAGAGGCACGACAGGTACTGTGCAACACCCTGCCACCCCATTTCAGCCAGACCCACAAGCACCAACCTCACCAAATCCCAGTGCCTCCTTGGGCAGCAGGGCTAGGGGGGTGTGTGTGTAAAACATTATTTCAGTGTCCCTGCTTTTCATACCAGTCACCTGTGGGCAGGCAGCTGGCACAACGGGACCACAGGCATCATCCAGCCTCCCCAGATCGCCTGTCAGGAAGAGGAAATGCCACGCATTTTCCAGCTGCTTGTACCTGTGCCAAGTCTAAATGCCACCCCTAAAAATACCAGTGGGGAGGGGAGGAGAGGCGAGCCACCAGCCACTCACCACCACCACCCCGCCCCAGTCAGGCCACCACAGCCACCCAGTTATTTTTGAATGAGGCAGCAACTTGAAGCAGCTGAATGAGACCCAGCCTGCGTTTTCACACCTCCCCACGCTGGTCAGAGGGTGACAGCCCGGTGTCACCCACCACGAGGCAGCAGCAGAGCCACCATAACACACTCAAACTGGCCGCGGGCAGGGGGTCGGCATCCCAGGAACTGCACAGGACACCAGGGGCTTCAGCCAGTGCTCCTAATGAAATTAAGCTCCTGCGAGGCTTCTGTCTGACCAGCAGCCAGCCCTGAGCAACTTTGATCCCTCTGGCAAATGACCCCAGGCACCTCGCTGGCTCCCCTAAAAGCCACAGCTGCTGCTGTCCAGTAGAGAGAAGGGGCAGCAGCACCTCCACAGGAGCACCGGTCCCACACAGAGCAAAGCTGCCCATAGCCCCATGCCAGTTTCCATCAATATCCAGCCACAAAAAGCATCCCTCAGCCCCAGACAAGTGCACCCAGCAAACCACAAGGCCCCAGTCAGAGCCTGGCTGGAGCAGCTCTCCCGATTTAGTTTTTTTTTTTTAATTGAACAGTGCCTTATTTCAAGGTCTGCCGGGGGGGGGCACATGGGAGGGCTGAGCTGGGCATCATCTCCCTGCAGCCCAGGCCATTCCTCTGGGGGATTTGCACCTCCCAAAAAACTGGCACAGTCCAAGGGCTATCGCATTGCTGGCGCTGGGCAGGAACAGCTCAGCAGCGTCTCTCACCTCCCCTCCAAGACACATCCCTGCAGCCAGTGGCACCCACGCAATCCCCCCCGACATCACTCTGAAAACAGGGGGGAGTTTTGCCACTTGCTGTTTAAGAGCTGCCACCTCCAGCCCCGCATGCATTCCAGGGTGTGATGCCTCACCAGCACCCACACACAGTGCCATGGGCAAATGGCCCTGGCAGTCCTTCTGAGGGCAAGAAATGCAGCAGCTTCAGCTCTGCAGCCCCTCCGAAGGCACCAATCTGCAAAGACAGCAAAGCCCACCTCTGCTTGCGCCTAAGATACAGAATAGAAACAACCTTCCTGCCAAATTTATATAGAGAATTTGCTTAAATGTCAGGCTTGCTAAGCAGGACTCCATGGTGTTTATTTAAAGCAAGATAATGTGATTTTTTTTCTGTGCAACATACTCCAATCACCTCTTTGAAGCCACCCCAAGCCCTACTTGGATGCCTGGACCAGGCAGACCCACCTGATGCCTGTGAGCATCCCAGGACAAAAGGCTTCTGTGAGGATGAGGCAGTTGTCCAGGGTGGGAGCACAGAGGCCACCAGTGGCACATGTGCAGCTGCCCCAGATCCGAAGGGATGCGCCAGCAGAGTGGGGAAAATTGATGATGATGAGGGAAGTCCATCAGGCCGCACGCTGGCCCCGCAGATTGATGGCCTCTGCAACGAGCCATGCATAATGGCCAAGTTCAGGCTGCGGTGGCCGAGAGCTGAAAGGCAATGGCCATAAATAAGCTGGGGAAAAGAGGGAAGACAGAAGGCTGGCAGGGATAAATAAATACTCACACTGCAGCGGGGCTGGGGGAGGCACGGGGAAAGGTGCTGCAGCACCAGGGATGGGATGCAGCCCACATTGGGATAGAGATGTTGCCCCAAAGGTGACTGCTTTGGGGTGAGAGCTTCCCATTCAATAACACTGAGCTGTTTTTCACCCAAAATCACCTTTCTACCCAAAACCACAGCCAGCTGCTAGAGGGGCCATGTCACACGTGCACCCCCAAAATACACCGGGAGGACAATAGTAACCAAAGGGGCTTATTACAGGGGATTTTTAGGGTTATAATCCCACCGNACCCAAAATCACCTTTCTACCCAAAACCACAGCCAGCTGCTAGATGGGCCATGTCACACGTCCACCCCCAAAATACACCAGGAGGACAATAGTAACCAAAGGGGCTTAGTACAGGGGATTTTTAGGGTTATAATCCCACCGTTACCAAAGCTCCAGCTCACTCTGATGTTTCCCCCCAGGACCTTTGCACCTCAGCAGGTTTCTCCATGAGCAACCTGGCCACCTGGGCTTCCCTCATCACCTTCCTCAGCCAAAAGTACCAACCTCAGGCTTTTTCCTCTTTTGGTTCTCAGCTACTGAGGAATAGGGGAGACGGGGGGAGAGGAGGGCACAGAGCTGGAGGTTTCCCTCATTGTCCCCCATCTGCTTCATTCACGCCAGTTACTCTTCTCTGGCTTAAATAAGCCCTTTGCATTTTGTTGTGGTCTCTTCTCTCTTTTTCTCGCCTCCGCCGTTTTGTCAAGAAAAACCTTGCCCAAAGAGCCACTGTGATTTACTGCGGCGTTAACAAATGTCAGAGCTTGGGAGCCTTGTAGGAACCGCTCGTTGGCAGCCTGCCTGGACAAACATACTAAAAGTCAACCCTGGCGTGGATACTTGAGGAATTAGTGTCCATACAAAGATGCATTAAATACAGGGAGAAAGACAGGGATTTTTACAACAGAGGCTTGAAAGCTTCCTTGGGGCTGTTTAACATATGGCGCTTCTCCACTGCACCTGCCCCACGGCCCCTCACAAGAGCAGCTCCCAGCTCCCCATCCTTGTCACCAGACCCAATGCCACTCGAGCTATAGTTCTCAATGGGTGCTGGCTGTCTGGCAGGAGCTGAGCCCACCCGCAAGGTGGGGTTTTGTACATGTGTGTTTTAACAGTTAATTTGTCCCCCAACCCTCTCTGCCAGATGGGTTTTGCTAGTGGTGGGCACATCGCAGATCAACCCCTGCTCAGGCAGGCAGGGTTCCCCACTTGCTACCAAAATCATATTTTTAAATGGAATAAGTAGGAGGGAGGGGAAAAACCCCATAAATCCAACTTTTTGCTCATGAAGTCCTTGCATCCAGCTCAGCCATAGGGGAACACATCAGACCCATGGTACCCAGGCAGGGACAACTACCAGGAAAACAGAGACACGTTGGCCAATATAATGGTTTTTAAAAACTCTCAGCATTTCCACAGTGGCTGCCAGCAGGTCCTCAGCCCTGCCTGCATTGGCTGGACCATCGCTTCAGGCAGGTCAGGCCAGCCGTGCATCCCACACAGCCCCACTGCTCTGCTATTGTCATTTGCCCAAGCACTGCATTAGGGAGGAATATTTTGCATGTGCATTGTGTGTTTTAAAAGTTAATTCCTCCTCCAGCACCTTCTGTTCAACAGATTTGTCCAGCACTGTCCGCACAGTAGAAAGCAGCCCCATGCCAGGAGAGGCACGCTCAGCCTTGCAAAGCACGGCCAGGCAATGTTCCTTGGCCGATGCCAAATTTAAAAAAACCCAAAAACAGAATATAGAAAAATATCATGTCATAAAATAAAAAAATAAAATAAATACCCCCAGGGGCTCTCAATACAACAAAACATTTTTCCCAAGCAAATCTATTCCCATATATGCACTGCCTGACTCTGAGGAGGGTCAGATGGAGAAGGCTCTGGAAAGGCAGTTATGTGAACTGATGCACTGTAAATCTCCTGCATTAAAGGGGATATCTTAACCCACAGTAATTTAGCAATTTAAGGATCATTGTGTTGACCCAGCTGACACAGCGTTACCTTAGTTTACCTCTATGTCCTGCCTCCAAAGCACAGCTCCTTGCCCATCAGGTGAGGGACCTGCAGGAACACACCAGGGATGGACAGATGAGCTGATGGAAACCTCCCCTGGGTATTTACGCAGATGGCAGGAAACAAAAGGAAACTTGGAGACCACTGGTCGAGCAGTGCCATGGCAAAACCACCTCTCAGGGGAACGTCTGGCGTCCCTACCCACCCTGAGGAGAGCTTTCCCATCTCCAGTGATCATGGTGGAAAAGTAGCAGCACACCAGATTAGGATGGAGAAGGGCTGCCCAACCCACCCACCCAGCTCTTCACCCAGCAGAAGACTCCTCAGGGACCTTCACCCAATTAGGACTGCAAACACACAACCTACAGACGTTCCTCAGTGTGAGGGGCAGGCAGGCCCTTTGCCAAGCAGAGAGGAGGGACTCAAATGGGGAGAGAATGGAAAAAACAGCATTTTCTCCCCCACACACACTACACCCTCACTGAGAGGGGCCAGCAGGAGCAGAGCCATCCTGCTTTGAGCCTGGACTTCACAGCCTCACCCTAGAGGTTTGCTTACACAGCCACAGCCAGGAGCGGGAAGAGGAATACCCAGCCAGAGGGTCCCACCTGCCCACTCCCCCCCACACCACCAGCCTCAAACCAGGCACAGCTCACCATTCCCAAAAACACATCTGCTGGATGAAACCCTTCCCCTCACCCCCCAGCCTCCATGATAACATTTCCCCACCCAGCCTTCTCCCTACTGAAAAGCTTCTCCTCCATCAGGTGGCTGCCAAGGGCCCAGGGAGGAACTCTAATCTTCAAAACAGCCAGGCTGTGGGAGGCAGAGGGACCTCTGAGGAACAGCCCTTTGGCATGGCAGCCAACCCACCTCCAAGGATTGGGAGCGAGGGACTCCTCAGCTCTCTCCCCAGACTTACACCCTTCCACACCAACCTGGGGGCAGGGGAAGGAGAACAACCCCCAGCTGGGCTTAAATAAAGCCAACCCATTGGTGTTGGGAGTCCCCAGGTGAGTCTGCTCAGGGCCATCAAGGCCAATTAGTGCCTTCAAGGCTCAACACAGGGAGATGCAATTAATAACTAATCTAGGTGTCCTGTCCCTGTTGGGGCTTGTCCTTGGAGGAGCTCACAGTGCTGTCTGTCCCTGTGCTGTGCATATCCATTGCACTTATTTCACCATGCCCTGGTTAATCCTGCACCCAGAGTTAAATCCAGCGCAGAATTAGAGCACACAGCCTTTCTTCGCCCATCCCCAAGGCACAGCCAAAAACTCATCCTTGCGCCAGCAGGCTGAGCCTCTTACAGTAAACTGCAGGGCAGGGACTCAAGGCAAAAAGCCACTTTTTTTTTTGCCCTGCCAGGCAAATAAAGTTTGGCTGAGGTACCAGCCGAGTCCTGAAGCGTGGGGAAAGCAGCTTCCTGCTGCAGGAAGCCCCGGCACCGCTGCGGGGCCACCGGCTCTTCCCTCAGCCACCGCCAATTCAGCAGATCCCACATCCAGTCCCAGCCAGGTCCAGCACATCCCAACATCCCCGAAGTCGCCTCTCCACCCAGCCCGGGCTGCGGCCCCTCCAACAAAGCCCAGCCTGTTCCTCGCCTTGCCACCGGTGCCGCATATATCACCGGGCTCCCCTCTTGGCTTTGCCGTAGGAGATGGCCCCGCAATGAATGGGTCCCTGTTTCGCCCTTGTTGTGGGACGAGCGGGAGGGTTTCAGCCTCCGCAGCACTTCGTAACTCGGGATTTTATTAGCCCCCGGCCGTTCCAATTCCGAGAAGCTCTAAAAAGAGACTTTGATTTCCAGGGTCTGTTTTTTCTTTGGGAATTAAAATACTTTTCATCTTCGCAAACGGCATAGCAGAGTTACAGAAAAAGGGTGGGGAGGGAAATTGTAAGTAATTGGGGGGAATTACTGGAATGTGCGGGGCCTCTCCAAGCGCATCCCCCCCCACAGGAAAGGAGCTTCCATCCCATCTGAGCCGGGCAGGAAAAGTCTCCATAAGCATTTCTTAGCCTTTCAGGGACACAGCTTGAACCCGAGGTGGAGGTGCGATGGAGAGCCCTTGGCAGAGGTTTGGTGCAGGCTGCTTAGCCCCAAAACCCAGCCCATCAGCTTGTCAGAGCCCTTACAAGCCCCCAGACTCCCACAGAGCAGGAGCAGAGCCACTCAGTCCAGGTGAAAACATTTTTCTGTTGAAAAATAAGGAAAAAAAAGCTGCTTGGGAATGCTGACTGGAGTTAATAAAGTTAAGAAAGTCATAGAAAGAGTAATAAGAGTTAAGAAAGGGCTCTTTAACTTCTGTTTTAATACAAATACTAGATCAAATGTGTGTTGCTGTGCATTGTTGGCTGAAGTACACTCCTCTTGCTGATTTCTTCTTTCCAAACCATGAAGGCTTTAAAACCCTGCCTGGTGGGCTGTGCTGCCGGCTGGCCTGGGGAGATCTGCCGTGGTGGGAACCCATCCCATGTTGCTTTGGTGGAGGACACGCAGTCTGGCCCTGGAGAAACGGGTCCCATGGCCAAGGCCTTTTTTTAAAATCTTAATTTTTTTAAATGACTTTTTGTATATATATAAAGATTTGGGAAAACAATCTGGCTTCTAGAAATAAGAAAATGATGGGCCAGCCACTGCATGGCCAGTGCCCTTCCAAGGTGTCCCACGGAGTGGAGCTGTGCCGCGGTATCCCAGAGGAGCGCAGGGGTCCAAGGATGGAAAAGGTGCTTTACTCCAAAATGCCTTATAGCAAAAACCCCTGTAGAAACTGCTCCCTGACCCTGCTTCGGGCCTTGCCAAACCCTGTTTCCACCAGCAAGATGTCCCTGCGAGGGGTTACACCAACAGCAATCAAGAAGCCGCAGGGATCCCCTGTCTGTGTTTTAGGAGGCCGACCTTGCCGGGGTGAAAAGTACAGGGGGAGCAGCGGGGAAGCCAGCGCAACCCTCTCCCCTCCCACCTGCCTGTAGTTTTAATTTGCTTTCTGCAAATCCCTGCTTCTGCAGCAAAGTTGGGACATCGCCACGGCCTTACCAAGGTCAGCGGTTTGGGCGCAGTAACAGGAGACGAGATATGGGGATGAATTGGCGGCAGAGGCGCCCCACAGCAGGCTTGGGGGGGACAAGGCAGGGGGCTTGGACCACCGCAGCCCCATCGCTGGTTGCCCGCATGGCATTTGCAGGTAAATGCAAAAGGAGCTTGGAAAAAGGCTGACCATAAAGTAATTTTCTGGTTTTCTGCAATCATTAAGGAGAAGAGCAGGTGAGGGGCCAGACACGCTGCCCTCCTGCAGGAGTCCCCGGGCCAAAGCTAAGCTCGGGCGAGTGGTCACAGGCGACAAATTTGGCCAGTGCCATAAGAAATGCATAATTTCTCCCCTCCCCAGGCACCTCCTCCAGGTTTTCCCCCCTCTCCAGTAGCAAAGCTCATTTCTCTGCATGGGCCAGGCTGCTTGGGATAGCATGGATACAAAAAAAACAACTTGCCAAAATAATAAATAACTGGCAAATAAGTAGCTTAAGAAGCGTTCAGGGAGCTGCAAACGGTCTCACTCGGCCCCTCCAGCAACGGGTACAACCAGGACAGCCACGGCCACGTTGTGGCACGGACCTTCAGGCCAGGAAACGGTCTAAATCGAGCTTCTCCCCTGCAGTATCCCGGGCTGCTTCCTGAGATATTATTGTTTTCCTTCGCTCTCTTGATGTATTGTCCCCGTAGCATATTCGGGGTTTCCCAGAGTGTGCCAAGAAACCACTGGCTGTGACGCACCAGCCTGTTTTTAGGCTGCCAGCAGCAGCTCCTTCCTGCAGGGAGTGGGAAACACAGCCCCCCCACACCCCCCAGGCCCCCCCAGCGTTCCCCCACCTTCTGCTCCAGGGGAACCAGATGCATTCATTTTTCAACACCGTCAGTGGATGTGAAAAATAACAATTTGGGGGAAAGAGGATGATGAGCAGTGTCTCTTCTGTGGCCCTGCGAATTGCACGGAGCCGTCTGTAGAGCAGAGCCCATCGCGCTGCTCCAAAACATAAGCTGTCCCCTGCGTTTTCCTGGATTTGGCCAAATAAAGCGGGGGGAAAAGGAAAGGAAAAAAAAAAAAAAAAAAAAGACCAGGCCACACCTTTCCTCAGCCTTGTTCCCAGGCAATAAAAATATCTTGGAGTTGGAGCGCCGGCTTCGCAGCAAGACCGCTGATGTGATCGGGTTGTGGGCCAAGGCAGGAGGGAGCTCACCTGCATCACTTGGCTTTGATTTCCCGTGGGGTGGTTTTTGGGGACCCCAGTTCCCAGGCAGCATCAGCAGAAGCTATTTGAGTGTGGAAATTAACAGCCTTCCCTTCCTGATGCTCCCGTGGACCCCCTTTTCCTCCTTCTCCTCCTCCTCCCTGCCCATCCCCTGCTTGCGGCAGTAGTGAACCCCTGCAAACTCCGAGAGCTCCCCCGGGGACCCTAAGCCCAGGGCTGCGTTTTTCCAAGCATCTCTCCAAATATATATGTCAGCAGCAGAGAGGGGAGGAGAGCAAGAAAAAAACATTTCATGAGTATCCGTCTGTTTGCAGATCATTAATTCTCCCTGGGGAGCCCCAGAGCTCTTTCATCTGCTTTTTGCTAAGTTTAGGTTAGGGAGATTTTCGGGTGCAAGCGTGGTCAGAGAAAGGCAATGCCGCCCTGGGCTTTAGCAGATCACTGAGGAGGAATTTGGGCAGGCAACAGGAAAGCTCTTTCCCCGGCTGGGAGGCATCCAGTCAGGACAGAAACAATCCTGGACGCTTTACACTCCCATGCTGAACGCTTTTATAAAAGTAAGAAGAATGGATGTTTACTCACAGGAAAGCGAAGAACGGAAAAAGTTATCAACACCATTGTTTGCCGCAAATAATTTCACCTTCTCTAGTCGTATGGTGTATTCAAAAAACAACACTGCTCTTTCTTATTTAACATCACATACCGGGGACTACATAGCACCTACATAGCCGGGCTCGCCCCTGGCTGGTCCGGAGGGCTCAGCTCGGACCCACTGCACAGCAGAGCCCATTTCCCATCACCTCTACATCCCTTCCTCGCTCCCAACGCCTTGTGGCCAAGAGGACCTGACCCAAGCCCCGCTTTGAGAGCTGAGCTGCCCCTCTGCGGCTGCATTTATGGGGCTGACAGCTCTTTAATTGCCTTTTATGAAACACCCTGCCACAGCTCAGAGCACAAAAGCTCAGCTAAGAAACCATCTCTAACCCTTGCTGGCCACAGCACGGTTTGCCTAGGGCCCCCCCACCACCACTGCGGTGGGGTTTAGGGGTTCACAGACAGACTTAGGCAATGTCAGAGCAGCAAAGGACATAAAAACTCCCCAAAATATTGCTCTTTAGGCATAAGTTGTGGTTTGTCCTTCCAGTGACTCTCTGCATTTTTGTTCAAGCCCTCTTACTTTTAGAAAAACCAAAAGCATCCCCAGACTCCCTGCATGGGGTTGGCTTGTTTCCGCAGGCAATTTGCAGGGAGCAGAGATGAAATCAGCTGTGTTTCAGAGGTAATAAAATGCCGCAGGCTGACTTCTGAAAAGGTGTGCAAGGAGGATGCTGGAGTAAAGCCTGTGGGCACCAAGAACGGGGCATGCTGCTTCCCAGGGAAGGATCCTTCCCGGTCTGATCCATGGCTCCCCGGTTTTCCATTGGGACCTTGCCAGCCACGACCTGACATCGCCTTCCCCACTCCCGCAGCCCCCCACAAATGACAGCTCCCTGGAAAATGCAGCGTGCCTGAAGCCCGGTGTCCTGGCCCGTGTCCGGCCAAGGCCAAGGGCGCGGGATCCCAGCACCACCTCCTGGCAATGCACCGCTGTGCATGGCCCGCATGCCGGCTGCGGCCAAAAATCCCCCAGCAAGCCATGGGGACCACCCGGAGATAGAAACAGGGGGCCATGCGGACTCCAACCCCTCTGGTGTCTCTCCAAGCCTGGGTGTTTTCCCCTTTCCCCAGGGTGGCTGCAGGCACAGGACCCCCAGTTGCATCCCCCAGCAAGCGGCAGCTGCCTGCTGCAGGGTGAATAGCGGCGCGGCTCGCCCAAGAGGCGACCGAATTTAATTCGAGATGAATGGGCACCTCCCTGCCGCCCATGACATTTTCATTGCAGGCTAACAAGGGGAGAAAAATCCAATTAGGTGACAAAGGGTGTCTCTAATCGGCCATGCAGCCCGGCGTGGGGCAGCCAGGACGGCACAGCATCCCGCGGGAGAGCAGGGACAGACCATGGGAAAACAGGAAAACCCTCCAAAAAACTCCTCCAACTGCAGGATGGCAAGGCTGCTGAAGTGCACCCAAAAAATGTAGTTATAAAGACAGTTGCTATTTGCACCCCCAGGGTCCCATCCGTACATGTCCCAGATCACTGCGATAAAGCTAAAGTGGCCAAAAGTGAGCCAGGCAGGGCAGGAGCATCTCCCAGGAGCAGAGCCAGGGGGCAGCGGGATAAATAATCCGCAGCCAGAAGCACGCTGCTCCTAAAAGAAAATACTAATAAAATTTGGCAGGCTTCTTCTGCGGCATCCACCGGCCACCAAGTATTCGACAAAACCCAGTTCCAGGAGCTGGTGGGGATGAACCACATCGGGGTTTATTACCAGAGGAGCTTTTTCAAACCACAAAAAATTTCAGCTGACCCTGGGTTGCAGTTTTTCCAGCAACAGGTGCCCTTTCATAATTTTAACAGGTGCAGCCAGTGTTACCGTTTATCTCCAAGCTCTGGCGCCTAAAGCAGGGAGAGGAGGGGTTGATGGTGAGACCCCCTCCCACACAAAACCCCCTCCTGCCCAAATGCGGGGATGTTGGGGCATCACAGGGTGCAGCGAGGGCATAGCGGCGCACTGGGAAAGGCGAGGGGGCGGGGGGCACGCACATGAATAACTGCTGGGTTTTAAAGGAAGGGTGATAAATGGGAACGCCGCGCTCCCTCGGGAATTATTAACGGCGGGGGAAGGCTGAAACCTTGGCTTTGCCCCGGGAGCCAGGCTGTGCGGTGAAAGCCGATGGGAGGGAGCGGGCAGGGGGAGCAGATGGCCGAGGGAGACCAGGGGTACAGCTGGGAGCAGGGGGTCCCTGCTGGCACAGCGCAGGCAGCTGTGGTGGGGTACAAAGGCTGCATCTCCCGCAGGACACAGCTGGACTGTGCAGGGGTGAAGGACCCCCAGGGTCTTCTCCTCCCTGGAGCCCCTCAGGTGGCTCCAGACACAGCTCCAGGTGGCCACCGCTGAGTATTGACCCAGCGCTATCTCAGCTCCCACCTTATCAGGGCAAGGGCCAGCTCCGGGCACCAGCACCTGCCCCATTAATCTTCCCCCTGTCCCGCAGGCGCGAGGTCTCAGCGGCTGAAACAACCTGCCCGGGGAGGGAGCAGGAGGGCTTGGGCCACTGGTGCCCAGGGTCTGGGGATGATGGATTGGTACCTGGGAGGTGACAGGGAGAGGGTTTTTCTTTTTCCCTTTAGCTCCTGCCAGTGCCCCTGCCCTGGGGAGGGGAGCGCAGGCAGGCAGGTGCCTTTATACCTGGATATAATTGTAGCCATGTTTTCCACTGAAATTTGGGTACTGAAGACTCGGGGATGTGGTGCTCTGAGGAAGAGAGGAAACGAGCTCCACTTGCATACACAGGGTGGGAGGGAAGGGGGAGGTAATTTCCCCACAATTACTATCTGAAATAATGAGCTGAGCCTGAGTGAGGAGCCCAAGCTTCACCCACATCCTTCAGGGTAAAGATGGAGATGTGATTCCTCACGCCAGGACCCTCTCCAGGCAGAGCTGCACAAAGGCCAGGCAAAAATCACATCTGAGGCCCCAGAGAAATGAGGTAAAACCTCTCAGCTCCAGCTGAAAAAAAAAGCAAAAGGCTTCACAGCTTCTTCATGGCTGCAGCTGCACAACTCCTGGCTGCAGGGATTAAATGCAATCAGAAATGTCCATGGAGACCATTAAACACAAAAACCTGTATGTGTCCCTCAGGGAGGGAAGCCCCATCTTTGACCAGGATGGGAGAGCCAGCAATGATGGGGGGAGCTGAGGTTGTCCCCCATACCTTGTCCCCATCACCCTGCTCTCACCCATGCACCGGCGGACACCACTACAAGGGTGCATGGAGCTGTGGAGGGGCCAGCAAGCGTGCAGCAGAAAATTCATGCCTCCTGCTTGCCCCAGCCTGGGTTTTCTAGGAGCATCCCCAGGCAGAGAATGTCCAGGGAGGTGGGATGACCGGAGCAAAGCTAGCATGGAGCTTTTGCCATAAAATCCACCTGAGGACACGGTGTGTCTAGGAATGAAGAAAGATGCCATGGATGTTGTCATGCTCCTCTTCCACCAGGGAAGCAGAGCATCACTAAACAGTCTACGCTGGGAAGACTCTAACTTTGCCAGCCAGGGATTTGGATTCACAAGCAGATAGGACCTGCTCAGAGATTAGTTAGCACGGTCTAGCCCAGTTCCAAATACAAGTACACATTGCTTTATCCTTTCTTCCACACTGTGAAGTCCACAGCTCCAAAGGGCAGGTGTGCCCTGGGTCAGTCTTGTCAGAAAGCAGGGCTGCCACATCAGTCACGTGTGGAAAAGCCTCTGAGCGGAGGAGAGGACACTGTGGGGAGAAAAGCCACACCGGTCGCTCCTCCTCAGGGAGCTCACTGCTCGGTTGATGCTTTTGCCCTCTCCTTAAAAGCCCCTTAAACCCTCAGATTATGTTTCCTTTGACACAGAAAGGCCCAACTCTTTTGGTGAGGGTGCCATGTGAACCCCAGGCAGGGCTAAAAGGCAGTTTGGGGGCACCGGCACCCAGCGCCATCCCCCTCCCGCCCTCCCTGTCTGGGCTGTGCAGCATGTGCAGCCTGGGGACCAGACGGGACGAAGTTTTCCCCTTTCCTTACACAAACTTGGGATCTCCTTTCAGCTATTGCTTTTTTTTGTATTGATTTTTAAAAGGGGGCACTGCTGCTTTAAAGAGCTTCCCAGACTTGCCTTTGTGACCGGAGGAGAGGGTGGGGTGGTGGCGGAGGTGGGGACCCAGAAGAATGAAATAAAGAGAAGTACAACAAAAAGAAGTTAAAAGTGTGAGTGACAAGTTTTCGGCAACAGGCTTCAGCCCCTGTGGGGTCGTTTGGGCGAAGAATGGCAACAAATGAACAAATGAGCTGGATTTTCATGCTTGGTGGACAGTGAATGAATAAGCATCTTTTAAAACCCTATCAGGAACTCTTTGGATTGTCATTATAGCTGGGAGGAGGGGGGGAAGGCAGACTTTTGAGCGCTGACCATGTGAAAGAATCCCGATTCTTCGCCTTTTCTCTGCCAGGGAGCGCAGCTACACCGAAATGTGCGGGCGGTGCGTGAGGACAGGCGTGCAGCCGTAGCCGAGCATCCTGCCACGACCCGGTGCAGGAGCACCTCTGGGGGATGCCGGGGCACCCTGGTGCTCGTTGGAAGAGGCAAGAGGGTCCTCTGCTTGCAGGAGCCCCCGCTGATTCCCAGTGGCACGGAGGGGACAGGCAGTGGTTCGCAGCCCCGGCTGCCTCCTCCGCCAGGAAACCTGAGTGCAATGTCAGAGGCAGACAATGTGAGAGGGCAGGAGGCGACTCACTTAAAGCCGTACTTAGAGTGCCGAGTGGAGACCTGAGGTCAAAGGAATTGCCCTGGGATTATGGGAATCACCTTCATTTTCTCGCTTGCCTTCAGACACGAGGGAGCTAGCCAGGAGCAAGGAGGAGGGGGACAAGTTTGTTGCTGAGGAAGGGACCCGGGTGTTTCCCCTTCCCTGGCCCTGGCAATGAGCCTGGCCTCTCTGAGCCCTGCAAATAACTTGCAAGCTCTATTTTCAACTGTTTGTTACCCTCAGCGCCCCATTTTAACCTTGAGCAGAACAGAGCATTGGTGAGGAGGACAGTCCACTTTGGAGGCAAGGCTAGAGTTTGCCAAATATCCATACAGCCAGAGTTCAGCAGTAAAATGCAGCTATGGAGCAGAGGGAAGGTTCAGGAGGGGACAGATTTAAAGCCCCTTTATTTCTCTAATAGAGGATAATATCACATGCGCAAAAATCTTCTTGTCAAAACAAAAAGAGACCTAAAACTTTTGGAGGCATGAAAACATCATCTTGTAACAATGGGGTCTCCCCTGGCTGCAAAAATAAAAGTGGAGTCTACTTTGCGTGGGATTTCAGCAACCAAACCTGCCAGCACCCGGGCTAAGTTTTTTTCCGACCCGTCGCCTGCAAGTATGCGAGGGCACAAGCCTGCATCTCTGAAACGGTCGTGGTCCCAGTGGCCACCTGTTTCTTCCACATCAAAAAGTCCGGAGGCCATTACAGCAACCGTGGTTATAAAGGCCGGGCGCTGGCGCTGGGACAGCCCCGTCAAGAGAAATGAGACCATCATGCACTAAACATAGAGAAAAGATAAATGGAAAAAGAGTCTTTCAGTCTTCATTATCAAGTTTCCATGGGTTTGCCAAAACCATAGCAACCAGTTCAAGCAATGATTAACCTAATAATGTGGAGGCAAAGAAAAAAAAAATGCATTCAAGCCCCTAAAGAAGTCACTAGTTCTCCAGAGGTAGTAAATCCGCCCGCCTCCCCCAACATATAGCCCCACGGCTGGAAGACCAGAAGGAACCTAAGCTTCCAGAGAAAAGAATCTGCAATGCAGTAAAACCCACTAAAGTGACTGCTTTCCAAAAATACAGCTGTACAGACATCTTTGGGGACTTTTTAATACCTGCTCTTCAAGGGATTCTCGAGCTCTTCTTGCCCCTTTTCTTGCTCATATAGACCCTGAGCTCCCTTTTGCAATTTTTTTGCAAAAAATGCTACTTTTGCAGACTGAGTATGGTGTTATCCCTTTTTAGTCCCACGGCACACGCAGATAGCTAGGGCAAGGTGATACCTCCCATGGGGAGATAGCAGAGTGGAGCTGGGCTTGCAGGGAAAACATTAAATGATTTTATCACCCAAATAATCACAGTGTTTTGCCTGTGGCCACACACGGAGGCCTTGGAGCACTTTGCAGACTGTTAGAGTACGAAAACAATACGCAATTCAGCCAGAAAGGGGGGAAGGGGGAGGAATACTATTAGGTCTTTCATTCTGCCTATCTGATCTACGACGCAGATAGATCACGTTCAGGACTATAACAGTACACACAGAGATAGGCACACACTGCCTTTTGCTAGTCCTCAACCTTGCCCCATGGCCTGTGTTTCTCCAGCAATGTGTATATTGCTTCTCAAAGCAATGAATAGGCAAAGTAGTGGGGCTCTGCATGGATGAACGGGTCCCAGGAGGCAGCAGAAAGAGCAAATCTCAAAAAAAGCTCAAGTAGGAAGTGAGTGCTGCTCCTCTTGCCTGTCAGCACTGCACCATGGTGCCCTCACTCCCTTCTCCCGGGTGCATGGGCCACCTGCAGCTCCTCTCTGTGGGACAACTCGTTGACCAAGGCTGGATCAAGCGCACAGAAAGACAGGACTGGTTCTCCAAACTCCACCAAGCCCCATGTGTTTTCTGAGCTGCAAAGTGTCCGGTTAGCACCGGGGCCAAGCTGGCCTCTCCCTTCACTGCTGGACTGGGGGATGTTGCCCACAGCCCACCTGAAGGCGAGTCCAGCAAGTCCCAAGAGAGGCGCACCGGGCGGTGGGAGGTGTGGTGTGGTGTGGTGGTGTCCACACCAGGAGGGGTTCCCCACGACCCGAGGACAGACCCCAAATGCTGAATCCCGGCGTGGGGAGGGGAGGCTTGGTTGGGGGGAGAGCAACCGCACCGCACCGCGCCCCCGGCCGGGCCCGGGCCCGGCCGCCGCCTTCAGCACCATGGCCAGAGCCCGCGGCGCCGGTGCGGGACGGGGCGCGGGGGTCGCTCCGCGCATCGCTGCGCGCACCCGCCGTCCCCCGACCCCTCCCCACGCCGGTGGGTCTCCCCCCACACCCCCACACCCCCCGACCCCTCACCACGGCTCCCGGGGAGCAGGAGCAGCGGGGAGGAGGTGGGGAAGGGGGGGGGCATGGAGGGGGATGCCGCCCCCCTCCCGCCTCGGCGGGGCAAGGCGGGGGCGGGGGGCGGTGGGATCCCGTACCCGGTCAGGTTTCACTCTCGCCTCTTTTCTTGCGGTGCGGGAGGGGGGNGGGGGGGGGGGGGGGGTGCGTGCGCCTTTGTTTCCAGTAACCAAATTTCTTTTGTTCTACAAATTGCCTCAATAGCGTCTCTTTGCCGCGGGCAAACGGGCTCAGCTGAGAACAATTAGCATCACAATGGGCTTTTGGCCTCGCGGGCCGCTTTGTCTAGCGACTGCCGCCCCGCTGGGGCAGAGCGGAGAGGGGAGGTGGCCGGGCAGTAAATCTACCGGCTACAAATTGAGTCCCTGGGAGGAGAGGGTCGGGAAGGGTTTGCGGGATTCATGCGGCTTCTCTTCTCGCCGTGGCGTGGGAGGGGTCGCTTTTCCCCACCTCCCCCGTTTTTAACCGGCCTGACGATTCCCTCCCTCGCCAGCCCCCGATGAGGGCTGCAGGGGCCGAATGCTGTCGCTGCCCCCCCCGCCCCGGATAAACCCTCCCCCGGGGAGGATAGGGTCGGCCTGGGGCAACACTGCCCCGGGGACCCGCACCGCCTCGGGAGCTGGAGCGCTGTGCTCCGGAGGCATCCCCAAAATATCCCCAGGGCGCTGAAAATTCACCTGCGTGGGGAGGGCTGCAGCCGGGCGCACCTTGCCGGGACGCGGCGGCTGCCCGGCGGGCTGGGGTATCACACCGACCGGTCGCAGCCCTGCGGAAAAAAGGGCGGCTATAAAGAGAAACCGGTTTTAAATCCGCGCGTGGGCCCCGACGGGCACACGCCGGCGTGCGCACAGGCGCAGGGCCCCGCTGCGCCGCTCTCCACCGCCGCTCCTCCCCGCGCGGGGGAGCGCCCCCGCACCGGGCACACCACACCATCCCCGGCACCGGGCACTGCCCTCGGGCTGCGCGCGATTTTGAAACCCTCGGTGGAAAAAAAACACGGTGTTGCACAGGTCTGACCGCGACACACTTTATTCTTCTCTTCTTCAAAAAAAAAAAAAACCAAAAAACTAAACCCAAAATACAGCCGCGGCTTCCCCTCCCCGGTACAAACAGCCGGACCACCGCTGCCAAAAATACTCTTATATACAAAATATATATTTGTTACGAAATATAATCAATAAATACCGAGAGCGACAAATTAATATAATTTACCGTTTCCGAGTACAAAACCGTGATTTGTTTTTGTCCGCCCGCTCCCGCTGCGCTTCAGCCAAGCGGGACGGGGCGGGCGGGAGGGTGGAACGGGGCGCCCGCCCGCCGCCCCCCGGCGCGCAGCGCGGGGAGCCCCCCCCCTCCGTTCCGCCGGCTGTTTGAAAGCCAAAAGCGGGGGGGAAAGCAGCCCGGCGGCGGGCTCAGAGGAAGGCGGGGAAGGCGGCGGGGCCGCGGCGCAGGGCGGCGGGCGGTGGGGCGGCGGGGCAGGGCGAGTCCCAGGGCCCGGGGGAGGCGGCGGCGGCGGCGGGGGTCGGCGGCGGCGGCGGGTGGGGGGTCTCGGGCAGGCCCTGCTCGGCCAGGCGGAGGCTCTGGGTGAGCGCCCAGATGTAGTTGTGGGCGAAGCGGAGCGTCTCGATCTTGGTGAGCTTGGCGTCGTCGGGGAAGGTGGGCAGGACGCTGCGGAGCGCGTCCAGGGCGGAGTTGAGGTGGTGCATGCGGTTCCTCTCCCGGTCGTTGGCCTTCATGCGCCGGCTCCTCTTCTGCTTGCTGAGCAGCCCCTCGCTCCGCGCCTTGCCGCGGCCCCGCCGCGCTTTCCCCTTCCTGCGGGCCGCCGCCTCCCGCGGGGCCAGGGCGCTGCGGGCCGGCGAAGCCCCCCGGCTACCCGCCGAGCCACCGCCGGCCGCCGAAGGGGGGTCCTCGGCGCCGCCGAAATAGGGCTGCCCTTCGCCCGGCGAGCGGTCGCTCTGCGGGGCCATCCTTGCAAAGCCAAACCCCCCCCGTTAGCCGGCCCGGAGGAGCCCTCTCCCCCCGCGGCTTATCCTGCGGAGCCCGGGCGAGGCTGCGGGGCAGGAGAGCGGCTCTGGCTCCGCTCCCCCCCCCTCCCCGCTTTCCCTAGAGTGCGGGCAGGAAAGGTTGCGCGGCCGGCACACGACTGCCGTTAAGCCCCTATATATATAGAGCCGGCAGACAATGGGGATTTCCCGGCCGGGCGGCGTGTGCGCCCCCCCGCCCGCACCCACCCCTTGGCACGCTTTTATCTTATCAGCCCGGCGGGGAGCGTGCCGGGCCCGGCACCGCCCGCCGCCCCGGCCCCGCCACGCGAGACCCCGCCGGCTCCCACGCCGCGCCGGGACCCCCCGTCCCCGCCCGCCCCCTCTATCCCCACCCCCCGGCCCGGCCCCCGCCCGCCCTCCTTCGGGACGGGACCCCCGGTCCGAGCAGCCGACCCCGACGAGCCGGGGCGGGGGGGGGCGGTGTGTGCTGCAATTCGGCCGGGGCGGCCGCGCACGCCGGGGGTCCGCGGGGGGCTACGGCGGGGGGCCGGGTGGGCGACCCCGGTGGTTACAGGGGGCTCCCGAGGACCGGGTTGCGCAAAGCGGGGCAGCGCCGAGCCCCGGGGTGCCCGGGAACGCACCGTCGGGCCCGGCGGGGTCCCCCCCCCGGTGCCAACCCTGGGGGATGTCCCCGGCCCCGCTCCGGCTCCGCTCCCCTCGACAGAGCCACGACCACCTCCCGCCTCCCCGGTGCTGCGGGGCGCTCTCGGGACCTCCCCGGGGGGGAGCGACGGGACCCCGCCGCTTCCCGCGGCCCCTTTCGTCGTCCCCGCAGCGCCGGGGACAGCCCCGCGGAGCACCGACCGGCGGAGCTGCGGGCGCTGCCCTGCGGGCGGCGAGCGCCGGCACCGGTGTGAGGGGGGGACATGCCGTTCTCCTGCCCCCCCGCGACGTGTCTTTGCTCCCCCGGGGAAATGGGGGCTGGGTCCCGGGGGGGAAGGCCCCCCCCCCCGCAGCCCCCGGCCACCTTCGCCCCGCCAACCCGGCGCTGGGCCCGAGGAGGACTGTTCCGCCGCCGGGGCTCGGTGCGCAAAACGTGCCGGGGATTTTTGCGCACCGGCTGCGGTCGGGCGGCGGGGACCGGCCCGGGCTCGGGGCAAGTTTCCCCGGCGGAGGACAGGGGGGCCGGGGACGGCGGGGTCGGGCCCCCCTCTGCACGGCCCGGCGCCCCCGGGGGTGCGGGCAGGGCCGTCGGGAGGGCTCAGCCCCGACGGGGCGGGAGCCCCCCGCTCCTTCACCAAAGCGGCGCGGTGGATACCGGCGGGGGATACCGGCGGCGGGAGCGGCCGGAGCGTCCCGCCGGGGGCCGAGACGGTGCGGGGGGCATCTCCCCCGGCCCGGCCCGGTCCCCGGCCCCCGCGGGGCGGCCGTGGCCGGTGCGGTGGGCGCTGGCTCTCCGGGGAGCGCGGCGCGGCGGGCGGGCAGCCCCGCTCCCCCGCGGCGGCGGCGGCGGCGCTGGGAGGGCGGGGGGAGCGGGGCCGGCCCCCGCGGCGGCTCCGGGCGCCCCTTCTCGAGGGGCGGCTCGGAGGGCAGGGGAGGATGAATAGGAAAGGCCCGGCGGGGTTTGTTGGTTGTTGGGTTTTGTTGTGGGCTTTTTTTTTTTTT
>RSEF01000006.1:12120800-12147001 GCA_003993805.1 Himantopus leucocephalus | reverse complement strand
AGGGAGGAGGGAGGACTCTGTAATCCCTGCAATCCATCTGCTGGGCTGCCTTAACCACCGGCTCCTCCTGTGCCACCACCACCCAGGCGCAGCCCTGAGCCCCCCACACAGGCGCAGGGCTCACTGCCATGGGGGGAGTGGGAGCAGCCCACGGGTGACCCACCGAGGCTCCCACCCTCTGGGCACACCGCCACGAGCACGACCTCGTCGTGCCAAGAGATGTCTCTCTTGCTCTGTGCTGAGAACGGGCTGCTGTCGGGCACGCTGGTGCGGCAGGCAGGGACGCCGAGCGTGGGAGAAATAGTTATCGGCACGCCTCCTCCAGCACCTCCAGTGCTGTTTCACTGGAACCCCGCCAACAAAACGCCCAACTCCAGAGCGATGCTAGGAGGCCCTCTCCTTGAGAGCGTTTCAAACACCATCCTGCCCCTAAGCTCGCAAAAAAGAAGGCAGCTTTTGCAGCCCATTCAGACAATTTAACGGGCAACACCCAAACACATCCTCCTCCTCTCTCAGAAAGCAGACAGCTTCCTCATTTAATTATTCATGGGTTTTTTAAAAAGTTTCCAGTAGGTGAACTCACATATTTTCCTCAGATGCTCTGCTTCGCGTGAATCAGCATGGTGAGCACCATCTGAGCACATCAAACATCCTGCCATTTAACTGATCGTATATATTTACTTAAAATATAAGGAAATCTGATCATAAACTCCTATTGCTCTTCCCTCCATGGATTTACACATTTAGCTCTGCAACTAGCTACCTTAATTTCAATAGAAATCTTTTATTTTCATGGTCATTCAGAGGTGGAACCAAGTCACGCATTTGTTCTTTCTCTGTGCAATTAAAAAGATCCTTTCACCATTTAATTTCTTTTCTTACATTTACAGGTTTCGTTCTGGCTTCAAATTGGCCTTCCGGTGGTGCCCGTGCATAAAAGCAACTGAGAAAGACAAACTTAAACTTACATCCCCATCTCTTTACCAGACAACCCGCAGGAAGTCAGGAACAACAAGTTTCAACATGGAAACTCAACTGAATGAGAAAGAGAAGACATCGTTTACCCTCACCCAGCTAACGCTTTGATTTTCCCCTCCCAGTTCTGGCTCTATCCTAATACACCATTTCAAGGCAGCAGATTTGTAGAAGCCCAAGGCAGGTCTTTTTTCTGAAGCAACTGTTTTCTATGGGACGTTTTCAGGTGCCATCAGCATTGAAAGCAATCTGCTGATAATACTTATGTCCACATAGGTCCAAATATCACCCAGCTATGGATGTGAGTTCAGCCCTCCCTTACACCAACAACTGCAATATAGGACAGCAAGATTTTGTCCACGAGGTCAAAAAAGCAGCAAAGCAGACCTCAGGCAGTGCCAATCAGTAGAATATCAATTATTCTCTTCCAGATAGAGACTTCCTGCTTTCTGTTCAACCAAGGCAGCTAAATCTGGAAATGAGGTGATGGAGCAGAAAGGCTCAGCTTGGATGGACCCTGGGGGCTGTGTGGGCAGCGAAGTCCCATCGCTCAGCAGCCCCAAGGCAGACGAGGCTGTGGAGCAGAGCTTGCTTACGACAAAGGCAAATACTAATGCGTCCAGACTGAAAAGCCTGCCCTGAAATTTTTCCGAATTCTGGGATTTTCAGACCTGCAATTTCACCAGCATCATCCCTCATCAATTAGAAGTGAGAAACAATTCCTTAAGATGTCATCATTGCATGAATTTCTATAACCTTGTACCAAAACACGATGTCATTTTCCTATTAAACTGTGCCCAAGTGATTCCTCTCACTTCACACAGCTAATTGTGGTGCCTAATTTGAAGAGCGAGGCTCTCTGAAGAGTCAGTGGCCAGGCGGGGGACACTCACTGGCTTGGTAAGGGCTCATGGATCTAATCTGAATCCACCTCCTTTACCTCCTCTTGGTCCTAACTACAGTCTGACCCATCGCTGTCTTTACCCAGATAGCGCCTTCACCTTCCCTTTCCAGACTTACTCCATATTTATCATCATTGTTCTTCTCTTCTCAGATATGAAAATAAAGGCTGAAATATGTCATCTTCAAAGCCTGAGGCGTTATGTGCAGGCATGTAAAACAGGAGAAGCTGAAATATAAACAGTAATACAGCATTTAATACTGGTGTGATAAGTAGCACCTCACAATCACCTTCACCTCTCATGACAGGTTCGTATATAATATCACAGAGCCATACCGTCACGTACAAAAAGCTCCTGCAACGTTGACAAGATCCAGTTATTTGAAATATTCCCCCTTTCCCTGTGAAAGCAAAACTACAAAGTGTTGCCAGGCTTAAATTCTGTCGTCAATTCAGAGAAAAGATTCGTGGCTTGGACTGAAAGAGTACTCAGGGATGTGATTTTCCCAAGCCTGTTTCAATACAGGAACCAGCAGATCCATCTTCCTTCTCCACTTAATCTTCTTCACCTCCCTGGCTGCTGTGGAGAACAATTACGTTACACAGGGGCCCAAAAAACTTGTCTCGCCATTGGGACAACAGAGCATAGGGCTGTATGCCCTTCTTAAAAAGTTCATTATTTTAAATCATTCAGCAGGTCGTTTCTAGTCTAGATGTGACCTGTCCAGTCCTCTTAACTGGCCGGCCCGCTCTTCCTGGGACTGCGCCACTGGGGTGCGTGCAGGGCAGAGGGAGAGCAGTAAGAGGCATTTACAGACAGCCACCACCAAGTCTTTCTTCTGAAGGGATCCAAAACCATTTGGGAGGGACGCTCTGCAAGGCACACATCTCTGGGATCATACTAGAGGTTGCAAAGACTGTTGCTCTGAGGAACCAAGTTCACTATTTCATATACACAAGCTGCACCTCTCCCACACCCAGCCGATGTGACTGTAAGGCCTTTAAACCCTTTAAATCCTGCAGCTTTCTAATGCAGATCTTTTCCAGACCAAACAGGCCTATATTGAGCATCCCATCTTCCGTCACACCGTAACAGCCAGCCGGAGCCTGTGTCAGACGCCCAAGTGTCATGCACGCGCTGGCACCATCTCCCCTCTGCAGTCCCCTACAGGCACTGATGTTCTTCTGACAGCTCACGGCATCTCTCTCTCTCTCTTGTTCGGGTGCAGAAAGCAGAAGAAGGTTTCTTCAGGTTGCAAGCGAAACTCCCCGTGTGCCCTGAAGGACCAACACTGCAGATCCTGAGAAATTTCTCTGCCAGAAACAGCAACAGTTAAGAAAGCAGAGACGCTCTGAGCCCTCGTAAGATACTGGAAGAAAAGGCATGCCAGGCAGACTACATTATTTCCTGTGATATATGAGCTAACAGGAACACCATGCTCCACGGTAAATACATGCAATTCCCAATATAAAGATAGACATGATTAAATACCACGCAGCAGTAAAACACCTCCAGGCCAGCAATAAATCCCTCCTCTGCACAGTTACTCGTGCTCTAAGCAGCAACAGAGACCCTGCAGTCAGTGAAGGAAAACATTTGAAGAATCTCATTTTTATGGCACAGGAATGAACAAAAAGCACAGAACGGGGTTCAGAAGTTCAGAAACACTTTATTTTTCCTTCTGCTATTTTCTTAAGAAAACAAAACAAAACAAAGTCTGCTTGTTTTAAAACCCATTCAAAAGGCTTCTGAGAGAACCCCCAGAGGAGTAAGGAGCAGATGACATTACAACAGTGGTATGCAAATGGTCTTTTCCCCAGGAAATATAAGATTTTTGTGTTCATATTGCAGTAATTACAGCTTAACAACTAAGAGGACTATGATTTTATCCACCAAGCCTAAAAGCTTTAAGTAAGACATCTCAGTCATTGCTTGAATAACATTGGAGACATTTCTTCGGACAGTTATAGCTTGTGATTCACTTGGAACAGTTTCCTAGGGGTAAGAAGCAGTCTGGAAATGGAAATCCCACCAGGTCTCCCTTTGGAAAAGAACTGCCGTGTCTTATCGAGTACATCACCTATGGTCCACAGTAGGAAAAGCTGCGCTGTTAGAAACACAAACTCACTCCCTATTTGTTATGAGCTGGATCCAACAAACAAAACGACCTATGCCAGCATCTCCAAAAGCCACAGTCACCCTGAGACCAAGTTTAACTTCCACTTCTCATTCATCCTCTCTCCTGCATTGAGCCTAGCCCTCAGATGCTGAAGAGCTCCGAACCCAGGTCCCCAGGCACGGCTCACACCACCCCTACGGCACTGCCAATGGCAGGCATAAGATTTGCAAACCTTCAAGCAATTAAAATGCAATGTGTCCCCTGTGCCCAAAAACTTTCTCACCTTCTTCTGTCTCCTATTTGGGGTCATAGCTGCACATCAAGGGTGTCAGAGGTTATTCAGGCTGTAACGTAAGATGGGTTATTGGAGAAGCCCAACTTTAGCGTATGCAAAAGGGGCTTTCACATAAACTCCAACACAGGGTGTGCAAACCAATGGTGTATGAGCACCCGACACTGTGATTCCGCAAACGTTAACCCTATGCACACAGGGAGGTTACAGACTCTGACATGCATCAGACTTCTGCAGGGCCACAGTGACTGCGACGTATCCGTCGCTGTGTATCTGGCAAAGCCTAATATAAATTATCACATCGGCTTTGACGCAGTGGGCTGAGGTTTTCCTGTACTGCAGATCCCCCTGCATGAGACGCACCCGGACAAACTACACGCGCCCCAAGATCTGGGTGTTGTCAGCTCCATGCCTCTGCTGAACTACGTTAGGAAACACGAGGCACGGGGACCTGGGTGAATTCCACCCTGTCTGAATCTGACCCCGAATGCCCGGGAATAAAAACACACACACAAAACGCAGGCACCACTGGGATTAGATTGCAGCTCTCCCTACACAATAGCTCTTCCCAAAGCACTAAGCCACCAGCCAACAGCACCTCTTCCAGAAAGAACCACTAAACACCAGTTAACGCACATCAAAAAAGTTTAATATTTTCACAAGTATCACGTAACACTAGTATCGGAGCTACTAGTGTGCAAAGTAAAAAGACTCTCTACCTTTGCAAAACCAGTTAGGCATGCAATTTTTCAGGTAGACACACACTTAAAGCTGCAATGACTGTTTGTGACTCACATGTTACTTTACAACGTTCACTCACAGTGCACCATAATGCATATTGAAATGTTATCAATAGGTAGGGCAATCCAAATCTTAGGGGAGTGGAACGAGGACAAAGAGGAGTAGCCTGCAAATTTCCATCTACTTTCTGCAGGAAAAGGCAGTAGGGAAAACCATGCAGACATCTCAAATTCATTTTTGGTAGAAAAGCGGGAATTAAGGACTACTGTGTGGTCTCCCTCTTTGCAGAAGTGGCATGACTTCCAAATGTTATTCCACGTTTGCCTTCCTAACTGCTTCCCAATTTAAGTAATGCAACTGGTATGCAAATATAATAATGGCATCGACTCAACAGAGGACAGGATACACCAAGTGTATATGATCTTTGTTGTCACTTTAGTCCTCAGAATAAGCCGAGTCCAATTTTGGCTTTGTGGCGTGTTTAGTTTATGCACCCGGGTCCTCAAAGGCAAGATCAAAATCAAACCCTCGTATTCCTTTCTGATCACTAACTCTAGCTGAGTGTTTGTGTTTTGAGTGGCTGCTTAACAGTATTAAAGATTAAAGCTTTGTGTGGAAGCAAATACCCATTTAAGGCGAGAGACAGAAGTACACACATCCGAGTGACGCTGTCTAGCTGCAGATTTGGTAGAAGGTCTAGACTGATCTAGACTAACAAGAAGAGATAGAAAATATTTTTAATAAGAACTCTTGAACAGAAGAATACAGCACAGCCCGCCTAGGGACCATATATCTACCGATTTCCCGGGTCTGGAGATTTGGATTACCCCAATCACCAACCACTTTGTTTTACTCTTTAGGGATTTCTTGCCGAAACGTGACAGATTTCGCCCAGAAACACAACACCGTTCACAGAAGCAATGGGAAATACCAGTGGAACCAGATCTGTGGGACAAGGGCGTTTACTTTTACCATGACAAAACAGGCATCAAGGAAGCAAGTAAGTCGCATTGTCAAGTCCCACTATAGAGTTACGTGCGTGCACAGTGCTGACACACCATAATGTTTTCACAACCGCTTTATACGAAACAACAGCAGGTAGATATGCAGGAGGGATCTGTTGCTTCCCCTTTGCTAAAAGCATCAACACCCAGGTCTGGTGGTCAGTGTGCTGGCGGTGCGCTTAACAGGGATGCTGCAAAGAACACATTTGGTACGATGCAACGGTAGCTCTCAACGCACATCACTTGGGGGCAATTTTGTTTTAGACAACAACTGATTTTTGACAGCTGCAGAAATTATAGACTGATTTTTCCATGACCTACAGATGGGGAAGGTACCAACAAGGTGAATAAGAAACATGCAGATTGGGGTCCAGAAACAGGAGATATTATTAACAGCACACATTCTATCTGGTATCCTATTTTTTATGTCATTAGTTGTATTCTTTTTTTCCCCCGATAAAGCAGTGAGTTCTGGGTTTTTACCAGTTCTGACTATGCAGTCGCTGCTTTATGAGAAAGTGCTCACAAGACAGAATCGGGGCCGGGATTGTGGAGTTCAGTTCTGCTCGGCATCGCGAAGCCTGCATCCCACCGCCGTGATGAGCGCTGCCCCTTTCCCGCTGCCGTCCTCCGACAGCAGGAAGGTCACATCACAGTTGGGCGCCAGGTCTTTGACTGTTTGGTGCATGATCCTCGAAAAGCTGCGAAAGGGAACAATGGCAGTGGGTGAGGGAGGGTCCCGCAGCACCCGCAGAGCACAGCACTGCTGTGGGCCTTTGCAGTGCTCCCCCTTTTCCCCAGGGAAAGCACTAAAATGCTGGAAACTAGGGTGGATTTGAAGACTGGGAGTTAAAGTAAAAAAGCACTTGCATCCCACCCCTGCCTCTCTGCATGGGGTTAGCCCAGATTGCTAGCACCACAGCAAAGCAGGAAAAAAAGACCACACACAGTCATATCCTTCCCACCCATCTCCCTCCATGCACACCACAGATGGGCACAAGGTTCCTCTCCTCCTCCTGCCGCCAGCTCTTTTAGACTCCTGCCCTCGCCTGCCATTGCTTCCCAGCAGCCCATCTCCTCTGCACACTTAACAGAAACATCCTCCAAAGAGGCACCAGGCATTTCTGCACTGCTCTGTCATTGCCTCTGCATAGCCACGAGATCCTTCCCTTGCTGTGCGGCTCCCAACTCTTCGGCAAGCTGCATCCCCTTCAGTTTGTCACCGCCCCAAGAATCCTTCACAAGTCCTTCTTGATCCTCTCGTTGCCCTTTAGAAAGCCCTGACCACCCCTGACTAAGACTTCTTTTCGCTGGCTCTTATCCTAGCAAGTAAGAGAGACCAGTTTGGCCCCTCAAGAGAAAGGATGTACAAGCAACACGCTACGGATCGCAGGCAAGCAAATGCCAAGAAGGTGAATACTCACTGTGGATGTAGTTTGTACAGAGTCCCATCCACACCAACCGTTATCTCCAGGTGTTCTAATCCTCTGTTCTCCCTAATTTTATCTACAACCGCAGCCATTCCAGCGCCGCACAACTGAGCTGCTCGCCTCGACACTGCTCCGCACACAGTCTTGACAATGATGCTGTCGTCACAGGTGCTGTTGAGTCCCAGCTGCTGGAGGATGGCTCGCACCTGCAGCAAGGCTAACCTGTCACTGCAGAAGCAGAAGAGCCCAGCGTTAAATTAAAGGTTGTCCTCAGTCAAGCCACTGCCTTGACGGCTGCATCCACACACCCACACCAGGCAGCAGCCTTAGCTGAGACCTCGGGGAGTGCAAACTCATTCACCCCAGCACCATGCTGCAGTGCAGGAGAGGGACGCAGGCAGCAAGGGAGGCTCCGAGTCCAGCTCTGCATTGCCTGCCCTTCTCTTTTCTTACCCAATGGGCATTTCAGGAAAATATGACCAACCTGGGTTTTTTCCTCCCCATAAAGACTCAACAGGCTTTGAGATTACTTTAAGACATAAAGTCCAAGCAATAAAGACACAAAAATATCCAGTAAAGAAGTGCTTGTTCAGCTAGTGTTCATTCTGTTCAACAACTACAGCTAGACACACATGAGGGGCACAGGAAAAAGGCTTGATTTTCAAGGAAGCAAATAAAGTGATACAGTAAGGTAATCCTTGACAGCCCTTCTCACGATTTAGCAGTGAGCATTGCTAAAAATTCAGATGATGTTGTAAAGAGTCTTTCTGCGCACATGCAGGCTCTTGCTGAAACCAAAATTACCTCTGGAGAACCAAGCAATGCTCTCCAGCTGTCCCTCCCCTCCAGCAGTGTCACCAGATGAGCGTCACCAGACTATTTCACCCTAAACAGCCTCCCAGGCAGTGCTCTTACCTCTCAATCTGAGAAAGGAACTTGGTTTCAAAGATATGTCTGGTCTTTAGCGTCTCTGAAATCTGGCCTCTGAACAGGAACCCCCGTTTGGTGAAGTCGATCAAAATATTGCGGACTATTTCCCCCAGGTACATCCCACTGATCATTTTCTCATACCTGCAATGAAAGACAGCAGCACAGCTCAGAAGGATGCTGCTGGCATTTGCAAAGGCAGCATCGCAGCTGCGTCATCAGCCAGGTGTACTGCCCACACACATTGGGGACATGAAATATGCAAACCAATTTACACAGAATGGCCATTTACTAGAAAAATTGGGCAAGAAAAAGCATGAAGACTCAGTGGGAAGCCTTGTGAGCCCATCTATAAACACTTCATCTATTCCTCACTACCATTAACAACAGCTAGGCTGTTGTTAATGACGGCTGGTGTTTCTCCCACATCAAAGAAATGAAAACCTGTTGCCAGAGAGCAACAAACAAAAGCCAAATTTGACATGCATCCCCCAGCGACAGCCCTGAGTGGACCCCAGGGAAAACTTGTCTCCACTGCACAACATTTGGCAGCCCTCTTGAAGCATGGCTGAGACCTTCAACAGAAAAGGCTCAGTGGTTCCGTGCAGCAACATTACAGGAAAACCACAAGGTACAGTCACTGCGAGTGCAGTGTTTTTAAGGGAGCCCTGTGCTGCAAAACCCTGTGAAAGATAACAGATGTGAAAAGGTACGTCTGGCGTGTTCGCAGGATCGCTGACCTGTAAACTAGCAAGCTGGGGGCCAGGGTTGGTTTACGCTTTTCAGTTAATTCCAGCACCTGGTTCCCAGTAAGGAACCAGTGGGTCCAAAAACCACAGGGCGGAACCAAACTGTCTTGAACCCCTCTTGCCCCCGACTTTGCACGCAGGACACGAGTTTCCCACTTGCAGGCCTGCCCCCAGGCAAGAGAGAGGGAATATGTTCCACCTGCAGACCTCTTCCCGGCACACGATCAGGAGCGGTCCAGGAGCAATGCTTGGCAGCAGTACTGGGCAGCCCCGTGCCGAGGAGGGCAGGAGTCCGCTTTGCACTCCTTCCCCTCCAGCATCACTCCAGTTTGAATAGAGCATTTTGGGGTCTGTGAGCTGTGCCTTTACCAACAAGAACTGAACACTTTTCCACTTAGTGAAAAGTGCATTCAGTGATGCATCCTTTATTTCACCTCCTGAAGCTCTAAAGCAGGGTTTCTGCCCTGGATTGAGCGGAACCCAGCACGCCATCCTGCTGGAAGCAGGCCACGCAGTCCATTTAATACTATGAGCTCTCTCAGACTTGTACCCAGCAAGTGTCCTCCCTCTTCAGTGCCTAACTGTCTCTGGAATGAATTATTCCCCCCCCGCAGTCTCCGCTACTGCCTTTCGCTGCTTACTCCATGCCAACTCTGCCGCTGCATCAGGCTCGCTCAGCATCTGCCTCTCTGGGTCTGTTTGAGCCCTAACTTGTGAAGAGCTTCCCGAGGGACCTGCCGACTTGCCTGCATCCCCCAGGTTTTCAGGCAGATTTACTCCAGTCACAAAATCTTTTTAAAAGCTCCTGGTATCAAAGCACTGCTGCAGAGAAATTATGAAAAATTACAGTCTGGGCATGCAGAAGTCTCAGCCGGTTTCATCAGCACTGGGTACATCTCCTTGTCAGGCCCTTCTTGAAGGAGGCAAGGAAGCACTTGCCCAAACAAGAGCTGGACCCCCAAAATGGGATCCAAACTCCAGGGCCAAGAAAGGCAAGTCCTCTAATATGACATATTTCATCCAGAAAAATGCCTGAAATCAGACCTGGCTGCAACTGCTAGAAAGCTCCTGACTGCTTTGCAGTGAGAAGCTCCAAGCAGCTCCAGCTCCAGGCTGGTCCAGGCTGAGGATTTCTAGAGGCAGAGCCCTCTAACAAAGACAGTTCAGCTAAAAGAGATTAAACTGAGGCCAAGAGCAAAAGAATGACAAGCCATCTCAAACCCCTCAGTACAATACGGGATGAGAAAAAAAAAGGTCTCTTTAGTAATTTCAAGACCCTTGAAGTTCTCACAAAAAACCCTGCTGCAGTCCCACGGTAGCATATAAGCTGCAAAAATGCAGTGACTAGGAAAAGCGCAGCAGAGTAAGGTCCCACAGGATAGCAGGGCTGCAGCCATTTTCGACTCTTAACCTCTCCCTTCTCTGACTAGGGAGAAATCAAATTGTGTCTTAAAAGCATTTAAGGCAGCCTGGCTTATACTTAGCACTCTATTTATCCCGCAGTACCTTTGCTTTCCAGCATTTAGTGAATAGTCATCAACTGCTTTGTCATATATTGTCCTGATATCGTCCAGGCATCCATTATCCCCGAACGCTCCCCACTCTGTGTTCACGCACATCCGTCCTTGCTCGCCATCCACCATCTCTATGTTTCTCATCTCTTCCATGTAACAGGCATTGCTGCCAGTTCCTGAAAGAAAAAAATACTGAAATTACTCTTTGTTTGGAACAAAACAACACTAGAACAAGCACGACAGCCCTAACAAAACCTTCTGGGACATCTTGAATGTGCTTTTTTTCTGAATGATGAAGTCAAATCATCATTTGAAACGTCACAAAAAAAACCCAAACACCACCACTCTTCAATAATCCTGAATTGAGAGAGAATATTACCGCTGTGGTGCACCGCCCAGGGTGGCTCAGAGAAGAAGAGGTTCACCCAGGCCAGCTGGGCTGCAGGTCCCCTGCTACAGGGAGGAGCAGCAGTGGGCACTTTTGGCACACCAATCCTCAAGTGCTTCTGAACCCAAAACCGCAGCAAGCAACCAGCTGGATTTTGAAGTTAGGAACCACCTTCCACAAAGCCCATGGACCCACAAAACTCAGGGGAAAAATTTGCCGAACCAAAAACCTCAGCAAGTTCTGAAGCATCAGGCAAAGAAAACCCCAGGGCCTTTACCAGCTAATTGCAGGGTATTTTTTAGTTCTTGTTTGGTCTTTTTTTCTGATTCAAATTGCTTAAATAGTTTCTCTGGCAGGAAGGTCACTTCCATGTTGAAATGATGCTGTATCCAATTCTGCTTAAATGGGATCCTAAGGAGCGTGGCAATTACAAAGTGCTCCATGTACACAGAGGCCTTCGGGAGCAAAGCTTCATCAGCAAAGAGAGGCAGCTTTTGCTGCTACCCAGGGCAAAAGTTTTCTTGAAGTTGTCTACCAAATTCTCATTTAACCCTGCATCACAGATTCTGCACCAATTATATCAGCAAGTCTGTTTTTCTTCACCATTTTTTTCGGGTACCGATTCAATAAAGTCTGAGCAAAAATAGATCCTCTCACAGTTCTCCCCTGCCGCAGGAGGAGCTGAGCCACAGGACACCATTTGGCACAGGAACGTCTGGGCTTGCAGACCGAGATCCAGGTTTGCAGGACCAAACCAGACCAAACCCCGCTGTGGCCCATCAGCACTGGCCAACCTCCCAACGCCGAACCTCGTCGTCCAGAACAAGCTAAGTAAGTACTGTCAGAATATATGGATACCTATTAAATTCGGGCTGTTAGACTGACAGGCTTTTAGATGACCTCCTGTTGCCAGCAGATGAAAAGCAGAGACCTGGTCTCATCAGTGGCAGTTTCCAAAGTATTCAGCAGTGGAGGCTCAAAGCATCGACTCTCCTGGCGCAGAAGAGGTGGCACTGGGCAGAGACAGGGCACCGGTGTGATGTAAACTCACCCTTGCAAGAATATTTTTCCCTGCCAAGCAACAGTGGGAAACTTCACCCACCTTCCTGCACTGGGGAGACCAGTGTGACCGCCGGCTCGTGCAGGCTCCTCAGCCAGCACCGTCAGCCTGGCCGAGGCAATTCAGGCAGGGCAGAAGGAGCTGTCAGAGCCCCGGGGCTTTCACGCTCATTATCCCAGATGTACCCCGGCTACCTCCGACCCCCTGCTCCGCACACAGACAGGCTGGCTGGAGAGCGTATCTGGCAGGGCTGCAGCAGACGGTCCTCAGAGGATGCTCTCAGCACCCCCAAGGACACGCCGTCCTTCCTGCCGGGAACTCTGTCCCTGAAAACACACCACCGACGGAGCTGCGCAGACACGGCTTCCTACCCACACTGCTCCGTGCTGACTCATCCTGGACGTTTTCCAGCTGTCTGGAGGAGCAATCGGTGGCGTTTCATTTTCCTATGAGCCACCTCGCGTCCAAAAGCAGGTGCCTCGTGCCCTCCTCTCCCCACTGAAAACTCCTTTCTCTGGAGAGCTTTGGGAATTCACACCGCCTTGTGCCACAGGCACCCCAAGCGTGGCATTTGCAAAGGCATCAGCAGTCGCCCATGGCATTATCTCAGCTGTCTCTCTGCTGGGAAGGGAGCTGTCAGTCGCTGCGCTTTGTCCATCAGAGCTTTCCATCACGTGCCGTTCAGGAATCGTGGCTGTGCTTCACAAGTTTATTCTTAGAGACCAAATGCTCAAGGGAAGCTGTGGGCTACCTGAACAACCCGGCAGGGAAACTCTTATGGTCTAAACTAAACTACCCCAGGAGCTGGTGAGGCTACCCGAGCCCTTGGTTGCTCGCTTCCCAAGCAGCACAGTGCCTTCCCAGTCAAAACAGGCAGGATTCATTCAGCATTACAGCCTGCACTTATCTCAGCTGATCACGCACAGAACTAAGCTGGCCATTGAAGTCTGCTCTTAATTCCTTCACGCAGCCTGCTTCTGAAGGGATAGCTGTTAGTCTCAAAATCTTTCACTCCTGGACACCCTAGCTCTATTTTCAGTTAACCACAGGGATGTCTCCATGAGAATACAGACAGATGTGTCGACGTGCTGTTTAATAAAGAAGTGCCAAATAAAAAGCAGCTCTAACACGTACCCACAATGAGTCCGATTTCACAGTTTGGGTCTTCATAAGCACAAGTCATCATTGTGCCCACCGTATCATTCACCACGGCCACCACATCCAAGTCAAACTCCTTTGGAAGAGAAAAATAAAACAGTGAGAACTCTGGGTTTGGGGCAACCCTACACACACCAAAGGGGACACGAAAGGAGCACACCATTGGGAACTCTGACAAAGCACACTGGAAACAAACAAACGAAAGTACCAGCCTAATTTTACACATGCAGAAATAGGAACTTACTCTATTAGCAGGTAGCTAAGGCTCCTTGCATGCCCTACCTACAATAAACTGTGTCTTCAGAAGAAAGTATATTCCTGGCTGTTTTCTTTGGCTTAGATATATTTAAGTGCAGATCTTGTATATAGGCATATGGTAGAGGGCTATCGCCATTCTATATTACAGCAGTGCAGCAGCAAATCCAGCAGCAAAGACTTTTAAGATACTCTTTTCACTTGCTGATAAAACTCTGCTAAAATTAATCTCTCCTCGGCCTATTTTTTTTCCTTTCCTAGAAAGAGTCAGCTAAGCTGCTTGAGGCTTTTTCAAGAACAAGGGGTGGGGCAGGGGGGGCAGAAACTGTCATTTAGGCTGCACCAAGGTGGATTCCTGCAATCACTACATTGAAAACTCCTGCCTTCTCCATGCTTTGATGCAGCAAAAAACTGCCACAGGGTTTGAAAGAAGCCTTGAAAGTTCTGCCAAATTTAGCAAGTTAGAAGGCTCTGGGGAAGAAAAAAAAAACAAGCAATGAAACAAAATCCCCAGTGTGGCTCATTTTGAGTAGCAATTTTGGTTTGGTGGCTGAACTCTCCCCTTTCCACTGCACACCCTCTACACCATCCTACGTGGTGGTCAGGTGACACGCCAGCATCAGAGCCAGCACCACCACACGGCATTGGGGGCTGTTGTATCTGGACCTGCTGCAAGGCAACCACCTTCTGTGCAGGGCAGGAGGCACAGCCCATTTCCTCACGGCACACAAACCCCGCGAGAGGGAACCAGCCTGACCCACAAGGTCTGTCAAGTCTGGAGGGGAAGGAGAAGCAGGAGGAGAAAAAGAAAACAAGACCAAAAGAAAAATCACCTCTCTCCTTTTAATTCCTTCTCTAAGCAAATACACCACATCTTCTCCCTCGCAGTCTGTAGCTTTGAAGCCTTTTGTCCAATTGAGAAGAATACCCTAAAAAGAAAGAAAATAGGTTATCAAAGTTTCCTGGTGCACTACAGATTGCCCCCAACATCCTACAGTCCTCTAAGGGATGCTCACTGAACATCTCTCTCTGATAACTTCACTGCATTTGCTCACCTCCCCAGCCCATGAAAGCACAAAATCACAACGCTTCACATAGGTGACCACAGGTTATTGCACACCGCAGCTCCGACCCCACAGTCCCAAATGGCCATGAATATTTACGGCCAGTCGGTACATGGACTCATGGAAGCCCTGAGCCGAAGGAGGGGGTTCTCCAGTATTCACCAACACGGGTGCTACGTTTTGCTGAACAACCGGTCTTCTCTCTCAGTCACACTCCAAAGTCTCCCTGGCTTGACCAAGCCTCCTGTCATCAGCAAGATGACAGCATTTTAGAGCTGGACATTTGAACACCGCTCCTAACATCACTGCCTATTTCCTCCTTCCTTATATACGAATACTCATCTTATTTTCGCTAAGACTCAAGCGTTGTTCTGTACACTTGACATTTCAAATGGCTCAGCGTGAGGTTATACAGAAGAGTCTCTATGAAAAGGAGTATCTCTTCATATACGTGGAATTTGCTTCTAAAACTACTAATCATGCTTGGTCTCCAAATTTCCAGAGCAATGCCACAAGCTCAAAAAAAAGTGTGACAGAAACAAAAAGTTCAAACAAAAAAAAAAGGTGTGACAGAAAATATGTCTTTCTTCAAAAAAAGTGCTAAGTAGACAGGAAGGAAACAATTAACAGCTGCACAGGTGGAGTTGGTGGAAGTATGTAGCAGTGAAGAAGTTAAACATGAAAGCAAAGAGAAAAAGTGTACACACGGCAGGGACACGCTGCAGGCTACACTGTCACCCGCAGGGTGACATAGCCGAGCAGGCCCTGGTCCATCCGCTCCATCCGGGGAGACCAGATCAGCTGGGGAACGGGAGCTGGCAGCAGGGATGGACTTTTGCTTACTGCTCGCAAAACCTGGGAAGCATCACAGTCCAGCAGGTTTATACAATTGGAAAAAACACAATACCTTAAAAAAGGGATATTGCCACCACGGAAAATTTAAATGCTCTTATCTGTCACAGCCATGGGCTGAGCAGCATTTGCGTTACTACCTTTAAAAGAACTATTTATAGGAGCAGCCATAGTGGTCAGGGTCAGAGCATGAACCCTCCCCTTGTACAACCTCCCTGTAAGTGTCACATAGATGGTACGAAGGCAGAGAAATCAGGCCTACCATAAGCACAAAAGCAGATTCAAAAGATACTAAGGAACTTACAGCATCCAGACTGGTCTGCTTGCAAGGGAAGGAAAACGTGAAGCCAAGAGGAAGACGTGCGCCTTTTATCCCCATATAATCCAGGAAGTCAGAAATGCAGGTAACGATGTGATCAAACAGCTTTAAAGAGAAAAGTCATGCATTTGAAGTTGTACATGTTCCACGCTCTTAAGAAGGTATTGAAAAAGTAGCAGTGCTGCAAAACAGAAACACAAATACGCACCTCTTCTCCCGTTCCCTGCATCACCTCTATAGGAATGGCATAGATCTTGTTGTGCATCTCAACTGTTCTCCTTTTACCGCTGCGGATTTTCACCAGCAAAACTCTAAAGTTAGTCCCTCCAAGGTCAAGTGCCAGAAAGTCTCCGTTCTCTGTAAAAGAATATGTGTGTGTATTTAAAGAACCATAAGCAACATCTCAAGAAGTGCTTTCCGCAGAAAGCACTTTGATACAAAAATCTCTTAGAAACGCTCAGTTGGGAAGATCTTCATCAAAGGAAGATTTCAGATGCTGCTCTGAATATTCCAGCCCCTTTTTTTGTGGCTTTTGGTTTTGTTTTGTTTTAAACCAACAAGGGAAAGTGGACCAACACGACTGTTCCCTGAGAGAAAGCAGAAATTTGGCCAGCCACCCTGAAATGGAAAGAACTACCCAGGTTGTGCAGACAGGGCTTGGTTGGGTTTGGGTTACAGGTTTTCTTTCCCCAGGTCCTGCCTTGCCTATATCCTGGGGCAATGACCCAGGGCCAGGCTGCCAGCAACCGGCACAAGGGCAGCACAGGCTGGGATTCCCTCCTTTGGACATCTCAGGAGGCTCCTCCTTCATTGCACCAAGATCCGCTTACCCTCCACCAAACCCAAACCCCACTGCCAGGAGCCCGTTTTGGGCACCTCGCAGCCAAATCATGCCTCTACCTGTCCCATCCGGTGTGCTGCGGACAAAGGTGGGCAGCATCTTCACTTTGGCAGTCTCATGCGTCTTCTTCTTCAGCCCTGCTTCCATCTCCGCCCTCATCCTCTTCTTCACCTGCAGCAGCTGCTCGTGGGTGAGCTTGAACTCGGCCAGCGTCTCGTCGATGAGCCGGTGCTGTTCCGACAGCCGGTATGCGACCGCCGTCACCATCGCTGCTCCCTTCCCACTGCCGCTCTCCGACAGCAGGAACCGCACTTCTGAGTCGGGCACCAAGCGCCGGGTGGTTTTGTGCAAGCGCCGGGCGTACCTGCGGGGAGGGGAGGCTGCAAGCCCACCGTCTGCATGGCCTCCCCCACCGCCCTCATCACCCCCAAACTAGCTACAGCCCCCCAAGTAGGAAAACTGCCAGGGGAGAGCAGTTCTTCCCTATGGCCTCTTTACGCCTGAATTTCTAAGAAAAGCCAGCAAAAAGCAGGGGGCAAGATCAGAGTCTCATCCCCTGAACCTGACCCAAGGTGGGAGAAACCACCTGGCTCCAAATGCTGCGGTGATCTCCTCTCCTGGGGTCATCAAGCTGTCCTGAACTCACTGGGTTAGATGGAGTGGGGAAACAGTTCAGAAACAAAAATTGCCCATGTAAGTTATCTTAACACACCCTAGACCTGCCCATCTGGAGAAAACACTCAAAATAGCATTCTTGGAAATTTTTTTGTTTGCCAAAATTTGTTTTTCTTTAACTAAGCAAAATAATTTTTTTTCAACAAAATAATGAGAAACTGAAAATGAAACATTGAACATCTTTCTCCTTTCAAAAGTTTCCTCTCAGCCCTCCCAACCAGCTCCAATGCCAAGGTATGTCCTGTACAGTGTGTTTCTGCTCCCCTTTGGTCCCCACAGCTAAATCTCACAGCCGAGACTGGAGACTGACTTTTTATCACCACTTATTTTTTACTAAATAAAAGCCTTTTACCACGCGTGCATAAATCCCACCTCCACACTGCCTATTTCCTTATGCTGAACTTGGTGCTGCTCTCCCAGCACACATAGGCCAGCAGTCACTCCCAAACATCTGCAGCATGAGGGCTTGGGCACTGGGGTTATTTTTGACACTAAGACTCGCACCAAACCCTGTTACCAGGACCAGGCACACCCACAGCAGAAGAGCTCAACTTCCTCGCTGATTTCTACATAAATCTAAACAGCTGTTTGATTAAAAGTGCAAATTTCAAGATAGGGAAAAACAAGAGAGAGCCAGTTTTTAAAAGGCCATGGAAACGTAAGCACCAATTTTTTCCCCCTGGTTTCCAAGTATATCTTCAGAAAAGACTTGAAAAAAAAAATAGGGTTCAGCACAGTCATTTTCAAAACAACAGAGTTTAAATTGAAAATGGAGATCAAAGTGCATTAATGCAGGTCTCCTCAAAGCCCAATCCACGGGCACAGAGTAATATTTTGTACAAAGAAACTCTCCTTCCAAGAGGTCTATTGAGAGCCCTTAAGGTACGTACTCAAACCACCATAGTTTGCACTGATATTGCAGTATCCAGTTACTCGGAGTTTTGGTTCTTTTCTTTGTGGTTTTGTTGTTTGGGTTTTTTATAATCTTTTTTATAATGTCCCTACTTCTTCAGTTTAGTACATCTCTCCTTTCTACTGAGCTCCCATGCCCATGGTTCAGGTGCCTCATCTCACACCCAAACCACATGCCCGGGTGACATCTTGGGGTTACACATTCAACCCTTTGCAAACCAGAGGCCATGGAAGATGAAGAGCTAGATCTTAAAACGTCAGGAGCAGAGGGACTCACTGTGGATGCATCTTGTAGAGGGAGCCGTCAACCCCCACGGTGGTCCGGAGGCGGCCAACCCCTTTGTTATCCCGCAGCTGGTTGAGGATGGCACCCAGTGTGGAGGCCACCAGGTTGGCCGAGCGGAAGGACACAATGGTGCAGACGTGCTGGACGGCGATGCAGTCCTCGTGGGACGGCTCCACCCCCAGGCGGGTTAAAATTTCTTTGGCTTTGTTCAAACCTTCTTTGCTCCTACAAAGAGAGAGAAATAAAGGCTAGTCCTTCGTGGGGGAGCTATAAAATGCAGGACAGAGGAGCATCCAACCATGGGTGTCCCTGCCTGGGGTTTGAAAAAGGGGTTAGAAAGAAAATTTCTTAGAGATCTGGACTGGGAAGCTCCATGAGGCTTGAATTAAAATGGTCTAAATATGCATTCATTCACAGATAGAAACAGCTTTCCATTAAAGCCTGGTGCAAACATGCTGCCTACAAACCACGCAATTCCAGGTACTATAGCAGCCACCCTATGCACAGCATGATTACTCCCATAAGGACCCAAGAGTCTCCCCTCCTTCAGCTTCGTTTCCCACAAGGCGACAGCTACATCGTGCCACTGGAAACCTGTCAAACCGCAACCTCTCCAACACAGACCACCTTTTCCTTGTGCCAGATGGTCTGACCAAGTCTCGTACTTTGAAAGCGAAAGCATGAAGCACGGGACTGGCACCAGCCCCGTCCTGCAGAGCTGGGGCATCCCCCAGGAGCACAGCATGTAGCTCAGGCTGCTGTTGGGCCAACAGCGCCGGACCTGAAGCAGAGCAGCAACGCCATGACAGCTCCTTCAGTGCACCCCCAAGAAAGTCAGCAAATCCCAAGCAGTTTTACAGACCCGCAGGAACTAAAATGCTTTTTCATCACACTGATGCTTTAGACTTCGAACGGCTTGTCCTCGCTGGTGCAGGACACACCAGCCCCAAAATTCAGCACAGGCTTGCTTGCTCATATGTCTCAATAAATTAAGCCCAGCGTGAAAAACAAAACCCTGAGCGAAGGTTGCCTAAGAGATTTCATCCTAGCAGGTCTCTTTTCAGACTTTTACAACCTCACTGAGTTTCTGCCTCTTGCACTGCATTTTCCCACATTAGCACCCAGCCTGAGAGCTAAGTTTCTGGCAAAACTTATCCACGTCCAGCTCGGTCATTTCCCAGACAAAACCACAAGGAATATATCTTGTCATTACTAACTGCACTCCATACATCTTTTTTAAGGACTCTTGCATCTTGCTAGCATCAGCTAGAAATTTGAAGCTGCACTGGGATGTGGCCCCTATTATAACCAAAGTGCTCTTCAGGGAGCGAGGTGGGATTTCAGGGCAAATTTTGGTGAATTTCCCAATAACTGCATTTTTCTCATTGTTGTTCAACATTACATTGGTCCATTACGGGGATCTCTGTGGTTAAGACAAATGAACACACACATTTAAGGGAAAGCTGTTCAGATAAGACGGTCTGCTGGGACAGGAGTAAAACAGGGCAGGGAGCAACAGCCATTGTAGAAGTTACGGGCTGTTCCCTTGGCGTTGTGCTCGCAATCAACAGTACCTCTATACATGTGCACCAAAATCAGCAGCACTTCCAAAAGAAAAAGCCGGCCCAATGACTACAGTACAAACTATCCCAGTGATGTGAATTTTAAAAACGCAGGGAGAAGAGCCAGTAAGTACCGACCAAAGGGGTGATGACACCATAAGAAACCAGCTGGCGCATAGCTCAGAGGTCGCCATGTAGCACCCGGCACTGCCTACGAGACTGAATGCTCTGCCTTGTCACACTTGTTTTCTTTCTGCCCAGCGATCCCGTGGATACAGCAAGGAGCGACACAAGTATTTGCTAGGAGGCACTAAGCCAATTCACTCCCATGTTTAGCTGCAGGGTAGCAACTTCTGAGTTTGTGCAAGGAGGGTGAGAGGTAGCACAGTGCATATCCTGTAGCCGCAGAGACCGGTAGGCTTTCATCGTTCCTCCCAACACAGAAAAAGGAAGAAATCTCAGGGAGGAAGGCACAGGCTGTTGGCTGAGGGTCCTTACATGCCTGCTCAGCACCTGCGCTGGAGGATGGCAGCCACCCCCAACGCAGCACATCTCCCCACAAAGCGAAAAGAGATGCTGGAAAATTAACATTCAGTCATTGTGAACCCCAGGGGGTGAAAAGGGAGAGGTACTCACTTTTCTATGGCAGAAACGTGCTTCGTCTCAAACTTCCCTTTGGTGAGAAGCTCAGGGGTGATTCTCCCCTCAAAGAGCAGCCCCTCCTTGGCCATCTTCACCAGGATGAGCCTCACCAGCTCCCCCATGTACAGCCCACTGACCATCTTCTCAAACCTGCAGAAGAGGACAGCAGCAGTCACCCAGCAGTCCACAGGCAACACTGGGAGGCAGAGCCCAGCTGTGCCACTGCACCACCCGGCCCAGCCTGCAGTTTGCCTCACCATGGGCAAAGCTGAGCCTTCTTGAACTGCTGAACTCAATAACACAAGCGGAAAAGGGAGCACGGAGCAGAAGACAAAAGAAGCAAAGCTCACAAATAACTGCCTCACTCACAGCTGCTTCCCAGGATTAAGGGATCCACGGTCGATCTCTCGATCAAATTCAGTCCTGATGTCTTCCAGCGAGCCATCATCTCCAAAGGCCCCCCACTCCGTGTTAATGCACATCCTGCCCTCGTCCCCTTCCACCAGGTCGATGTGCCGCATCTCCTCCATGTAACAGGCGTTGGTGCCAGTGCCTTTAGGGAAAGGACATCAGAAGGTGCTAACCAAACAGGCCAGGCAAAGGGAGAAAAGCCACATGCATGCTGCAGCAGCAATGTGCATTACCAATGATCAAGCCAACTTCGCAACGCTGGTCATCAAAACCACAGGTCATCATAGTCCCAACGGTGTCATTTACAACAGCCATGATATCTGCATCATAGTCCTGATGGAGGAACAAAACGTTAGTTGGACCATATGGCTTCTCTGGAAAACACCGCTTGTGTTTATCACCGGTTTGCTTATATCAACTAATTTCACAAGGAACAGGAGACAAGTAATTTGCCTGAGTACCACAGCTCATCTTTTTAAATATCACCTGTTCTGTCTGCCAGTTCCCTATCCCATGTACCCAAGACAACAATGGCAGCAGACTAATGCGCCAGGCAAACAACAACACAGCAGTAGTGTAATTCTAGAGAGCAAAGACCTGCTCTCACACAAGCACCCTTAGGCAGGAAAGAAGAGGGCTATACACGAGGGAGGGAAGAACTCTGCAGTTAAACATCATGCAGTAATTTCAAGCAGTTGCTTGAGGAGACAATCTAGAAAATATTCCCAAGTTACGTATTTCTCATAGAATTCACTTAAAACATCTAGGAGTTTTATTTCAAGTGAAGATTTGAACACAAAAATATAAGCAAATAAGGCAATTAAATAAGCTATCCAAATGATATGCTCTCATTCCTTTCCTGCTTCTTCAGTATGTTATTCTACCTGATATCAAGTCTAATGATAGTAACTGACTATAGTAATGTTGTTCGGAGACAGTAAAACTCAGGTTTGCTTAAGAGCCCACAACTGCCCAAACACACCAAATACTGCCCAGTTTCCGATGAATTTGGATGCTGAGTAAACCACATATCACCTGGCTGCAAGTATTACACAAACCCAAATTCATTCCATCTCACACTCAGTGCCTTTTTATTTGTTTGAATCAGCAACTTGGTCACCTTCACCCTCCATAAAATCAGCAGTGAGAAACTCACTGAGCCTGAAATCCTCCTTCTCTTCTACTGTGCTCCTCTCCTGCTCCCAAACAATGCAGTTGCACAACTCAGCTGAGCCCGGACCATGAGACACAATTTTCTCAGGAATGGGACGTGTCAGTATCGCTGAAAAGCTGCAGCGCTGACACACAGCACTTTCTTGGTTTTTGGAGAGCGATAAAATTGCTGAAGGTTGCCAGCGACAAGCCACACCATAGTAACTCCGTTTTGTGCGACGGGGAAAATCTCAGCTTCCACATTGCAACTCTGATATAGCTCCATTTTTCCCAGCAAATGGCAAAACCGCACACCTTCATGCGAGAAAGCAGAGCTGCACCATCACTCAGATCACGCGCTCAAGTCAGTGACATGAAGGGTGGTCCCTGACAAAGAAACACCAGTTTGCTCTGATATAGAGTTAAAAAAAGAATGAAGTACAATTTACCCCACGTTTCTTGATGGCCCTGTTAAGCAGTCTCACAACATCCGCTCCCTCCACTCCGCTCGCTTTGAAGCGCTTTGTCCAGGTTATCAGAATACCCTGATGAAACAAGAGAGCAATATTCAACAGAATGCCACCATAAAACACACATTTATTTGCTTTTTTTTCCTTAAAAACAAGATTTTATACTTCAAATGCATCTTCGGGTCTCTCTTCTTGTATGACCTAAACAACCTGAGACAACTGGCGGTCTTTGATTCTCATTACAGTAAGCTGAAACATGGGAAATTATTTCCTCTCCCTGGCTTGTTTGCATTTTGTATTTTCAGCCCACTCTTCTCCCTGTTACTCCTCGACAGTTTTTTTCTTGGAAAACCATTTAATCCTTTTGGGCCGTGGAAATTGACTGCTTTCAGAAAAAGCTGACTGCGCGGGACTGCCTAAAGAGAAGGGATGTGATGTTTGTACGCCCAGGACTCGGCTGCAGCGAGGATCAGACTGCTGCACATTTGCTGCCTGGAGTCCCAACTGTCCGGGCTTGTTTCACTGTGGGATCGTGTTTATGGGTCGAGGCAAATGCAAATACTGGAAATGTAGCAATGTGTGTCCCCAACTTACAGCATGGATCAAAAAGGAAATGCTGGTATTGAATTCCTTGTCTGCAAACTGTCGTAAAGATCCTGCAAACCCCCCAAGGTGATGACTACATCTGATTTTTTTTCTATTTAGATAATGCCTAGCTGATTTGGAGCATTCAGTCTATAAGTAAATAATAATAAAAGAGAGAAAAGAGCATTGACAGTAGTCAACAGGAAAGATGATTCAAATCAGCTCATCTTTTCATACCCATCACAATATTCACGTCTATCACAACAAGAGTCCAAGAAGCTAAAAACCAGAAAAGCTGAAGCCTATAGGCGCAAGCAGCCATTGCCCACATGTACGTTTGTCCATACCTCAGCTTAAAAATCAACCACGTCTTGGGCATGTTTTACCTTCCCAACTGCGATAGCATTTAGCCCCAAAGCTACAGGGGACAGAAGGATTAGGGCAGCTCTTTCCAGACCAGGAGGTATTCCTACCACTAAACCACAAAAAATCAGTTTGCCTAAGTTTTGCCCCTGTGCCATCCTCGTAGCAGCATTTTGAAACCCAGCAAAAGCCTGTGCTGCTGAGCAGGAGAACCACGGGCAAAGCCCACTCTGCAGTCACAGCTTTAATGGCCAAAAAGGCCCCTTGGTCCAAGTAACTTTTATCATTCAGGAAACAGGTCAAACCACGCTGGCAGAGAGCAGCTCTTCTCAGTGTGAGCAGCCACCGTGCTGGAAGGATTTTTTGCTTCAGCAGCAGCAGGGAAGAGTCCTTGGAGTGCAGCAGGGTTGAGCAGGACCCAACCACACAGTGCCACCTTGTCATTCTCAGAGAAATCGGGGACCATCCTACCTCCTTCTGCTCACCAAGCCTGAGAAACCAGCACCCAGGCAAGCACAGCCTCACAGAAGCAGCAATCCAGGAACAAGTCTGGCCCACAGAATCCGGAAAAATATATTTTTCAAAGGCCAAAACATATCACAAAAACTCTCAGAAAAAGAGAGTCCACTCTGCCAACTGCTCCTCTCCAAGTCTCTACAGGTGTCTCCAGCCCACCTCACATGCTACCTGCCTGCCCCGGCCCCACACAAGCATGACTTCATCGCGGCTGGCTCGAGCAAACCAACCTGCCCACCAAGTGCCTTTCATGCAGCCAAACACATTTTCACAAGGGCAACTCCAATTCACACTCTCCTCCCCAGCACAGCTCTGCCACGGTCAGTAGTCTGAGCCTTACCCATGCACCACGGCTGTGCCAAACATCAACCCATCTCTTCTGAACCGATGCAGGAAAAGGCAGCGCTCTGTTCTGAGCTACATTCAGACCCTGAGTTAGTAAGCACCCTTGGTTTTAGTTCTCAGCATCGCTCTAGAAGTATGAAACATAATAAAAACCATGCCTCACCTGGCCCTCCTCAGCACCAACACCTGGGGAGCTGTTGCACCAGGCTAACCTAGAGACCTGCAAGCTAGAAAAAAGCAGGTCGTGCTTTAACAGTGCAACCTCTCAGCGTTTTGGGCGGATTTAACTTTCCTGCATTAATTAGCTACACCGTTGCCACAGCAACGCTGTACCAGGAGGCTTGCCGAGTCATTCGTGCTATAATGAGCAAAAGAAGGAAAATATCGTAGCATCCTTTGTCATGGGAATCTCATCAGTCACTTCCTACAACACTGGTTATCTCCATCCCTTTTTAAAGCACGGCGCTCCCAGGTTGCCCTGCCCGATCCCCCTCGGCGCTGAGCACCCAGCCAGTGGCACAGCTTGGCACCGCTGCTCAAGGAGGGAGACCCTGGTCTGGACCAGTGTGTGTGCACCCAGGAAGTTCAGCAAAACACTGAGCAAGCACTGCTGGGCCGGGTCCCTCCCAGTTGTACCCCACGGAGAGGTGAAAAAGGCTGCACAGGAGGCAGGCAAAACCACTGCCGTGTTTACACGGTAAACCGTAATACCAAGGAGCTGAGGCAGAGGCAGTAGGAAACATCAGATGCCTCTTCATCATCTGTTAACCGGATCTTTCAGACAGAAACATAAACACAAAAATGAAGGCTGACAGTGAAATATAAAACACTCATTTATCCGAAAATGAGACCTGTCTGGGATACGGCAGTGTTTTAATAACACAGTGCCTCTTCCGCCTATTACAAAAATTGTGAAATCTTCTTACCTCATCTAGCTTGGATTGTCGACACGGGAAAGAAAACGTAAACCCTACTGGCAATTTCTTGTCTTTGATTTGTTGTTTCTCCATAAAGTCTCCCAGGCATTCAGCAACATGATCAAAAAGCTGTAAGAAAATGGAAAGTATAAAACTACCACGATTAGAGATACAGTTTCAGGAAGCAAATATTTCAAACCGCATATGAAAACTGTACTGGGTGAGGGGAAAGGGGAAAACATCTGCTCCTAATTTTAAAAGATATATAAATGACATAGCTATGAAAATACTCTCAGGCAGTGTATATTAATACCTTAATAATTAATAAATTATGAAATACATTGTCCTTTTATGCACCTAATTCTGCATGGCGTATTTTACATCCATATAAAAAAGCTTTTCCTGAAACAGGCGGCGTGTGGCTCTCGAGCCTGCCATAACCTTTCTACTTAACATTTGATGAGAACAAAAATGTTCTTTTAACCTTTCAATAACAGAAAGGAGCGTCTCAAAAGAACACTTGGGATCCAGTCCCACACGAGGTTGAGCACTTTTACAGTTATGCAGGGAAGACCAATATCTGCTTCACTCAAGCACTGCTGAGGCCAAGGAAGCCAGCACTTTGCAGAAGCCACCCAAAAGGACATCGTGTCAAAACTACTCCTAAAGCCAGACACGCCTTGAACTGACCCGTACCAGAAATGGGTGTCAAACCTATGAACAAGTCACCACCTGCCCCAGAAGATAACTGTGCTTCACATTTTCACTCCCTGAA
>RSEF01000006.1:12022201-12120700 GCA_003993805.1 Himantopus leucocephalus | reverse complement strand
ACAAACCACCACAAAAAAAACCCACCACCCAAACCAACCCTCTCTGCAGCACTGGTGGGACGACTCCAGGAAAACTGCCCAGAAGATTGGGGATAATTGGGAGGGACTACAAAAAGATATCTGTTGGTTGCAATTAGCCTGCGCAGCTTTATTAAGCACAATTTACAGAGACTTGGAGAGACGGGGAAGCACTACAGACAGGCTGCACCAATTACAAAAAAAATGAAGAGGAATATTTTGCCGTTCGAAGCAGATCGAGAAGAGGTGTCTGTAGCATTACAACTTAACAGAACACCTTAAACTCATTCCTAAAATGAGATCAGAATTGATTAAAAGCCGAAGTACAGTAGTTTCCCAGGGAAAATGTTGCCATTCATTGTCCTGGGCAAATCAAGGACATTTCACCGAGTGCACGCAGTGAAACGGCATGGGAAAGCAACCCACACTGCTGCACTTCTGTAAGGCTATTTTCAGCTGTCCAGATGAAGGAGAGAGAAAAAGAAGTTATGAGAAGAAATATAGTTAAATAATAAAATATGCTTACTTCTGTAGGAGAAACACAGAAATAACAGGAGCGTTATGTTTTTATTATGCTTTCCATGTGAAAGTATTACAAACAAAAAACAGGGATTCAAGACAGCAGGAAGCAGAAATATTGACTGCAGATGTTGCTACAAAAATCCCTCTCATGCAATGAACTGTGACTGCATAGAGAAGAAACGGGACCTGCTTTCTAAGTCCAACTGTGAAAGATCCCCAGGCATTCCCAATGCACTCTGGAAAGTCCGTGCACCTGCCGGTGTTTGCCTGTGCGGACCCGGCGCAATGTGCCGAAGCTTGTTTCTGCAAGCAATGCGCGGCAAGGCATTAGGGGTCTGGGCTGCCAGCCGGGGCACGCGAGCGGAACCCGTCCCGCAGCCTGCACGGGCAAATGCGGTTAACTATTAGCCACGTTCTTGACACCACAGTAGCAGTGTCGGGTCAGTGATGCACACACAGTCTGGCTGTGCTACTGTTTTTAATCATAGAATCACAGAACGGTTTAGGTTGGAAGTGACCTTGAAGATCATCCAGTTCCAACCCCCTGCCATAGCAGGGACACCTCCCACTAGATCAGGTTAAAATAAATAAAGCACAGGGGGAAGGCATTGCTCAAAAGGAGAAAAGAAAGAGAGGAGGCATTTATTAATTTTGCTACCTTTGAGGGTCATAAGATTTCTTCCTATGGAGACTTGAGAACCCATCCATATGCACCCGTGCCCAGATTAACATCCAAACCTTACAAATGCCAAATAACTCTGACAAGACAGTATAGGCAACATTGCAAAGTTCCTGAGGATTTCATTAAAGCAGGGCGGGTGGATTGAGGAAAAATCAAAATTCCCGTCCACCCACAAGTGAGTGGTAGGGAACAGTGCGAGCCCACTATTTTATCAAATGTCAAAGAGATGGACAGAGCGAACGCCACAGCCAAGAGGAAAGGACCAGTCAGATTTTACACCTTTATAGACCCAAAGCGATATAACCACGGGTCGACGAGCAATATGATATCAGGCTTCATTACTTCCCCTGGCCATGAAGTTGCGTGCTCAGGTTGGGCTCCAAGAAGCCTCCACAAGGATGAATTTGGCTGGCAGCCAGCAGACTTTGGCAAGCAACTGCAGATCTGAGCTCAAGCTCAAGCCCCTGAACGGGGAAGATTTAAGGAGCAAGGAAACCACAGCTTCAGATCGGGAGGACAGCCACGAATCCATAACCTACCTCCAGTGGCAGTAGAACACAAAAAGCAACACCAAAATCAAGCCTCAGGCACGTTCCCATTTGCTGAGTTGACACGGAAGACAGGCTTCTTACAAATTTTAGACACTGCTGAAGTCAATGAGAGTTTTGCCCTTGACTTTGACAGGGAACGGTCTCTGACTCGCAAAGCTGTCAGCCCATGCCTGACAGATGGGCAAAAATAGAAGTTTGAATGCAATGAGGTAGAAAATACCAAAACGAACCGTGCTAGTGAGGCATGAAGCCATAAATCACAATCCCTTCAATAAGATGATTATATATTAGGCTTTAAGAGTATAACTCACTGAAGTTAATGACACAGCTTGCTGAAAACATATTAGTATCCTAGCACGGGCAGGCAGTTCAGTCCAAGCATTCCTTTAATCTGGCTCAGAGATTTCAGAGAACCTCAACCGTACGCATCAGTCGTAAGCACCAAATCACCACCTGCCTGTGCACCTCTCGGGCATCCCCCATGCTTCCCTGTGACTAAGTCTCACAGCAAGTGTTTACTAGTCATGGCTCTGGATATCGTCATGGGACAACTTTGAACCTGGATGCAATTCTGATGATGCTTCCAGTTCTCCTCTTCTTTTCCTGGTACTTAAATACCGGGAGCGACTGTCCCCTCCAGAGTCAGTGGAAGCCTTGCTCTCCTCTCTTTCAGTTTAAAAGGCATGACAAAGCCTATCAGTCTGAGCTCCACGCTGCTGGTTACCAACATCCAAATGGCCTTCGGATATTTAAAAATTAGAACGTAAGCACAACAGAGCCCTGGAAAGAATGCAGACCTGGTGTCTTTCCTGCCCTTTCCTGGCTTCTCCTCACCACCCTTACCGTGTCTCCATCGAGTCTCACCTTAAGTCAACCTGCCTTGCTTCCCCCAGGACAGACACATGCGGGCAGCCCTGCCGCTTGTTGGTCTCCAGTTCCCGACACCCCTCGATGGACAAGCAAACCCATGCTCCAAAGCTGCCTCCAGGCAGCCCACCCAACTCCCCTGCCTCCTCCAGCAACAGGCAGCTCAGCTGCCCTCCGTGGGAAAAGCCGCTGCATGCCTTTTTGGCCAGATGAAGTAATAGTGTTGGGAAGAAAGGTATTTTATTGCTGTGGTTCAGATATCACAGCAATGCTTGTATCAGTGCTACTTACAAGCCATGATTGCTATCTTACACTCACTATTGCATGGGAAAGCAGCAGCAGTTATTAGATACATACATTAAGGGTATTAAGGTGACTACAGAAAGTATATTAAGGGTAGAAATGCTGTTTGCACCGTTTTTCTTTTTTTCCCCTTTGGTTTATTCTTGTGAAACAAGCTAAAAGTTTCCTGCTAAACAGCACCTTGTTCTAGTAAAAAGTGTAAAAATCTGGCTTTGTCCAACAATGAAAACTACCTGGTTTGTCTTACACTGACATGGAGACAAATCTGTCAGTAAAATATTCATTGTAATCTACTTCCTGATCATAAATAGAGAAGAAATTCTTCCAAAGAACCCAATTTGAAGTCCAAGTAAATGGATCCAAACTTTTTCTACTCTTGGAACATGGGAGACTGAAAAAAGACCCAATCATTTATTCAGCAAAAATTAAGTTGAAGTTGTGCCAAAACATTCTATCAGCTTCCTGTAATTTTTCTAATGTACTTGTACTCTTCACGAGTGCGGAGTATCTCAGACTGCCAGGACAGATGCGTGGCTGTCATGGGTATTTCTATCCCTCATCTAACATTACAAGTGCAGGGTTGGCCATGCTCGTTGCTTACAAAGACTAAGTTGTTTTTCTGCTCTCCACTCCTATCCATGGAAAGTAAGTTTACTATAAAAATCAGAATTTTTACTTATAGGCCATTTTTCCCCTAAGTCAGCCAAAAGTCTCCCACACAAAGACAGCAGATTTGCAGCACTCACGCATGCTCTATTGCACTAACTACTTGCTTGTCTATTTTCAGTATCAACAAAGAGCTGTAGTCGAGTCCGTGCACGCTGTTGGTGCAACTGTTATGATGCTAAGGTCACTCTTGTGGTCTGTTTCTAAAATGTCACCATGAAAGCAGCTAATTCTTTATAGAGACATCCTCAGGAAGAGAAGCTTACCCGTGTTCCGCTGCCGTGCATGATATCTTCAGGCGTATTATAAATTTCACTCTCCATTTGTACCGTCTGCTTTTTTTCGTGCGATACCTTCACCCGCAGAATTCGGAAATAAGAACCACCAAGATCCAGTGCAATGAAATCTCCTTTCTCTATGTGGAAAACAAGACACAAGTGATTAAAAACTGTATGCAACGCAAATCTGGGAAACATTATGCTCTGTTAAGTATACCGTATGGGCAAATGCCCAGTGCCTACAGCAAGAAAGTTCTAGCTGCAGGACGTCCATGTGAAGCATCAACCTCATTCCCTGCAATTTAACATGAAGTTGATGAAATGGCAATGCCAACCACCACTGATACGCTTGCAACTGCAATGAGGGTTTAGCCAAAAAGAATGGGCTAACAGTGGACAGTCTGTATCCAGATCCCATGATGAAGCTGGCAGAACAAAGATCTCAGGAGAAAGCCAAAAAGATGTTGAAAGCTGAGACCATAAAATGAAGGGGTGCCAGACCACTGATGAACAGTCTTTCGCTGTATATGAACCTGTGTCATTTCAGCAAATAACAGTGAACGGTGGCTGCATTGTGCACTACTCTAAATTCAACAAATTACACACATTATTTCACCTCCCGAAGCTGAGATCCACAGCAAACTGCAGTCAGGTAACAGAAGTCAGAGAAACGACAGTGAAAAATCGTGAGGTGGCCCTGCACTGCTGCAGGAGTTATTCAGAAGTTGCAATCCCTTGCCCAGAGCTCCTAAATAACTCCCCGGGAGCCACAGAAAGAGTTTGGATACCTCCATCTCCATCTGTGGTGGAGAGGGATTTGGATTTCAAAGGTCTGAAGCCAAATCCACTACCTCCCCACCTCCACCGACTTCAGGGTGCAATTTGGGCCCCAGAGATGTGTGGTCTGGCTATCTGAAAACTGACACCTCCAGCACTCCCTGGAGAGCAAGGCAAATATATTTGACGGAACAGCTTGTGCTATCTCGCCTTATCAAAGAGGGAGCAAACAAAGACCGTGATCGTTAAAGTCTGCAAAAAGATAATATTCAGGGAAGCGGTGCGCACACCTCACCACACAGGAGCGCGTGCCTAGGCTGCCGTTAATCACCGAGGCTCTTTGCAAGCATCCCCGTCTGCGCACGGCATCCCCAGGCTCATGGAGGCTGCTTGGAGGGTGGTTGAAGCAGGGGCGCACAGCGCTTTCTCCTCCTGGTTTCCTCATCGATTTGTACTTTTCGGCGGTGTCAGAAGAGCCCCAGCACACGGCAGGACGAGCTGCCTCCCCCCATCCCGCACCACCAATGCGTATTGCCAGTCCCACCCTGTGTCGCTCTTTGGACTCTTTTCAATCTGCCTTCCAATTTTAAACTATGACTTTGGGAATGCCGTTCCCAACATCACCGTTTTTCCATTTCTACCTAAATTCAATGCGGAAAGACCTCTAGCAGTTGGGAAGACCTGTACCTTTTCATGTGTTACCTCAAACTTCGTCTCAGCTCTCAGAGCCTTCTGACCCCACGCCATCACCAAAATATTGGGGATGCAATTTATCCACGAGGATTTCCAGACCCAGACTTGCCTCTGAGATTACTCTGCCCAATCTCAGACTAAAACTCCCGAAGTCTGGCTTAGGGAGCTGCTCCTCCTCATTGTCCTCTGCACCTCCAGGAGCCCCATCCTGCTCAAAGGGGATGAGCTGGACGGGGCGTCCCTCGGGGCAGGAACAACCTAAGAGAGGCAAAGACACTGCAAAAGCCCTTACAGTTTTCCAAGGTTGCAGTGTAACACAAGAAACAAAACACTGTCATGAGAGAAACCACAAGGAACAACAAGCTCCATACAGAAGAACTTCGCGAAACGACAGTGGGAGCCCACAACTAATAATTTTACAATCCTCCTAATTTTACTGCATTGCAGTGCAACTTTTCTTTCTTGCTGCAAAGGGCAAACTCAGAGTTTGCCGAAATATGGATCTCGCAGCGCTTCCCTACCTGTTTCTGAGCAGCGTGGCTTTAAACATTGCTTTGCTCCAGTACACGTTATTTAAAACGTGAACATACCCAAACTGTAGCTGCAGTTCCCTTTGCCAGGTTCGGCATAACAAATTCAGCAACTCATAACCCCCTTCATCACAACAAGACCAGAAGCAAAACATTTACCACAAGTGTCTCATTAAGCCAAATACCCGAATAAGCTTTATCATACCAGCATCATTTGTGGAATGCAAGCCATTACTTCAAATAAATAATGGAAAAATCAACACTGGACCAGATGGCCCTTTTTCAAGCCTAAACGCACCTTGGTACATACCTCAAACAAACACTGCACTTCAGAAATATCTTCCCTGGCAGTAAATTAACAGATTATCTTGTTTGATTTTCAGCACCATCAAGCTCATCGCAAGATAAAATTTATTAAGAATTACCCTTTTCAGTTTTTAACTCTGAGAGAACTCTGAAGAAAGAACTCTCAGCCAGAATGTAAAGCTTTCTGTGTGCAAAGTAGCAGTTTTCTTCCAGTGTACTTCAGGAATTAAACCCAGGTAGCAGCACTTAATCTATGCTTTAAAACACCAAACCTGCTGTAAATTAATTTAGGAAGATCCTCTAAAAGCATTTTGAATTAGCTTGAGATACTGTTCCGGGCACTCTGGGCAAAAATCCTTGTGGCTTTCATAAATTAAACAACTCTGAAAGAAGAAAAAAAAACCCTGCAAACANAAAAGCATTTTGAATTAGCTTGAGATACTGTTCTGGGCACTCTGGGCAAAAATCCTTGTGGCTTTCGTAAATTAAACAACTCTGAAAGAAGAAAAAAAAACCCTGCAAACACCAACATCTCCAGAGTCTCCCAAATTATTACTCAAAAGCTCCTTGTTAATAAAGTACACAAGCAGAGGTCTGAAACTAAACAAGGGTATTTTTCTGAACAGTCAGCTCTCATAATAATAATCAGACTGAGAGGAAAGAGCTTACAAGGCAGTAATTAGAGAGGGGCGAGAGAAAAGGGCAGGCTTTCAGCCTCTGGCTTTTACGGAGGGACAGCTGAAGGCAGACATTCCCGCCGGCCGGGAGCCGAACCCAATACTTCGGGCAGAGCAACAGGGACACATCCCCCAGAGCCTTTTGGGGGAAGAGGGAAGGGAGCTCCACGCCTGCCCTGGCTGCATCTGTGCGATGGCTGAGCCAGATGTGGCAGGCACATGCAGGTGAGTCAGGGAAAGAAATGCCGTGACACCCACCCACTGCAAATATTGCTCATACCTGGGGTCAGAACATGCCTTTTCTAGGCAAGTTATGGAATGGTTTTGCCTGCATCTCTAACAGCTATTCAAAGAGACACTCGCAACACATGTATACAGATTATTATCGTGTTACACAGGAATCGTCTGGGGCAAAGCACTGCCTTGCTCTAAACCACGCTGCAAAGACCCTGCCCGCAGCGTGCCTGTGCCAGTGGGGCCGGCAGGAGCCAAATGGGCACAGGACCAAGGACTGAGCACCCCGTGCACAACACACAAGGTTGCTTTTTTAAGCAGGTGTGTAATACATGATCTAAAATGAATGCCTTGACATACAGACGTGCATACACGCAGACCAGGGCTACCCACTGCTCTGGCTCGTGCTCGGTCCCAGCAGCATCCAGCAATCTCTCCCACCTCTCCCCGCCGGGCGCAGATCCCCTTTTCCCCATGCCATATTGCATCTCAAAGTCTCCCCAGTTTGTGCCATGGAATGATTTGCAAAATTATTTGACTCGCTGCAAGCAGCTCAGGCTTGCTAACCTGCAGTGCCTGATGGAGCAGGGTCCTGGGGACAGGTCTGTACTCAACCGAATTCAAACACACAGGAAGGAAAAAACGGGGATTCCAGAGTCAGTAAAGATGCTCGGATTCCATCCATGCAAAAGCTCTCAAGTCACCTCACCCTTAGAGCAACCTCTGCCCGTGACCCAGCTGTGTGTGGCAGCTTCTGGCTTTCTCACCAGGCTGCAAATTTCAACACAACAATTCAACATAACAGCCAGTAGTGCTAAATTAAGGGAAACACAGGATTCAAGCTTGTTCTCCCTTTGTTGTTTCTTTATTTTAGACAGAGAATCATGTTTCAACTAAAAAGCTTAAGGTGGCGGAAAGCAACAGCAAAGCAGAACTATCAAAGATTTCCACCTGCCAGACAGGACCAAGTAACACAAAACACCGGGCTTCATGTTCTTTCACCCAATAAATTCTTGATTTTAGCTCAAAAAAAGTGTCAGAATAGGTAACAGTGTTGTGCAGTTCTTGCAACTGTGCAATTTCTGCACGCAGGGACATAACTTGTAGGTACCAAACTACAGTTAACCAACTTATGCTACATAAGAAGGAAATCCAGTGTTACCACTAAATAATAAACACTATTATATACTGTCTATAAATACACTTATATACTCTACATACAGTATTTATTTTTTTATAAACACTAAAATAAGTAATAGCGGCAACCTTGGTCTCAAATACGAACACAACATCTTTTTGGTTTCTGATAGCTCTCTGTGCCACTTTTATCAGGTACAGTGAGCACAGAAAAACAGAGTCCTACATCTGGGTAGAAAAAGCTCAGTACACCAGAGCAGCAGCTTTGGAGCCACACACTACGGCCTCCTTGAGTTCTGCGAGTTTGCCCTATGACAGTCTGCAAGAGGTAGCTACAAAACGCAAAACAATTGCCAGGCAAGTCAAAAATTCAGCATATAAGGGTTCACATTTCCACTGGGGAAAAAATAAGGAGGACAGGAGATGTTGAATCAAACAGCAAATGACTAAAAGCCACTGCATTTGTTAAGGCTCTAGATCACATGAGTATGAATTGCATAAATCAAAAATCTTCCTATGTGAAGTATTGACTGTTGGCAGACAAATCTCAGCGTAAATGTATTGACTGTTAGTGGACTGACTGCTAGGAAGGGCTCTTCCATTGGCATCAAAGTGGGTTTGACACAGGAAACACAAAATCCTCCAGCATCTGTGGGAACAGACTGGCACACAGAGGGGAGGCTGTCTTCGAAATGTTGTCCGGGCTTGCCAGAAAGCAAATTGCTCTTGTTCTTGGTAGTGCATTGGTGTATTTCTAACAGGTTTCCCACAAAGCACACCATGTTTAGTACTCAGCTCCTTACCTGAACCATCAGGAATGGACCTCACAAACGTAGGAAGCATCTTCACCGCAGCTGTTGGGTTAAAATCTCTGGAGAGGCCGTTCTTCATCTCTCTCCTGAAGCGAGCCATAATGTCTATCAGCGTTTCGTCAGAGAGCCGCATGGCGTAAAGGTATTTATCAATCTGGGGAAAAAGACAAACACCACCACGGAGTGAGAAACTGCCTTGAGGTGCCCAAGTGGGGCTATACCTCTCTTTCATTGCAAGAATAGCGTATAGCCCCAGCTTGGCCCCCAGGCTCTGGCCACACGGACAACACAGCCACGCACTTTGTGCCTTGTCTTTTGACTCAAAATCAAGGAAAACATGCAAGTGCTAGGTCCTACATGAGCTGAAGCCCACCCCATCCTACTGCCTTCCCAAGGCAAGACCCAGTCCCACATCACTCTGCCTCCTCTTTTCCACCCAACCCAGTTCACCCACAGCCTCACACCGCTATCTCCAGCCCTCGCCCCACTTCTCAGCTCTCCTGACTGTCCATGAGCTGGAACAGCTGAAGCTAAAAATCCCTCTTTTGGCACCTCGTCCCTGCTGGGGTGATGTGGGTGTTGCTGCAGCCCACAGAGGTGCCTTTCATTGCGAAGGACTTGCCACAGCGGTTTCGGGGCTGCATCGCAGGCTGAGAAAAGATTTCTGTGTAGCAGACCACTTTCCCTATCTCACTCCAAAGCTGTCACAGCCAGAGGGTCAGGAGAGGCAGAACTTGGCTGTGGGCAGGTAGCGTCTTCCTCCTCAAGGTAAAACATCAAATTAAGAATTGTTGACTTCTCCCTTGTGGCTTCCCAAGACAGGAACTTTCTTTACCTCCCCGGAAAAAGAAGGCGGTTCCAATTTTCCAATAACATTGCTTTCTGGAATATTACACCCATCTGCAGCACCAGGAAGAGCAAGAGACAGTTCAGTGCCTCAAAAATACAACTTGGCCTTGGGGGGTTCTTGCTAAACGCACATGTCCCACCCCTTCTACCTCAGCTGCCAGTCTATTCTTGCCTTGTTTCATTATCTGCCTTGGAAATTTGGTTCTGCAAACAGCTCAGACCGATGCCACACCTTTGGGATCACTTTTGCTTCCAGCTTAGCAGGACCAAGAAAATAACACCCTGCCCATGTTTTCTGTCCTCAGCAAAACCGGAAAAGCCACCTCATTTTAAACCCCGGGCCATCTCTGTGCCAAGGCCTCCTGCGTCTCCTTTGCTGCTCTGGAAGCCTTGAGAGCAACTCATCTCTCAGCTGGCGTTATATCCAATGCCACGATAAAACACCCCACGCGAAACGTATGTTTGCAAGTGCTCTATATACCGGGGACTTTGAGACGGGAAGCGATGAATAATGCCATTCACGAAGGAAATGCAGACAATCAAAATGTAATTAAACCCTAAACTGACGGTAAAACCAGCGCCAATTTAATTGCTCCTGCAGAAAGTACTTCTGTCCGCACGTAGTCGAGGTCTGCACCAAAGATAGCGTACCTCCCCGAGCCAGACGCCCTCCCACCATGACCAAGCATTTACAGAGCCGAGGGAGGAAGGCATGGATGGAGGATGCTGCTGGGCGCAGCTACCCGACCTGATCCTGAACCAGCGGGCTGGGGACCAGGCAAGCCCGAGCCACGGGGACCGCCGCCGGAGGCTGCACAAGCGGTGAAGCGTTCAGTGCCATCTCTTGCCGAGGAAGAGCAAAACAGTCATCAGAGAGACGCTAAGTGCAACAACATGAAATGATACCGCGCATTTGCTCCACGCAGCAGTGAAATGATGGTGCAGGCATACAGCTAAAAGGCAGGAGAAGAGCTGAGCCCAGGTTCTCTGCAACCGGGGCCAAATGCAAGACCCCAGGGCAGCATCCCCACATCCCAGCTGTGGCCTGTGCTGCCCCGATGGGCTGACAGCCCCCTCGCAGCGACAGCCACTGGTGTCATTTCACTCCAAGGACAACAACCTGGATGGGATGCAGCCTCTCCACAGCCCCAAACGCTGCGGGGATGGATGCAGAGGCTGGTGTCAGGCTGGGCAGGAAGGTCTCTCCTCTGCAGCAAACCCTGCCGTAGTTGTGGGGTTTTTTTAGCAGAGAGTGTCAAGCCAATGATGTCAGAGCACGAGGTTATTCCCTTTTAAAGGCAGGGGGGAACCCTCTTAATTAAGGCTGAGCTTTCAGCAGCCCACGCTGCCGCTCAGAGGCCCGATTCCCCAAATCTCCCAGTGAAAGCTACACTAACACATCATTCACACAGTCAGACTTCACCGTGCAATTAAAATACCCCTCTACAAAGCCCCACCGCCGCATCCTCCTCCCAAACACAGGGCTGAAGGATTCCTCCCCCCACCAAAAGCCCTGTTGTGAACGTAGGTTTCGGCGTTTGCACGGTCAGGACCAGACGAGCCCGTTCCCCCCACCTCTGCCCCTGTGCTGCCCTCAGCATCGAGGGAGAATGGGAGGGAGGGCTCTTTTTTCCTCCTGTGAAAAACCAATGAGCGCCGGTCAGCGCCCTTACATAATTGGGCTGGACCCTCCTGCCTGCTGGGAGCATCGCCTCGCGTTGCATCGCGTTGCGTCGCATCATCGCATCGAGGCCATCTTCACCGCTGAGACTCACGGGGCGGTGAGGGGGGAGAGGGGGGAAGATGGGTACTAAACCTCGGGGTTTGAAACAAAATCACTCCTGTGTGTTACAGTTTCCAAAACTAAAAAAAGAAAAAAAAAAAAAAAGCAGTTTTTTTTCTCCCAGGCAGGAAAGGGGTTAGTCATGCCGGCAGTGCAGCTGCAAGGGAAAAAGCACTGCTCTCCTGCACTGGCAGCACAGACAGCCCTCCGGGGGAAAACCCTCAGCAAATAGCCATAAATAACTGATGGGGGGGAGCTGGAGGCTGGATTATGGGATGGAGGTTTAATAACTCCCCGCTCTGCCTGCAATAAAAGCCGATCAGAAAGTAAATCGCAGCCTTATCCGAAGGGAAGCAGCGGAGGGGCCGGCAGGGACGGAGATGGGAGCTGCTGGCAGCACCCAGCTGGACCCGTGGACCCACCGAGACTCCCATGGCTGTGGCCCCGTGGGAGACGGGTGCCAGCCCTCCCTGGGAGATGATGGAGAGTGGGAGCAATTTCAGGTATGCAGTTATGTGGGCAAAGAGCAGAAAACGCTCCTTCATTTAGCTGCCATCTCAGAGCCAAACCCCCCCCAGGAAGGGTATCTTCCCAGAGTGCCACTAAGGGAACCCTCCAAGAGCTCAATGACTTCTCTCTTTTTCTTTTTTTTTTTTTTCCTTAAAAAAAAAAAAAAAAAACCAGCTAGACAGAATCTGTGAGTGATATTTTAAAAAAGGATTTCATAATTCAAGCCATATGCACCTAATTTTTCTTGGTCACATAGGAAAGCCTCTTTTTGTCCTTGGGGAAAAGAAGTTTCTGAAATTCCAGCAATGGCACCAGCCTCCGCGGGAAGTTGTGAATAATCATAAGCGCATAATGAAACAGCACTAAGGGCCATTCCTTAAACACACACCTCATTCCCCGGACACTGACAACAGTCAATGGTATCCAAAAACAGAGCACTCCCGCAACAATTTCAGAAAAAATTAGCGCCTATTTTACTGACACAGCCTTTGCACGAAAACCCTTCAGCATGTAAACATTTTTCTGCAGAGCTAATCATACTCCATGCTCCTTTCAGCATCAGGAAGATTCATCAGGAGCCAAAGCGTGTTAAAACAAGTAGTTTAGACATCCTGAAACTGTTTGTGCTTACTTATGATTTATCCGATTGGTTCCTAAAAAGCCTTTATACTGGCAGGTCACAGCTACAGGCCTTTTTTTGATGCCAGTTGCTACATTTTACACCCCATTCCATCACGTTCTTTTCAAGGTTAAACAACATTTAAATGTGACTCTTGGATTGCAAGATTTTTTTTTCTTCTGTTGTCAGGTAATAGGACAAAAAGGTATTGTTCCCCAGACAGACAGAAACCAGGCAACATCTAGAGGCTCCCTTTGCTGGAGCCAGCTACTGCAGGTACAAACCTGTTGGAAACAAAAGGTACTCCAAGGCGGTTTTACAAAAGCTCCCCTGCGCACAGGCCAGCAGCACAGACGCCAGGGGCACTCCGTGATGCCCATAACCCTGAGGATGGGAATCAGCCTTTTAGAGAAATTGGGGCCTCGGTTCGGGTTGTGCAAAGTCCTCTGTCACAGCGAGGATGCTGAGCTCCTGTTGCTGCCCCCAGAGGATCACAAACATTCCGGGAACAGATGTTTTCAAAAACATCTGGATAATTTATCCTGCATGGAGTAAAACCACAGGCGTATTTACATGGTATAGGGCATTGTACATTCATCGTACATTGCGGGCTTGCTTCTGCACAGTAGGGTCACATGCAAGTGCCCGTACACGTGGTTTCATGGGAAAATGCCCCCTTGCAGGGGCTGCAGGGCCACAGGGCTGCCAGCATGCGATGAACGACCCACACCTTCGATGCTACACATCCACCCTGCCTATTGCCCCTGCTCGCCACGACTCATCTGGAAAAATGTTCCAGAAACTGCAAATTTGAAATCAAATTGCTCTCAAACTTAAGAGGGTGTATAAAATCCAGCAAAACCAGTACAGAAGCACTAGCTCTTATCCTGAGGGCCTGAAACCACCAGCCCTATCTGTGCCCCTTGGCAGGGTTCCCACCACAGAAAGGCAGCGCTGAGCATCACTGCCATGCAAGGATGGGAACCCAAAAAAAGAAGGAAGGGGAGAAGGAGCCTCAGAGCAGTAGAGACCCGGTAGGAAATCCATTCCCAAATTCACCTCGTTGGTACTTTTAACCCTTTCCCAACCCCCCCTGTGACCCACAGCAGCATCCTCAAGGTGACCCGCCACCTGTGCCTCCAAATGCCGAGCTGATCGCTGCCATGGACCAGCGAGGCAGCGGAGCAGCTGCCGTGGCTGGGAGCCCCATGGGGGCAATGCCTTGGTCAGCAGCCCCCCGGCCACCAGCACGTACCAGCAGCAAGTGCTGCTCTTCCTGAAGCAGAGAGGAGAGGGAGGGACCTGAAATGAAGTCATGCAGGCACGTATTCCCATCAGCGGCATGCCGAGATGGAGCACAAACCCCATTGCCCTACAAGGAACCAGGAAGCAGAGCCCACCGGCTCCCAGTGGCTGTGGGGCAGCAGAGCAGCGGGGCAGAGCCTCTGACTGCCACAGAAACCCTTCCCTTACAGGACACACAAGAGCGAGAGGGCTCAATATCCGTTCCAAAAGGATATAAACAGGAAAAAGATACCTTACGTCCTCCAAAACCCGTAGCCTGCTTTTTTTTTCATTGTGTTTTTTTTTTTTATTTTATTTTTCAGACAAAACCAGATCAATCCATAAGAATGCTTTACAGCTCCCTGGCCAAACAATTTCCCGTGCCGTCACACAATAGCAGCCTCACGGTGCCAAACCAGCCTGCAATAAATAACCCCCAGGAACACCACAGAGTTTTCCCCCCCACCCCGTGCTTGCATACTCCCACCGCGCCTTCCCCACGCAGCCCTTCTGCTGCGCCTCAGCCAGCGCGCACCCTTGTGCTTATCTTGGGTTTCTAAATATAACAGGCCCAGCGAGACAGAGAAGGCCTTACCAGGCATGCATGCCTGGCACCAGCAGCTGCACTTACAAATCCTCCGGGAAAAGGAAAATAAGGGGCCCTGGGGAAAAGGGAGAGCCACGTACGCGGGGCCAGAAGATGCAGGGAGCTGCGGGCTGTGCGCAGCCTTCAGCTCCTCGCGAGAACCGCTGGGCAGAAAAGCAAGAGACCTAAACCACGGAAGGAGACGTGGAAAATATGCAGCGCTGCCTCGGATTTTATCCAACAGAGGAGCGGGCACGAGTGAGCATGTCTTGAGTGGGGCAGGATAGGTCACCCACACACAGGAGCTGAGGTCTCCCCAGGCATAGCTGGAAGCCCAAAGGCAGGAGGTGCTCTCCTCCCGCCGGGACAAGCCCAGAGAGCACTACAAATCAGCCCTGCTAACGCTGCCACTGAGGCTTCCCCAAAATATTTTAGGGAAACCTTCAGCAGGCGCTCAGCCATGTGCTTAGGTGGGTCACGCAGCGTCACCGGAGGAGGTGGCAGGGGGGAAGCCTCTGCTTCCTGACGTCAGCCCGGCTCAGTGATATTTGGAATTATTTTCCCAATTTGTGTCCCCACATCCCTAGCCCCAGGCTCTCCGCTCCCTACAGCTCTGCAATATGCTCAGCCGCGACCTAACTGCCATGTTTTTATTTATCCTCTGCTCTGCACCCGTTTCCTTGTGGCAGTGCTAAATCCCAGGGCTATACCAACCGTACAGCAGCAGTCACCTAATGCTAACGGAAAAGAAAAGAAGCCCATAGAAATACTTCTTCTTTTTAAGCACGACTGACAACCACTTCCTGTAAATTCAGACGCTGCAGTGACACATAATTCAAAAACTACCTGCTCTTCAGCTTCGTCACCCCCGTGCTGGAGTGACACGATGCCTGCAGGCACCCTGGGGAAGAAGGGGAAGTTCCCTCTCCAGGGATGCTGGTTGCCCACAGAAAGCCTGGAAGGATCATCATCACCATCACCACCACCCTCATCACCAAAGGCCCCAACTCCTGCCCGGTTTGGCCGAGCTGGGTTCCCGCGGCCTGAGCGGCGGCAAGCCGGTGTGCATCACCCGTACCCAGCAGCCTCCAACACCGAAACCCCACTCCGGGGATGCTTTGGAGGGTGGGAGGGGAGGCATCTGGCTGGGCTTAAAAACGGGTTTATCCCCCTTTCTCCCACAGCGGGGTCGCTATGGGGACAAAGCCATAAAACCGCCAGGAAGAAAAAAAAAAAATAATTAAAAAAAAAAAAATAATGTAACAAGCGGTCTGGCAGCCCCTCCGCCGGGGGATTTCAATGTACCTTTTTGACCTGGTCCTCCTTCAGCTCCGTGAAGTAGTAGGCCAGGAGCTGGGCGGCGATCATCCTGCCGGCTGCAGCGGGCGGCTCCGCGCACGCAGCGATGCGGCGCCCGGGGATGGCCGCGCCGCCGCCGCCGAGCGCCTCCCCTTCCTCCGCCTCCTCCTCCTCCTCCTCCTCCTCCGGGCCGGCCCCGGCCCCGCCCGCAGCCCCGCTCCCCCGGCCGGGCCGGGAGGTGGCGGAGGGGCGGTAGGGAGCCCTTTTCGGGGTTGTTTCTGGCAGGCAGAGAGTTGGGGTAGGGAGGAGGAGGAGGAGGAAGAAGAAGAGGAGGGGGGCAATGCCCTGTCGTACACCCAAAGGGTCTTGATACAGCAGGACAGGTTGCTGGAAAGGCTTTCCGCCGCTCTGCTGTGGTATGGGAAGAGGAAACCAAAATAAAAAACAAAAACCAAAACCCTAAACCAAAGGTGTTTTCAGAAGACCCTCTTTGCTCAGAAACCTCGGAGAAAATCACAAAACTGCAGGAATCACCACCAACACCCAGCACCCCCTGCGCAGATGCGATGCCTCCTCCAGGGTGAGCGGGACCCAGCCTGGACCCCCTGGGCTGCGGGCTGAGCTGCTGGGAGGCTTGCAGGGGTGCCCTGGAAAGCAGATAATTGCTTTGGCTGTTGTATTTTTGGGGATCCCACATTCATATTCCATCAGCAAAATCCCCACATCAAATACACTGATGGACAGGACCTCCCCTCCCCATGCGTGCTGCCCATGTCGGGGTGCATTCCCCAGCACCCCAAGGAGTCTTCCACCACTGTGAAGCCTCTGAAGGCCCCATGTCCACGTAAGCGAAGAGACGCAATGTCCCCTCCAAAAGCCCAAGGCCAAACACAGATGCCAAGGTGACACATGTCAGCAGCCCACGAGGTTTTTGCCTGCTCCCTGTCCATCTGCAGGGACAGGAACACACACCCATGCGAACAGCGGTGATGCTGGAGGCGTGATTTGCATAGAGATTGTCTACCAAAGTCCAAGTGATTAAAAACCTGTTTCTTGAGTTTCCGGCTTCCTTTTCAGTGCTACTTTAATTAAATGGTTGCACTGGCCAAAATCAGGAGCTGTTTTGGCAGACACATCCTCCTCCAGACTGCCCTAGTCGCTGTAGGCAGGGTGGGCAGGATTTCCTCCTCTGCCTCACCACATTAGCTTTAAGCTCATTCTCAGTGAGATTTTCATCAAGCCTTTTCACTGATGTGCGTGTGTTACTCCTGCTCATTCGTTTGGCAAGCTAATGAGCAAACATGCCTGCGCTCCGCGGCGCAGGCAGGCTGCCTCGCTGCAGGCGCAGCAGCATCGCCCTGCGACCAGGCACAGTTGGAGCTCGCGGGCGGCACAGAAATGTGGGGCTGAGTGGCATCGTCCTGACAGCGTTCGGCAACGTCACCCAATCCCTTACACAGGCTGACCAAGCTCTCGCTCAGATGTAATTCACTGTTCAGCCATGCTCCTCCTCTTCTGCCGGTTAAAAAACATCTTTAATTCCCAGCCCAGGCTCTCTTCTGTTTTCCATCCATCTGTCATCTGCTAAACCTTGTCTTTCAAGCTGAAATTGCTCTCCTTGCTCTCGGGTGTTGGCTTTCTATAAATATAGAGGAAAGTAACCGCATACATCCTCCGTTTTTGCTTCACTAGGCGAGACAGACCTCACTGTTTTTTGGTGTCCTTTCCCTGAAATGCCCAGGCTGGCTTAGCAGCCTTTTTCCACACTCACTCCAGCCTGAACTCCTCTCTATTGAACACAGCAGCTAAAGTCAAGTAAGTTATTCCAGAGAAGGCCAAAACCCCCACGCTGACATTCACGGTTCTCCTACTGGAAGTAAGTCACCAAACCCGTTCCCATTAACAACCACAAACCCCAAGGCTCCCAAGTTTAACCGGAATACCAAGATCCCCCCATGCCATCAGCCACTGCTCCCAGGAGACGGCAGACCTTTCACCCCACGCCAAAAAACACCCCTGTCCCTGCTTCCCCAGCGTGGCCAATGGAGTCCTGGCTGCCGGAGATGTCCTCACCAACAAGCTGCCCTGCAGCAGCCCAGATCAAAATTTAGAAGCAAAAAGTTGCTTTCTGCATGTGTCCATTTACATTTGCCTTTTGTTGCTGTATGGACACAGCCTGGCACAGCTCAATTCCCGCAAGCTCTGTGTTCACGGGGCTGCCTTTACACAAGGTTTACAAGCCCTACTCTCTATCCTCTCCAGCTCAGATACCTAAACTCCACCGAAATACACAATGCTCACCTCAGTTACCTTGCTGCAGGAATGCTCACTTACTCAGTTAAAACACTGGGACACAAGCTCCAGCTGTTTTCAACTAATCTTTGACCAAATGAAAGCAATTCAAACCATCCCCTCTGGCTCTGAAGGAATTTCAATCAGCCAGCTAAGAGTTTGGGAAGTCAAAAATATTCAAAGTGGTTATGAATAAGAATGGTCTTCTCTTTAACACGGCAGCTGTCTTAACATGCAAGAGGAGGACAAGTTTGTTCTCTTCATCTGCCAAAACAGTGACTTAGAAGTGAATTGAAAATGTCACAGATCATTAAGATGGCTTTTGGCTCCACTGACCATTTGTATTTCAGCATATTTCAAAACTCACCAGACACAACTGCCTCAGGTTTCCTTTAAGCTACAAAAAGCAAGAAGTAAGTTCAAAACATCACTACTCTGAAGCCCTCTTGGTTCTATGCAATGAAAATAAAACACACACACACTGCAAAGCCCCAAATACACTTAAGCAGGAGGTGGTTCATGTGACAAAGAATAAAGCATACACTTAAGCAGGAGGTGGTTCACATGACAAAGTCGAATGCGATTAAGGGACAGTTAAACAAGTATTGCAAATAATTTGGTTTGTCTTCAGTTGCTGAGCATGGCATTCAGGAAAAAATGAACTTGACAACCTAGAAGCCATTAGAGAAAAAGTCCATCCAAGGCAAAACAGCTGTGGTGTTTAAACATTTAGTAATTTTAAATGGCTCCTTGCAAAGGTAAGAGCACATGACCACCTTTGATGCTGTAACCAGCATTGGGATGAATGAGCTTTCCTCCTACCATAGAGCTGGAGGGGCAGCCGGGAGGAGCTGTGCACAGGCTGCCCAGCACGACCAACCAGCTTTTCATCTCCACCTCTGCAAGTCTCTCAGACCTCCTTACCATCTAGCCCTGGGTTTTCCCTTCTGCTTTACTGGAAGAGATCAATTCAGCAGCCATTTAATTACCAGCATCTAATGCACACTGCCAGGCATCCAGCAGGCTATTTTGAAAGCCACCGTCCTTTAAGACAAATTACTGGAGGCTGAACGTGACACCTGATGACTTGCAGCTATTTTGATTGTGCTCTAATGTTATTGTCCAGGTTTAACTGTACTGAAGTGTTTCAACTGACTGAAGTAATTCAAGTGCATCAGGTCTCCTGGATGCGGGTCTTTTTCCTGCTTTGCCTATTTTTTCATTAAATGTTTACTGCTCTGTATAAGTTTGTGTTCAGGTTTGACTCCTATACAATGAGGGGATTTTGGTTTTAATCCTGTGCATCACCTAGTTTTGATGTACGCACTTGCTATATGCTTTCTACTTTTGTAAGGAAACAATGAACTTGTAGTTGGGTTTGTTGTTCTTTTTTTTAAGTGTCTGGAAAATGATCAATTCGCTTTTCCCCATGCTGCATCTTCCTTCACAATACTTAAAGCAAAGTGAAGGAAAGCACCATCTCTAAGAAGCAGCGCGTTCCCAGTTTGTGACAGCACCTCTGGCTAACAATGGAATCTTTAAGTAGCCTTTGAAACTCCCTGGAGGGTAGGAAGCTACGTGTTTGCACAGAAGAACTCATCGTTCGTTTGTGCTGAACTCGGTGCAGAAGCTACTAAGAAAATCTAAAAGCAGCAGAGGTATCGATTTGATAAGCAATTCAGCCAAATGAGGTTAAATGCATTATGCAATTTCACCTTGCCAGGAGGCACAGCGAGCGCTACCACCCAGCCAGCCACCATGCTTTAGCTCATGTTTCCCCTAATAAGAAACAAGATTATTGAGGAATGCCTGGAGGGGAGCTCATTCCCTGCACAGGAAAGGCCACGCCACGTGCGGACAGAGCAGCACGCGCTAAGAAAGTGGTTTTCATGCTCCAGCGGCACGTTTCCCAAAGATGAGGGCTTCCCCTGGGAAACGTGGGGCCAGGCATGGGATAAACAAAGGGCCAGGACAGGCTTGGCGCGTCTCAGCGAGCTATCCACCGCTGCAGGTTTAGCCTGCACCCAAACGCTGGCAGGGCTTGAAGTCAGGGACTGCGTGAGCCTGCCGGGCCCTGCTCCGGCAAGTGTGGTCAGAGAGAGAGGATGGCCACCTCCGGCACCAGGAAAGCAGGACCTCCCTCTCAAGCCCTCCGGCGACAAAGGCCGAGGACTGACAATGCTAATGACTGGCTAACAGCTTGTTTTTCTTTATGATTTATAACTTAGTTTTATATTTATTTTATACATGTGATATACAAATCTATTTTTATATGTTATCAAAATTATAATTAAATTCAAATAATTTAATTAAAAAGCTAACAGCATTCTCCATGCCTGGCAGTATATCCAGCGTCACCACCAAACACACACACACCACAGGTATCGCATGCCGCAGCAGCCGGCAGGGGCACAGCACACACAGGTCTGTGCCCAGCCCCAGCGCTGTCCTCATCGGGTCCCCCAGGGAGGGGACAGGGCGCAGAGTCCGTGTGATGTTGGGGATAGCACAAGAAATCCTCCTGCATACTTTGTCCCCTGCCTTTCAAGAGGGTTGCCGCAACACCCAGCCGTGTTTTTAAGCCCAAAGACTAACACGGGATTCTGCCCTGTTCTGTTGGGGTTGCTCCAGGGAGAGGGTGAGCTACTTTTTAATAAAGGGAAGGATTTTAGCACCATTCACTGAGCTGACCATTTGAGGGCCAAATGNATGTTTTTAAGCACGAAGACTAACACGGGATTCTGCCCTGTTTCGTTGGGGATGCTCCAGGGAGAGGGTGAGCTACTTTTTAATTAAGGGAAGGATTTTAGCACCATTCACTGAGCTGACCATTTGAGGGCCAAATGACACAACACAGGGCTGTGGCTTTCAGGACTTGCATCCCAGTGACCTCCAAAGACAAGGCAGTATTTCTGTAAGCTGAGTTACTACACAACTAAGAATCACAAACTGCCATGTCTAGACTGTGGCCACAATGGGACGAGAGTGGAGAAGGAAGTAAATCCAGCAAAGGAGAAGCACTGTCTACTTGTTCCCACGGGAACAGAGACTCCTGGGGCAGACAGAGATGCTCCGTGTCTGAACTCCCCACGTCTGAGCATCAGGCAGCTGTGTTTGCTTTTATTTCTTTAAAGTAGTTGCTGTTCTTCAGCATCAGAGGGATTCAGAGAACACGACCCCCACAAAACCAAGAGATGCAAACCAGAAAGCAGATAAACACAAGCCCAAAATCCATGGCTTACGATAAAGCCCCACTATTTGGGAGGCTTGGCTGATGATTTCTTTTTAAACCCTTAGTGATGGCAAGCTTCACTGAACCTGGGACAAATCCAATTACTCCATCTTTAGTTAACTGATACTTCCAAAAGCTACGGGCTGCACGAGCTACACTGCAAAGGACTTCTCTACCCAAACCCTCGCATACCTGGGGAAAAGAGGAAACAGCTCCCTGGAGTCACACCACCACAAAACCTCTAGCTCCTCCATTCCAGCTCTATGGAAGCTGCTAAAAATTCTACATTCTTTAGCATTTTCTCGTGCATTATTTCAAGAGAGAGAGAGAAAAAAAAAACACAACAATGCACATGAGTGGGCACTAAAGGCAGCACAGCTGAAGGGCCTTGACTTGCAGGGAGGATGAGCAGCACTGTTTGCGTCCAAGCCTCCCCTGCTGCCTGGAGGTAAAGTGGGACAAGTTCCCTACTGTATGGAAAGGGGCCTATTATCTGGTATTTTATAATGTTTAAAAGCCACTTAAAACCGCAAATACTGTCCCATGATGGATTCCTCCCCCATAGCAGTGTACCCAAAAGCTCTGACAATGCAGCAGCTATAGCAAAGGGGCACCTTTCTCACAGCACGGTCTCCCTCGTGCTGCAGGCATCCCCAAAACCAGCACAGGGACTAACTGGAAGAGGCAGCCCCTTTTGCCGTGGGGCTGACGGATAAACCAGGGAACTGTTTCCCCAAAAGCTTTAGTTCTGCAGCACAGAAAGTGAACTCATTGTGGTGCTAAAATGCTTTGTGGATGATTACAGGCATCTCATCCCCGCAGAGAAGAGTCCCCAGCCACGACAACATCTCTGGCTCAGCGATAGCTCTAGGGAGGGCAGGCATAATCCCCTGTCTGCCCACAGTGCCAACAGCCATGCTGCCATTACCCATAAATCCCAGCCAAGGAAGTGTGTGGTTTAAGCAAAGTCAAGTCAGCAATAAGCAGCCAACGCAGAACGCAATGCATTCCTGTCCGTGCAAGATGCTATGTCTTGTATTAATGCAAGTTACAATGAATTAAGTCAAGAGGTTTTCCAACCGACTGTGGTTTTCTAACATAGACCCAGCCTGCTCACACCCCTGGGCATGCAAATCACTCACTTTGTTCTTCCCTTACACACTAAAAATGAAATACAAGTGTAATCCATCCAAACTCTTTCCCCTCCTGTCCTGGGTATTCACCGCAGCAACTTCTCTCTCCCCAGTGCCAGAATTACAACTCATTTTACATGTCTGCAAAGGAAAGCAATAACCATCCCAATTTTCTGACTCAACTTGGGGCCTTGCCTTAATTTAACATGTTTTTCATTGAGGTGAGAACTGCTGCATCAAGCAACCACTTTTTCTAGTGCATTGGTAGTAAGTCATTATTGCAGATCATATACATATAAAGCAGACCGTACACACAGACATATTTATATGCACACAGAAGCATATCAACAAACTCAGTTTACAAGGCAATAGAAGGGCAGTGGTGTTATGCTGATGAACCTAATGTCAATGAGTTGCCTTTCCTGACCAGGAGGTGAAGCATTTGTTTCATTTCATAAGATATCTCTTGACTCCAGCAAGCTGAAATCAGCACAAATGCAGATTTCTGATACTCTACTAAATCTCCAAATGCTAGTAAAAAATGTTAAAAGAAATGACCCTGAAAAAAGGGCAAAATACAGAGTGCAATCTGGTTTGAAATTTCAGAAATCAAGGGATAAGTTTAAAGTATTTGCAGTTGTTTGATTCACATCTTTTGTCTTGAGAAGAGGCAGTTTGATACCAGTTAAAGGATGCCTGCATAACCAGCAATTCACTTAAGTGATGCAGCAGTTACAATTACTTAAACGAAGGAAAATATAAACTAATTTATTGTACTATATAGAGACAGCTTTCCTAAATCTGCTTTCAGCTCTTCACAGATCATAGAGTTTGTTCGTCAAAGTTTAGCTCAAAAACACACACTGTGTGGGAAGACTTACAAACACAAAGCCAATCCTTCATCCTTGCAAAAAGCAGTTAACCGCCAGGAAAAAGCTGGTTTCTGTGCACTGGTGTGCACTATCCCAAGAAAGTTTGAATGGCACAGTCCAAATTGGTGCCTTTTAACTACAGCGCGTCTTTTCTACACAAGCAGTAAAACACTAATGAAGAGCTTGTACTTTTGGCATAGAGAATGGGACCTGCCCCTCTCGTTTGGCCATCCACTAATAACCAATTCAAAACAAGGCAATACCTCACAACCCAGGCTCAGAGGCCAGTTTCCACTAAGTGTACGCCTTTCTCCTCGATCCAGCGAAAATCAGTTTGCATCGCGAGTCCCAAACCCACAGGGGTGCAGGCATTAATTACAGAGGCTCTAGCTTCGTGCTCTTTTTCCAGCAAGACCCAGCATAAGAGACCCTCCTCCCAGACCAGGTTAGTATCTTCATGATATGAAGCTCTTCCCAGTACTAAGTTAACGACCCCCTACCCGTTAGGCCAGAAGGGATGGCAAAGCAGGTACTCACTTTGCATAACAGGGAGCAGCAGTAGCCAGGCACTTCAAGGGCATTCGGCTCCTTCCGCGTGGCCATAGCAGGAGCACCTCTTGCCATGTCACATTGTCATCACAGTGGGCTGTTAACAAGAAAAGAGGCAGAATTGTAGGTTTTCACATCTACCACACACACACACACACCCCCACACAACCTCAGGGATGCCTTTGGAAACCACACTCCCCACAGACGGGGTGCTCTCTTATAAACCCATCCAGCAGCTGGGATTCAGCAGATGCAGACCCATGGTTAGCATCACCCCAGGAGAGAGGGGAAACTGGGCACATATGGGCCATGGACCACACGTGGGACTCAGGATAAGGGTGGAAATGCGGAACGTGTTGGCAAAGCGCTGGCCCTTGCATGCCTCCAAGGTACAGCGGTGCTATGGGATTCCTGCCGCATACAGGGAAGGAGGGCTTAGCCAGCAAATGCTGTGTGATAAAACACCTGAGTCCTGCTAACAGTTTGTTATCCTAATTAGAAGGACCCACCAAGTCTTGAAAACATAACATATTCACATTAAAAATCAGTACAAGAAGACAGTCACAGGTGCTGAACTGGCAGCTGAGCATCACCCAGGAGCAACCGCAGATTTTGAGCTGCTCTGTGGTAATTTGGTGATACCTTTTTTTGGCAAAAGTCCAAATCTGTCTCAACAGAGACTGGAGGCAGATGCAAACGGCACCTCCGAGCAGAATTTTGGCTTCTGCAGTTTTACAGGCTGTTGGCATGAAACATGTTAGGATAGGACCAGAAACCCAACAAGGCCAGGTCCCAGGGCATCTAGGTGGCCTGTTCAGGGTCCTCCTCTCTCCCCACCCTTTTGGTTTTTGTTCCCTCAAGCTGCTCAGGCTTTCTCAGCTCTTTCTGAGTGCTTGTGCCCAGGGGTGGCAGTGGGACTGAGGGGTCTCTGTGAGAAGAGGTGGGAGCTGCCCGGGCTGGACTCCCCTGCAGCCTGCGGTGGAGCAGGTACCCATACTGGTGGATACTGCTGCACACTGATAACCCTTCTACACTGGGGAAGGTGGTGTTTTATTTTTGTCTTTGTTTCTCACCATCCAAATCTATTTTAATTAATTTTCCCCACGTGGAGTTAGTTTTGCCCATGATGGTGATCGGTGAGCCATCTCCCATCCTTATGTCCACCCATGAGCTTCTACCTCATATTTTCTCCCCCATCCTGCTGAGGCAGAGACTGAGAGCAGACTGGGTGTGTGTCAGGCTGACAGACACAGTCAACCTGCCGCACCAGGTCAAACACAAACCTAGAAGAGATTCTGGACCCATATTTTCATACTCAGATTTTCACACACCAAAAAAGTAGAGGGGGAATAAACAATTTTCAAAAATTCACATATGTGTCAGAAAGTTTGTTCTTACGTTAATTAAATAGGTTTCTCCATCCCTCTGACCCATTCCTGGTAGTAAACCTGAGAGTCTGGCTTCACAGCATAGCTACAAGAGATGGGTGATAGATAATTTTTTTTAATCTAAACCAAGAAGTTTTTCTTGTCATCTCAGTGCTTTAAATGGGTGACTTGGGTCCATGGGTTTCCTGGTCAACAGCCCTGGCCCCAGATTTCAGCAGCAGTCCCCAGTACTTGCTGCAGCAACACATAACCCCATCCTGCTCATCTCGCCCTTCCTTCCCTGAGGAAGATACAATTTTTGGCAAAGCAAAAGTATCCTCACAAAAGCCCCTGTATCTCAGGCCACTAAAACTCGTCCCTTGCTAACTCCTTTGACAGCTGCCATGAGTTCACCAGTCCCATCCAGGACCTGACCCAGCACTGACACACCCGTGGCCTCGCTCAGGGCATCTCTGTCTCCCAGCAGGGTTACGAGTATTTCTGCTCTGGCATTTGACGTCAATACAAACAAGTGTTTTAATCACAACCCTTCTCTATAACCATGTTGTGGACAGATAACGGCAACAACAGTCGGTGGCCATCAGTCAACATGTGAGACCCAGAAAATACCCTCAGCTGTTTTATCACCTGCCCTTAATATCAGATGCCACTGATTCAGGTCTCCAGCATGAAGCTGCAGAGGTGCGGGTAAGGTGCAGGTGAGGAAGTCTCATGCTTTTCAGTATCAGCCTGGTCAACCCCTTCCTTCCCCCTGCACAGCATCGTCATTGCACGTGGTTTAAGAGATGCTCTCCTGGGTGGTGGGACGAGCACCCTCCTTGTCAGCATCTCGAGTACCCTAAGGGGATTTTTGCCTCTCTCTGCAGCACTGCATATTCAGAACCACAGGGTTCAACTTGGACTCCTCAAACTTTGACCAGAGCTGGGACAAGAAATCCAAATGATTTCCAACTACAAAGGAGGAATTTGCTAGAAAATAAAACTGAATTTTTCACGTACCCTTGGCTTTATCTGGAGAGTCATCTGGACAGTAAGACACAACCACCAGCACAAACAGGATCCCAAATATATTTAAAAAGCAAAAGAGCCTCTCTGCAGCCGGGTGATGATGGTGCTTCATTTGGATCTGCTTTCCAAACACTTACACAGCACCCCCTTCCAATCACAACATGCCACTTTGAAATGCCAGTACCACTTAGCTCCTGAGTCTATTAGACCATGAAGCAATAAACCCAGAGAAATAAAAATAACCCAGATACCTACTTTAGCACCCAGTTGAGTTGACAGGTGTTATCCCGAGGGCTCCATGGCAAAAGCATCCTCAGAAATGCCATACCTTGACCTTGGCACAACAGGCGGCATGAAGCTGATCTCCAGAAACCGTAGCGTCTTCCCGAAAGGTGCTAATATTAACTATAGCCCTTTGTTTCTTTGCACTCAAGGTTTCTCCCTGTCAGCTTTCTGGCATTTGCCAGCGTGGTGCACGCTTTACTGGGCAGATATTGAGCTGCAAATTCCTTCATACTTCTCTATCCACAGCATTCTGCAGCTAAAGCGCTAGCCGGCCAGTAGATGAAAATGCCACTTACTGCTTACTCCTGCTGCAGTTTGTTGAATTAAAACCTCTTTGTTTGCAAGCTGTAAACAAATTCTTCTTAATCTTTCAATAAAAAATGTCAATTATGCTCTCTAACAATGTAACTTCATTGTGATGAAAGAAGGCATTGCTATTGCTCTGATCATGATAACATATCAGCTGTTTTTAGAGTCAATTCCTTTTTGTGCAAAATTTAATGACCATGCAATTATTCAAATTTCAGACTAACAGACCGGGCTTTAGACCTACAGCGCAGCTCCCTTGCTCCGAAAACACACACTTGAAAGCAACAGAAAAGTCTCTAGAGCAGAAGTTCCGAGTTCAGAACACAAAACACCTTTACAATTCATTCAGCACAGCCGGACTCGGGCCCGTGTTAATCACAGCTACTTCACTGGAGAGCCAAGGAGAGAAAGCCGAATTCTCAGCACACTATTGCAGGCGCTTCTCAGGCCCGTGGCTTTCATTTGGTGTCACAGGGAACCGTGTTTATGTCCAGTTTCCTCGTCTCTCTCTGGTTTCAGTGCATTTCCTGCAGAATCGCTAGCCACAGCAGATGTGCCCTTCAGGCATTTCAACTTTTTTTTTTTTTTTCTCATGCCAGTATTTATCCCATTTGTTTCCAGAATCAGCTGCAGCTCCCAAATCAGCGTCCGTAAATTTCCGCTTTGAAGTATTCAGGACATGGCTGCTGGGAAAGCATCTTCCTTGTTTACCTGCTCAGACCCTCAGAGACTTTCCCTCCGTGCCCTTCCGCCATCCATTTTCTCCTCCTGCAGAGAGCTCCCCTCTATGACCAAGTTGTCCATCACCAGCTAATCTGCTCCGTTAACTGCTTGCGTTCCAATAACCGCTCTCAGCATCCTAACCATGCTTTATTTCTGCTTTCATGCAGTCGCAGCCAGAGATGGCTGCTGCCCCAGGAGCTCAGCTCGCACCATAAGGTGCCTTTTATCCCCCTGCTGAGAGAGGGATAAAACTCAGGGGTCTTGTCCCCTCCACATCTCCCTGCTCTCCAACTCTCTGTGGCAGCAGAGGACAGCATTTTTTTTTGCTCCCAGGAGGGGACGCAGCCTGCAACAATGAGGACAGTCCACTACAATGGCCTCGCAGGCAGCGGTCCCAGTCCCACAGCTAAACAGATGGCCCAGCATCACTGTAGGATTTGGCACTGGCCAAGCCAGCCCTATAGGAACAGGGACTTCCCAGGTGCACAGAAACCTTTGGCAAGCTGAATATCCAAATAGCAAGCAGCACATTAAGAACAACAAAATAAGCCCTCCAGAAAAGTAAATTGAATCAACACCACCGGTGGTTTGGAGAACCGAACCCTTGTATTTCTGAAATGCCCAAGCTGGGGCTGGGAGCTACATCTCACCTCCAAGTCCAAAGAAAATGCATGCTAGTAAAGTAGGCGCCTCATTGCCTCCCTCCCCTTTTATGCTGCCCACAGAACAATAAAAAATGAACCAGTTAACTCAGTTACATCCTTAATAGCCCTTATAATTCACTGCTTTTAATATCTCACACTTTGCATTGCTGTCATTATGACTTACTTTAAAGTTATTCTGGTATGCAATAACAAATTTATGGGGAAGCTTTGACTGTTGATGTGCCATAGTCTTCACACCTCTCTCCCCTCTTCTCCAAACAGCCTTTATGCTTCCCAACAAAAGGAGAAAAGAAAATATAGTGGCAGTGAAAGAGTCTCAGTCTCCCACATCGTTTTTTTTTTTTTAACATAGCTTTGTTTTGTTGGTTTTAACTTATGCTTTTCTAGATAAAAATAAGAATTTGGGGTTTGGTTTTTTTTGGGGTTTGGGTTGTTTTTTGTTTTTGTTTTTTTAAACCAGTCAGGAAAGACCAAGGGTGAAAGGACCTTCTTTCACGCGTTTCAGCAAAGCTCCTGCTTGCTGAGGGTCCCCAGCATTTGGGTCTTCAACTCCTGCACAGGAGACCTCCAGCCTGGAGCCCTTAGTCCGTTTTCCTGTAGCCAATTCCTTGTGCTAGTGGCAAGGGTTTTCTGGAGGAACCCATGTTTACCAGGTTGCTTACCAAATCTGTCCTCTCTTCACAGCATGCAGCGGCTTTTACTATCTCTAGAGGTGCCTGGGCTGCGCGAGGCCCTCGGACACAGAGTGCAGATGAAGTGTGAGGCTGGGTAGGGCAGGGGCTGGCATCTGGAGGACATTAAAAAGCATGCAACAAGATCAAAATCATTTTGGCATTCCCCTCTCTGATAGACATGACCCACCATGTTTACAGCACGTTCAGTGTGCACCTGCAATGTGATCTTATCAATGAGAGAGGGGAAAACATTAATTAAACTTTTATATCTCGCTTTACATCAGCTTTACAGAGTGGATGCAGTGCTGGGACAAAGCAGATGTCTGATTTCCCTTCCCACTCTCACCCCAACACGCCATCCATACTCATGTACAGGAATAGGTCTTTTCTATTATTATTTTAAAAATTTTAAAAAAATATATCACTTGACAAGCTACCCACTTGACAAGTCTGAGAAATGTTCTGGATAAGACCTCAATGACAGTCCGAGGCAGTGGAGGTCCTTTCTAGAGAAACTGTTAAGTTTACCTATAGCTGGACAAAATTCACCGAGTCTCCCCGACTCCCTGCCTCCCTCCCCTCTCCACCCACTACTATGGTGATGGTGTATCTGAGACCCCCAAAGAAAAGCCAGCTTATTTCACCAAACACGAAGAAACAAATCACAACAATACTTTCATTTTGGTATTACCTACATTTCAGCCTCAAACTCCTTTACACTAATCTGCTAATCCTATATAATATTGACTTCCCAAGAAGGGAGATTATGCTAATCAGGATTTCTGAAGGATTTACACATGATCCTATATTTACTTTTGAACTTTGTCAGAGCGACAAAGGGAGTATGTCACCACCGAGCTGCTACTGCATTTTGTCTGGATTACGAGTCAAGCAGCAGCGCTGTCCAAATCTATAGTCACCAAAATGTCTCTCTAGCAGGCAAATCATCTTTTCCCTGCAGATGAAAGGGTAACTGCAACCATCTACTGGGAGTTTCTGAAAAGCACAAACCTGAGTACCTCCACCAAGTAATACTGCTGTCACACCTGTGATTTAAAGATCTTTCAACTTTCCAAATCAAATGTATGACCTAGATCTGAACAAAGACGTTCATGTCTTCAAGAAGCATCAAAACAAAATCAGTAAATTCAAGAAGTACTAAACATATTGACTGGAGGGAAGACCTGCAAAATGCACATAAATGAAGGATCACAGATCTATCAAAAAAGATGTGCTTTTCTACTGCCAAGATGTGAAACCAGAAGAATATAATTTTATTTTAAAAGGACTTACAACTCCAAGTGATGAATTGTACTACATATTTTTCAGCCTATGGTATGCTGTGTTACATTTAATGGAAGGCCCCTACTTTTATTTTAAGCTAGGGCTTTAAACTGAATCACCACATCCGATGTGCAGAAGAAGGTTTTAGTTCAGCGCCTTAAAACCTATACAAGGGAGACTGCAAGTTTGCAACAGTCCTTGAGTTTCCACATGTCGACATAATCAGGAACATGATGCTGCATCATTACCCAGATGGAGAACACTCTGTTTTAGAGTCAGCCGAAGCGTCAGTGTGTTTATGGGATCCCTGGGAAACTACAAGTGAAGTTTGTACCCCCGGTAAAATCCCGCAGCAGCCAATCCTTCCCTTCTCCAGGGCTGCCCAGCAAATCTTTGCTCATTCCCTTTCAGAAAGCAGCAGCCTTCCCAGCCTGGATGCCATTTCTCTGCCCGGCAGATGTGTATCAAAGCTGCGTGGGAGCTGCCTGGCTTCAAGGCAAGCCAGCAGCTTGCAGAAAAGGCAAGAGCATGCGTGTCCTGGGCCTTAGGGACCTTGACAAGAGCTGTAGGTCACCGAGCACTTTGTGAGCAGTTTCAGGTTCATGTGATCGGATTCCATCACACCCACAGACTCACTGGAAAAAAACATTATTGTGTGGGCCTAATCTACTGCAGAAAAGGAATAACTGCAGCTGAGGTGTACGCTGACTCTGTGCAAATACTTAATTTCCAAAGAAGACTAAAGAGAAAAATCAAAGCAATATAGGATTTCTTTCTAAATTTAAAGCAAGGATCCATGCAAGGGGTTTACCTTGTTTTGTTACTGATTTGCATACCAATTGTGCAGAACAGACTTTAGAACAAAAGTGCAAAAGATACTCTGCACCATACTCACGCGGCCATCTGGGGGCAAGTCCACATCACCTCATTCCAGATACACAGGGACATATACTTAATCCACAGATGCACTTTTGCAGATTAGCACAATGCACTTCCCCAAAAGGACCCAAAACTACACAGATAGTACAAGGTTTCAGAGCGCTGAGGTGAGAAACAGCCAATGCAGAAGAGCTATTCTAGGCCCTACATAGCCCCAAGACCTGATGGTTTTTTAATTCCATACTCAGCCCCTCCAAATTTAGCTTGTTCATCACCAGGAAAAAACATCTGTTCCAAATAACTCTGCCCCTACTACATAGCAAGCTTTGGCTTCTGTAGCTCTGTGGATTCTGAAATATAAGGAAAAAGTAAAATATTAAGTTTCTTGACAAAAGGAGGAAAACACTAAACATAATATGAGTTCACAACTTGTCTCTCTTGTCTCTTCCCAATTGCTCAGCATAGTGAGCTGAGCACCATGAGGAATTCCTTCAGAAGTGAAAATTATTTCCAAGTACTATTTTTTACCCATCCAGTGATTCCAACACAGACACAGAGCTGTTGACATGTTTCTTTTAAAAACTACAAAACAGTAACGGCCTGTAGCTTCAAGTTTTGAATTTGCCATTGCTAAATTTAAACCCGTCGGCCTTGTTACAGATTATTACATAAACCCAACTGCTTATCCCGTGCACGATAGTTACTTTTGACCTAACTAGGCTTAAAGCACATTTCTTGGCCCCACTTTCTGCTGCCAGCCTGAAAGGAAGCAAATACCCAAGAAGAGAGGATTAAAGGAGATACAGGAATACTTGAGAACAGAGAATAGCAGGCTACAGATTTGCTGCTTCTCTGTACCATATTATTGTTTCGGTTTATTCTGAGATGGGTAAATCAGGTGAGGGACATTTGGTCACATAAGAGCACAGGCTTTATCTGCAAGCCACCTTCATAATAACTGCAGTGCCGCTGAGTACTGTTACAGATAGGTTTAAAGAAAGCTCCCACTTGCCTGCGTGTTCTTCCCACAACTCAGAAGAGGCACTAGACAGAGAAGCAAAGGCTCACAGCACCCCAGATTTATTTACAACCGACGACAGACAGGCAGAGCAGCAGGCAATAGAAAATGAAAAACAAGGATGAACTCCTTTCCACAAAATGGAAACTATCCTCTCATGAACAGGCAAGGAGATAACTGAGGGAAAACAAAGAGGGGAATTTCAGAAATTTAGGTGATTTTTTTTTTCCCCCTCTACACAGCTATTTTGGCAGCCCAAAGATGAACGGATTTGATACTCTCTATGTAGCCCTGACATAGACATAGCAGACCCTGTAGCTGCTTCTACATTCTCTCTTTCCCCCAGTATCAAAAGAATCAGTCACAGTCAGAATCCCGCGTTAGTTTAGGTTTATGTGCACTCCAATGCACTAATGTATTTTGACACAAACTGATATTTGGTGGAATCACATCTTTTTCCTTTACATTCATCTATTAAACATGCCTCCTGTACTCAGGGAAGTATTACATTACAATACACTTGCAACCAATGTAGCAGAGGAGGAAGCATCACTGACCAAAGTCCATTAATTTATTTTACCTGCAGATTTATTGTAAAACCTGTGAAGCATTGAAGAAATACGTTCACTAGATAGGTGCAACATCAGGATCTCAATATTTCTTGAGCCAGGCCAAGCCAAAACTAAAACACACACAAATCCTAAGAAACTGGTGATAAACTCAGTTGTAGTGCAGTAGCTTAATTAAGCCCTTGTAAAAAGACATTTGGGGTTGATTTTTTTTTTTTGTTTCATTTGTTTGTTTTGTTTTCACTCTCCCATGTGCATTATAGATGCATTGCAGGAAGTACAGAACTGAATAGATTGCGATATGCCAAGACGTGCTGCAAGTGGGGAGCAGAAACACCTGATCAAAGTTATCAAAGGACAAAAATCCACAATCCTGGTTGGTCAAAAAAACCAGCTGCTCCCTGAAAACAGGTACCTGTGTACTGGTATCTGGCAAAGCTATCTCGAATCACCACTCAGCAAATCTCTAGTGCGCACGCCTGGCAATGCTGAAATGACTTGACCTCTCATTTTTACTTCTGTCCAACATTATGCAATCTTTTTGCTACTGCAGTAATGAGAGCAGCTCCCTTCCCACTTCCATCTTCAGAAAGCATGAAAGTCACATCACACTGAGGTGCCAGTTCCTTCACTGTTTCCCGCAGGACCCTAGAAAAACTGAAAAGAAAGGGAGAGAAGAACAGAAAATTTTAGCAGCTACTTTCTGGTCTGAGATCTTTATATCCATTAGCAAGGAACCATAACCTCAGCCAGCATCTTCCACTGGTTCCCCACAGCATTCCTTTCTGTTTGTTTTTCCTCCTATTCATGAAAGAGACAAGTTTCTGTACACAATCAGATTTTAATTTCTATTTCTCCACTTTAATTTTGCTCAGCATGATGCCAGACACGCCCTGCTTGCCTTTAGAGATGATGCAGGAGGCTCTCTTCTCCCAACTCAAAAGCTAATGCATCTACTTCTAGGCCTTGCTTACAAAATATTGATCCAACTCCAAAAACTCAACACAGCTTTCCATCTGGAACACCCAGATATTGCAGAAATCCCCCAAAACGCTGGAAAATAAATATTAGAAGAGTAAGTTCACTCAACACCCCAGAAAAAAGAGCCTCCCAATAGTAACTGGACTCGACTTTGCAATTTTGATCCTTTGGCTAGGCAAGGGAAATGACAGGATGCAGGGAAATATGTTAGATCTCTACCCCCTCTCTCATTTTTTATCATCTTGGCAGAAAGCTAGTACAGCTCGGTATGTTTTCACAGTGGAAATGAGCAAACAGCAAAGGGAAGTGGTACCAAGGTACTCACTGTGGATGGAGCTTGTACAAAGTCCCATCTACTCCAACAGTGATTTGCAAGTGTTCCACACCTCGGTCTTCTCTCTTCTTCTCTACAATAGCCGCCAGTCCTGCCCCGCAGAGCTGGGCAGCTCTTTTTGAAACAGCTCCACACACCTCTTTCACAATGATGCTGTCTTCGCACGTGCTGTCCAGGCCGAGCTGCTGCAGAATTCGCCGGACTTGGAGGAGAGCGAGCCGGTCGCTGCGCAGAGGGAAACACATGCAGCAGCAAGGCATTAGGGGAAGCTTCGGCAGGCACACAAATGAAAGTCTTACAGCTGAGACTCTGCCATGATTCACAGGAATTGGGACCACTTCTCCAACGCTAACACTCTCCAATTGTTTTAAGGCAGATTCCAGTCTGAATTCAGACTGAAAAGTTGCTCCTGGCATGTCCTTTGCTATGTTAGACTGCATTTCCAGAAGGCACAAACAGTAGTTAATCACCTAACTCCCAAAGTCATGAGGGAGCTGAGCCAGATCAGCCACCTGACTGTGTTATTTTTGATCTCAAGGCTGAGACACCACCTTCCAAGGTTTTCAACAGCAGAAAGGGTTCCAAATAGCCTGTAAGACCTTCACAATCATGCACAGATATGTAGGCAAGCATATATTCATGGAATATTCATATATCACTGACTTATTTTTTAAATAAGCACTATTCTAAGTCCTACAAGAAACACTCCAAGTATAATCACACTTGATGGTTAAGGTACCCAAGATAACGCAGCTATGTGGACAGGAAGTGATAATTCATATAATTACACAATAATTCTGGAACTCCTCCAATTCCTCAGTTGTGGCTTTTATTCTGGGGATGGGAGAGCGGGGAGAAGGGAGTGCGCAAAGAAGAAAACTATAATTGACTTCTTGAAAGAAAGGGCTCCACACACTTGCAGAAATTATTTTCTAGAGGTCCCAGAAGACCTTAACGATTAAACCACATAAGTCTAACAACTTTACCTCTCAATCTGAGACAGGAATTTTGTTTCAAATATGCCTCTTTTCCTGAGTGATTCCGAAATCTGTCCTCTGAACAGCAGTCCTTGTTTGGTTAGGTCGATCAAAATTTGCCTCACTATTTCACCTAGGTACATTCCACTGGTCATTTTTTCATACCTGTTAAGTTATAAAAGAAAAAAAAATGTGCTTTTAAAGAGATGGCATGTTAGTTCTGTTTAACATGAGTGGTATGTACACGCCCTATCAACTCTAAAAAAAGCAGTAAAAGTTTGCAGAGCAATAGCCATTGAACACCATCTTTCAACCATCAAAAATCTGTTGCAGTGATTTCAAGTGCAAACATTAATTACAACATATTTATCTACGTTAAAAGGTAACAGAACCAGAAAAAAACCTTGCAATATTAAACAGAACATAGTGTTAAAGCCAGAGTCCACACTGAAGTGAAACATTTCCCTGTCCCCCCCATATGTTCACCAGTGAGTCATATGTAATCAATGCTGTCTTTAACAAACAAAGAACAGTCAAGTTCAATTTATCCTCTTGCATGGGTTGTATTTTACCTTTGAAAAAACACTCCAAGAGGATGAACACAGCAAGGCCTACACTTTGCAGTGAAATCGTAAGAGCTGCACTGTTTGGTAACTGCCCTAAGGTGAAAACAGTGCTGTGGTAACAGCGCTGTGGGTTTTTTTCTGGATATCTGCATTACTTACCATGCAACAAATGAAATGTAATATTAAAATTTCCTTTCTGATTATTCATTCATTAAGCATATTTTAAAAAGCAGCCAGTGTATCTCAACGACTGACTTCATCAGGCTCTTAGCATCAGGATCATCACATTTACCTCTGTTTCCCTGGGTTTAGTGAGCCTTCATCTACTTCTTTATCATATTTTGTTCTGATGTTGTCAATGCAGCCATTGTCACCAAATCCTCCCCATTCTGTATTAATGCACATTTTTCCTTCATTCCCTTCCACTATTTCTATGTTTTTCATATCCTCCATGTAGCACACATTGCTGCCCGTTCCTAAGAGGAAAGAAATGACAAGGCTTCGTTCAGCCAGAAAAGTGAAGTAGCAGCTGAAACACATAGAAGATTATTGCAGCAACCATCTTAAAAGCTCTCTACTCCATATCCCAAATTTCAAAGATCTCTCCATATCTTACAGAAGCAAGTACTATCCAGTAATGCTAAGAGTACTGTAATTTGTCACAACAGAATGTTACCAAGGAAAATGCGTCCTGTGCAGAAAATTCCCAGCGCAGAGGAATGATGACTCTCTGTTACAGGTCAGAAATGGCTTTGGCAGTCGTTGACAAGCACTGATCAGTCATTGCTGCCGGTCTGGTTGTAATGCACCACAAATCATCTTGCATGACAGCACGCTCCCAAAAGCAAACGCTGCCAGGAGCCTAGCAGCCAGTCAAGCAGCTACCAAGTCTGAAAAGATTTGGTGAACAGGGCCTCATCACTTGCAACATGGGTTACATTAACTAATATAAGGACCAATTCTCCAAACTGAGATAGCTGGTGCATTTAGCCAGCCAGAAGAGTCTATTTTCCAACTGGGGCTTCAGATCTTACATGCTTAGATGTATTTCTGGCTGAAAACTTGGAGGGACCTACTGGGGGAATCATCTAGAAAGCCCCAAAAGGATTCATTCAGATTTTTAACAATATTTTCATGTTCTAAGGCGTATGTCCTGGCTACACAGTAAATATCAATACACTTCTCAAAACAAGGATTCACGCTCTATCTGCTGTTCTTATATTCTTTTACCATGTATACACTTGTTAGGCACCACAGATATGATCAAAACTCCAATAGATTCAGGATCCTATCTGCTACAGGTGTTATTATATTACCTGTTGAATACCATACAAATCTGCCGAGAATTCCAAGTGACTAGTAACACCACATCAAACTCAAATAAAAGATGTTGTTTTACAAATTCCAAAATAAGGTGTGAAGCCTAGCACCTGCATACATGCTTTCTTCTTATAGTGGTCACTTCAATATCACTGTACCTGCAATAAGGCCAATCTCACAGTTTGGATCCTCATATCCGCACGTCATCATCGTCCCAACAGTGTCATTCACCACTGCTACAATGTCCAAGTCAAACTCCTAAAACACAAGTCACAATCAGTAGCGGGGTCCCAGAGGAAGAAGGAGGGTGCGTTAAATATACCAAAAAGAGCAGAAAAGAATAGCTCACATTTCTTCTCCTGATGGCCTCTCTCAGCATATCAACAACATCTTCCCCCTCACAGTCTGTTGCCTTGAAACCTTTTGTCCATCCCACAAGCGTTCCCTGAAACAGAAGGGGAAGAAAATCATAAGTGAAGACAGCATCACGTTCCAAGCATCAGCCTTTTCTTGTCTCAAACTTCCCCCCTGCATTTTTTTTTTTAAAAATAATGTATTTCCCTGGACAGGTCACTGTGAGTGTCTAGTGCAGAGTTTGTGCACGTGTATCTTTGTTACTCAACTGCTGATGGCAGTGACTCCAGGTTTACTCAGCTATTTATCAAGCCACTGCCAACTCAGTGCCTTCTAACACTCTGATTTGGAAAACCTTCTCATCTCACCTCCTGTGCATGTAACCATTGCATTATCTGTGGGGGAAAGACTATAAAAAATACTTTTGCTGTAAATAATTAAACACCCAACAAACATTAATGAACATCTACTGGTTAATTTTTGGCTCATTTACTGAAGGACACTTGGTATGATCCCACTACTCCAGGCAACACTAATTTGTTTCTTTTTGGACAGCAACCTGGCCTGACAGAAGTAGATTTCCAGGTTACACGAAGTAATTAACCTTCTGCTTCATAACTGGCTCTGGACTGTGTGTCCAAATAAGAAAAAAAGAGGGCAACTGGGAGAAAAATCTGCTCTTAAAAAAACCCCTCAAGTTCTAGCACAGCAAAAGACAAAACACACAGGGCGACATACTATGGGACTCTGACACAGATGTTTCTCACTCAGTTTGGCACTACTGCTGTGGAATTTGTTTCCTTTTCATTTGTCAAGACCTAAATACTGGGTTGTAGGTTTGGAAGGCATATTGAGCGGTCTCCCCACAAATAGCCAAGTCCTATTGCTAAACTCTCAACTGTGATCTGAAAATTGAGGTTCTAGACTTAGAAGCTATTGTGAAACCCACCAGAACATAAAAACATTCACTAAAATAGCAGTCTCTCATATCCTCAATACCCTACATGCTTGACTAGAATTAAGCAGCACAACCTCCTCCACCCCTCTTTGGAAATGCATCAAAATAATTGAGAATTATTTCTTCCTGAATTTGATTTTTTTATTCTATTTTTTCTTACATCAGACCTGGAAAGATGAAGATATGATATCTATCAAAAAAAACAACCTTTCCAAGCTGAACAAGCAAGCTCAGTTCTGCCACTGACACTCAACAAAAATAAACTAATGTAGTCCAGAAGTTACACAGTCGAAGCTGTGAAGCACTGTTAGGAAAAGACCCTGGGATTGTAGTAGGAGGCATCTGTTATCTCTTGCCACTGAAGAGTTAAGGCAGCAGAAGAGATTCCTGGGCTATTAAAAGTTTGTAGTCATTTTGCTATCATAAGGGCTTAATCTTTACAGAATAAAAGCAAGTAGCATCCATCTCCTATGAGATACAAGAGGTGAAAGTTCTACCTCCCATATGCATATGATAATAACTTTCTCATGAAACACAGCACAGCAGAGTAATAAAATCCCCATAAAACAAGAGACATATTCTCTCCAAAGACTTAATTTGCACACATATACATATATATATATTTTTTTAACCTTGTGAAGTCCTACTTGCAAGAAAACATTTAGAACAACAGCTTTTTACTTGCGATCTCCAAACCAACAAGTCACCCTCACCCAAAATTATGTCATTTACCAAGCAGATGCACAGCTGCCATTTGACCCATTGTGTGTTGCAGTTCTCACCTTGTCAATGCTAGCTTGCCTGCACGGGAAGGAAAAGGTGAAGCCCAGAGGCAGTCGAGCACCTTTAATCCCCATATATTCCAGGAAGTCTGCTATGCACTGGACAATATGGTCAAAGAGCTGGAAGGAAAGAAAAAGCATGTAAATCTCACAGTAATCCCACGCAGTGGTCCTTGGCTGGATCAGTTAAACATTCATTAAAGGTTACCTCTTCCCCCGTCCCTTGCATGATCTCCAAAGGAATGGCAAAGATTTTGTTATACATTTGCACTGATCTTCTTCTGCCGCTTCTGATTTTGACCAGCAGAACCCTGAAATTTGTCCCACCAAGATCAAGGGCAAGGAACTTTCCTTTCTCTGTAAGAGAAGAAAGGTATTTCCTTTTGGTGCTTCTCATAGCACATTTGCCAGTCAGAATGGCATACTCTGCCACACATCCCCAAGAAACTTCATCAGTGCCAATGATAGCACACCGCTCCCTATGGCATTTATCCCATCAGTCTACTAGCATGGGGCTGAAGGACCAGCCAGATAACAACACAGGAAGCCCCGGTTGGCCAACATAAATCACCCTGGCATTTGCCAGAATAATTGGCATATTCCCCCTGGGAAAATAGACAAGCAACCTTCCTGAACCACCTCCAGGTGACCAGGAAATGACTTCACCTGTTCCATCTGGTGTCCCGCAGACATATGTGGGTAACATCTTCACTGTGGCACTGGCTTGTGTCTCTCGCTTTAGCCCATATTCCAGCTCGGTCCTCATTTTGTTCTTAACTTCTCTGAGGGTCTCCAGGGACAGCAGAAATGGTGCAAGAGCAGCATCGATTTGCTTGCGCTGAGCAGCCAGCCTGTATGCCACCGCTGTGACCATGGCAGCCCCCTTCCCACTGCCACTTACAGAGAGGAGGAACCGAACATCACAGTTTGGGACCAGCCTTCTCACCACCTTGTGCAGACGTTTGGCATACCTACCGGAACAAAGGGTTTCTTTAGACTCTCACAGGCATTTCATGCATGGTTTACTTCACGTACACTTCCAATACATGCATACATCCAACAACACAAGTGCTGACACACAGTCAAGAGGAGCACAAGGTCAGAAACTGGTCTAGGAGATGGGTACAATGATCCTGATTTTTGGCTATTCTGCAGAACCTGTACACTTACAGGAACATGAAGATACCTCTAAACAAGTGCCAGTGCCAAGAGAGAGGGATACTGGAGAAAAGCCAGGCAACAGTGGAGAGTCACAATCACAAACAGAAGGTGAGAGTCTCCATCTTGAATCAGACTTCCATCCAGTTTGGGAGAAACATTTGGCAAAGTTTCCACAGTTTGGGAAAGCATAGGTTCAAAAACAGGGGGAGGGGCAGGGGGTAAGAAAGAAAGAAAAGGAAAAAACCCACAGTGAACTGCAAGTGCCCTGGAGTCACTTGCGGAATCAATTGCTCTTCCCTTGACACCATTATCCCATGTGTCATGTTGTTCCCATCCCACCCAAGTTCTAAAGCTCTTGAGACAGCTTTGCAATAACTAAGCCAGTCTGATCCTTCATACTCCACCAGATCTCACCCCAACCCTGCAGGAAAACCAGCAGTTCTCTGAAAAGCCACATTTATATGCAGATGGAGACTCTCTGCAACACCAACATGCGGCCAGCAATTACCAAATCCTCTTTAGTTACTTACTGGGGGTGGGTTTTATAGAGTCCCCCATCAATCCCAACAGTGGTTCGCATCCTTAACAGTTTTTTATTCTCTCTCAGACGGGTCAGTATGGCTGCTAAGGCGGCAGCACAGAGGTTGGCCGAGCGGAAGGAAACAATGGTGCAGACATGCTGAACAGCGATGCAGTCCTCTTCAGAGGGAAACAGGTTCAGTTCTGTAAGGATCTCTTTTGTGTTGCTCAGACCTTCCTTGTATCTACCCCAAAACAAAAGAATACATCATCTAATGCAAGGATATCAAGGCAATACATAAATCAATATCTGCATTTTGGCTCAAAAAGAAATGAGAGAAGACCAGGGCACAACCTTATCAGGCAGCATCGTAATTGGTTCCCATAAACCAGTAACATCTTCCCCACACGATTCCCAGAAGTACCCAGGGGAAAGACCAGACTTTTAAGAGGCTGCTTCCTGGGGTTCAGTTTTTGATGAGACATACTAATTAGCTAGCCAAGAAGAGAACAGGATAAAATATTTAGCCCACAGAAGGAGGGCACAGGAACAGATGTACAATAAAGAAAATTATTCCTGGAGTAACAATGAGGACCAGGATCCCTCTTCAAAACACCAGAATCTGTGAGTTTTCCACGTAGTCATCCATTAGCTGAACCAGAGTCTGTACTACATCTCCACAAGCCCAGTATTCCCACACCACAGAAGCTGAAAACTGCAACAATCATCCCATGTACTCAGGTCTCCAAAGAGGTTATTTAAACAACCTGCATCTGTGATGGTTAACAATACATTTACTACTGTGGTACTTTGCTAAAAACTTTATCTTCCACCAATTCTTACTTAGAGACAGATGAACTTCTCTCCCAGGCAAAAGCAAAATCAAGTTGAACAGTTCAGGACTGTTCCCAGTACTCACAGATTATAATTACATGTTCATTATCATTGCTGTGCTTGTGAAAGACTAACAGCCACTCTCAAACAGCATATTGCAGGCTCTTACTTTTCCATTGCAGACACATGTTTCATTTCAATCTTGCCCTTAGTAAGCAGAGCTGTTGACACTTTCCCATTGAAGAGTAGACCTTCCTTTGTCATTTTTAGCAGAATGAGTCTTACAAGTTCCCCCAAATATAGGCTGCTGATCATCTTCTCAAACCTGGAATGAGGCACAGGAAGGAGTACAGGTGTTCACCAGCTAGCCAGAGCTAGTATGAGCACCTTATGTGAACGCAGGTTGATCACATTTAAGCATGTACAAAAAGGGTTTGGGAGCTAAGTTGTAGATGGGACGCCATCCTGAGGTCCTGGGACCCAGCAACAGCCCCTCAAGGTGAGTGAGTGATTAAATAGAATTTTCAAAAGACTTGCGAGCAGCTCAGCCAGTAGAAGCAGTTTTGATGAACCAGGCTTTAAATATGCCCTTTGTTTACCTTCCTCCTCTCTTTACCCCTCCACAAGATCATACCAGAGCAACCACGTATTTTTAACAACACGTTAGCAACTGCAGCAGCAATCCCTTGACCTGTGAGGCAGGGAGGTGTGAAAGGTACCCACCCTTTCCAGAAGGGAAAGGTCTGGGTAGGACAGCACCAGGATCAAGCCAGCTCAGGTTCACTTAACTCGATACCTGTTCCAAAGGGGCTCCTGGCATATACTGGAAACACAGTCAGAGAACTCAGACTGCCGAGGCAAATCAGCCAGGGAATCACTTACAATTGTTTTCCAGGATTGAGAGATCCCAGATCGAGCTCCCGATCAAACTCTGTGCGGAGGTCATCCAAAGCACCGTCATCTCCAAAGGCACCCCACTCTGTGTTAATGCACATCCTCCCTTCATCACCTTCTACCAGATCGATATGCCTCATTTCCTCCATGTAGCACGCGTTGGTGCCAGTCCCTGTGCGTGTTGGAGACAGTGTGGGTAAATTAACTGTTTGTTCCAGGTTTGTTTTTTGTTTAAGTCCACATGTTTGGAAATAAATCAGTATATTGTCTTTGGAAGAAAACATAAATACATAACCCTGTGGTACAGGATGCTAATATCAAGCCACCCATGCTTGTTAAATAATCATTTCACAGTGAGTGAAAAGAAATTGGAAATTACTCCAAGGCTTGACTTGTTTAAAAACATTTTTTCTTTTTCAAATGTACTTCTATGTGCCTTTAAAAAGCCACCACAGTGCATGAAGTGGAGACATGGAAAGCGTAGCATAACCTAACTACCAGACGTGAGAGGAATTCAGCTTTCTCTGGACTAACAGACAGTAATTTTCTATACAGTCAGCAGAAAAGTTTAGTATGCTGGTCACAACTGAACCCAGACAAAATGGGGACTGTGGTATTTGATGTCAATGTGATCAGCATAAAAACAGCTGCTTTACAGAAAGCAGCCAGGCTTGAAAATCTGACCATTGTTTTTTCCATTTTCTTCCTGCTCTTTCCTGTACTGGGACGCTGCCTTCTGCTCCAGATTTGTTAGGATTAAACAAACGAGGGGAAAAAAAACTTCTTAGTGAACAGAAGAAATTACCAATTATGAGTCCAACTTCACAGCGTGGGTCATCATATCCGCAAGTCATCATGGTTCCCACGGTGTCATTGACCAGTGCCAAAACATCAACGTCTATGTCCTAATAGCAACAAGACAGGTGATTAACAGAAAAAAAGCTTAGAAAGACACCTGTGTGTTAAAGCAACAGCATGCAGACATACTCCCCAGGTCATACTTTGAAGCCCTGGTTCAGGAAAGCTCTTCAGTTGAAAGACACACTACTTCTTTTTATAACACTATCCCCCACAACCCTGTAAAGTAATAAATATCTCCGAATTCTCAGGTTCTTGGTCAGCCAGGATCTTTGCGTGTAAGGTTTTTTTTCCCCAATCCAACCTCATTTGGCAGAAAAGCAACATGTTACTGGTTTGAATTTTGTGATATGCTAGCACCCGTGTATCTGTCCTTATGGGCTGCATGATAGGATAAAGTCCTACCACCTGAGCAGATCCCACCAAATGGGACAGAAAACATACATACATAAATACAGCTATTCAACACAAGACCATCCACCAATATCACACCCAAGTAAAAAGCCTTTCCATCAAAGCCGTGCAGTTCTTTCACACTGAGGTAACTTGATAAAGTAAAATCAAAGTTATCAAAGGATTCTTGTAACTCAGATGCCAACACTAGCAAGGGGTCAGACTTTACCCAGGAAGTCTCAGATCCTTTGTTCCTGCTAAGTACAGTAAGACTGATGCAGAGAAAGAAGTGAACCAAAATCAAGGCTAGATTTTTACCATCTGAGAAAACACAAGAATTTCCTCTTTGATACAAAGATGTCAAGGTGGACAGATGCTTTGTATTTCTTAGATAGTGTTACCGATAGCACCGAACATGAAAAACAAGGCTTTCCAAAATATTAAAACATAATGTTATTCAAAGATATACAGTAGTTCAAAGGCAGATTTAATCACATCTCACTGCTGACCTTAAAAATTATAATCAATCACTCCATCCCACAGATTGAAGTGGACAGGCAAGCGCTGGTAGAGTTAGAAGTGCCAATCTGAGATGATTGCTTCCCTCTCCCAACCTTCAACCCACAAACCAGGCTACAAAACACAGGGTGTCCACACCTTACCAAGTAGGTTCACAACAGGCTCCCTTTAGCTCAGACAGGCAGTGGGGCCATACTGGTTCACTGCCACATCCAGCCTGTTTTATTATCAGTGTGCAGTTGCCATCACTGTTAGAGTGACCTGGGGCAGCATGAGTTGCAGCTGCATGTCTCCTTCCATGGCTTCAGCTCAAGAGAGAGACAGATCTACTAGATATACAGCCATGTTGGACATTTATTACTGGCTGTCCTTGAAGGATGTCTGACAACTCCCAAACAACCCACACATCAAGAGCTGATCTCCCAGGAGGACAATCTGGGGCCACTCCAGTTCACCTCCTGCAGGTACAAAACTTGCCTTATGCTTCTGGAGGGCCTTGCGCAGAGAGCTGACCACATCTGTGTCCTGAACTCCTCGGACCTTGAAGTGTTTCGTCCAGGCAAGAAGAACCCCCTGCAAAGTAACAGTCCAGTGACCCAAAAGCTCCAACAAAACGTTGCATACAAACCTGCCACAAAGACAGCCAAGACCAAAGTCTGTGGAGAAGCCCACTATGTCTGTCCACATGTTAAAATGTGGGCCAAAATAAGTCACAGCAGAACATCTCACCTTGGGGTGCCTGTCAGTACAAACACAACTAAACAGGTACAGCAATAAAGTCCCAGTCCTGCAACTGCTTCTCCCTGTGCTTTGTTTAAACCATGTGTGGCTTTACTGATGCTCACCACAAACTACAGCATTAAGCACAAAGCATCTGCAGAACTGAGACCCAAAGCACAGATCCCTAAAAATAAAGGAGAGGCTAGAATAAGAGGCCCCAAATAAATTGGAACCAGCCTTTCATTTCTGCATATGGCCTCTCAAACAGCTCAGGTCTTTCCTATTTAGAATCAACTGTAAAAAAGAAATTGAATGAAAGTGATCAAAAAAGAAACACGCTTCAGGACACAAAAGTATGTGTTTTACAGTCTAACAGTCTTCATACAAGGGCATGTGGTTACTATAGAACCGAGTACTGATTAAGTAAAAGAATAGCTTTAGCTTAAAGATCATGTTGCCTTGAGATCGGAAATGAGTGTTTGAATGGTAGTCAAGTTTAGTTAAATGTTAATGGTCATCCACACCTTCTTCAGAGAGCTATGTAAACATGACACCACAAAAAGGCCACAGGGTAACACTCCAATGCAATAGCTTCTCCGGGTTCTGCAAGGACCTAGGCTTGCCAATAATATTTCTTTTTGCATCTTACCTCTTCTAGTTTGGTCTGCTTGCATGGAAAAGAAAATGTAAAGCCAAGAGGTAACTTCTTATGCTTCAAGTTTTTGGTCTCCATGAAGTCTGACAGACAGTCAGCAATGTAATCAAAGAGCTAGATGAGAAAGGAGAGAACAGAGTCAGGCTGTGTCCAGCAGACATGCACACAAGTACAGCACCACCACAGAAGACCCTGCATGCCTTACCTCGGTTCCATTCCCCTGTATGACCTCCTTGGGTGTGGGGTAAAACTTGCTCTCCAGCTGGCTGCTCTGCTTCCCATCATCACACACCTTCACCTGGTGGGCACGAAACTGAGAGCCACCCAGGTCAACAGCAAGGAAGTCACCCTTCTCTGCAACACAAGTAGGCAACCGTTAGGGGGTTCACTGAGGAGCATGGCCCAGATGCCATGCTGAAGGCCACAGCCCAGGGCCCCTGCCCCACTGCGGCCACAGGCTGTCCTGCCCCATAATGGCAGGTCCTTATCTTAAGGGCTTCGGAGCATCACCAGGAAGGCTGAGAGCTGGCAACCCTAAGCAAGGGTACCAGGCCCGTCCTGGTGGCAGCTGATTTCATTTTTGTTCAGCAGTCTGGTTTTGCCCACCCTGTTCCTTCCACAGCAGCATGTTTTCAAGCTGCAGAGGGATACACTTCTCAGGAAGAGGAGCCCAAAGCAACTGCTAGACCAACCAGAGCACACAGGGGCTGCAAAACTGTACACCTGAAATGTGGGGAAGTGGGAGTTTGAGACCATTACCTACATGCAGTAAAGGATGCAGGATTTGCAGCCACATGTTAAGACTGGGCCCTACTGCAGAAGTCAACTTCCAAGTGGAACAAGACTAATTTGCCACCTAAAGTCAACCAACACAATAATTTCCAAATGCCTTCAATTGTTTCTGTAAAAGTACCATTTTGTTTCTCAGTCAGCAGCACTCTTAGCTCAAACACGTTCTTCTGTAGCAGGAGACCTCAGATGGAAGGACAGTTTGGCCTCACTGCTACAATAAAACAATTATCTATCCCACGCACAAGAGAAGGCCCTTCCCAAAAGGAAAATGCAGTGGTATGTGCATAGCCTTGCATGATCTTCGTTTCACAGTCCAAACACCTGACTAAATTTTATCAAATCTGGCCCTGAAAGGGAAGGAAGCAGGAAATTCTACCTGTAATACCATGGTCAGATAGCACAAAGGTGAAGAGGCAAATTGGATTACTCAGTAAACTGTGACATTAATCAGACTATTAATGCCTAAATGATTAAAAACTGATGATGCTCCGTATGGGTCATTTCAGATAGCAACACTGAGGGCACTGAAAAATCTGAAAGTTTGCTGCTATTGCAAATGGGAAAATCCAGCCAAGTTTGAGGTGTTTAAACCTGCTGGAAGTTTTCTCTGGAAACAAAATAACCAATAAGGATTTTGCAAGAGAGCAAAAATAGAAAAATCAATGTGATACTTAAAATAGGCAGTGTGTCAATAAGACAGCTTGACCCTGCAGCACGTCCTTGACACAGCGGAAAGGTCACGCAGGCCAGGACAGCATTGTCCAAAGTTGTCCCTGAGGAACATGAAGTCTTGCAACAGTGCAAGACTACATGCAATTTTCCAAGTCTCCTGACCTCAGGGGCTCCCTGTTATTTCAGGACAGGGTCAGCACCATGTGAGACCTCAGGACCAGTGACGGTCACTGAGATACCAACGGTTAAGTTAATATTTCTTTTTCTTTGATGAAGGTTGCAGCAAAAGGAAGAGTGCCCAGTTCCAGCCAGGCAGTTTGTGGGAACTGTATACAATTTATCTCAGACATCCTTCATTTCAAGGGACCAGCCTCCAAATGTCCCCTTTATGCCATTAAAGCTGTTTTTTCTCATTTAATTGTAGGACAATTAACTTCAGAAGGAATAAGTCCTGTGGAAATGAGGTACAAAGCAAACATTTCTCTTAAGTTTTCTGCACAGCTGTTACACGCGGAGTCCTGACCTAGGCCAGACACAGAGTCCTGAACAAACTCACAGACTTGATTAAACCTGGGAAAAACATAACTTTCTGTCAGCCTGCACTGCCAGGAGCCAACTGAGCCAGAAGAGTTATTTTAGGTGTGCATACTTCTCCCTACAAGACAGGCTTTGAGATCCTACCTTACCTCACATCCTTCCAGAGGATACCACTGCACTTTCTCCCTCTCTAAGTCCCAGTGGTATCTGGAAACAAGGACCCAGCTGCAGAAGCAGAGCAGGCTGTTCCCTGGTAGACCCCATCCAGAAGCAGATTTTCCCAATGCAGAAGGCAAGGAGGGGAGCAGGAGGGGATCACTTTTGGGGGCAATAGAGAAAGTAGTGCAGAGTTTGCTGTCAGAAGCCAAGAGGGGATCACAGTTCCAAGAATGCAACATTGCTGCCACTTTGCAATTTGAGGGGTTTCGCCACAGCATCCTGCATTCCCTGCAGCTCCATGAACGCCAGGGCCACAGCATTGCCCACACCCACAGCACACTGCACTGCAGGGTCTGAGCTGTAGAGGCTGCCCTTGCCGTGTACAGCCACAGCTCCTGCAGCAAGGCCTGTACTAAGTACAGTTTCCTGTACTCAAAAAAACTACTGTTTTCTGAGCACTTACTAGGTCCTTTCCTCAAACAAGCAGCACTCGGTCAAAATCCAGCTGGTGCAGGGAAAAAAAAACCTCTGCCAACACTTCCCCAAGCTGTTGTCTCCTCAAAACACACCTGCTTTCTCGACAGGAGATAGGCAGTAGTAACCCAAAGCCACTGGCTGCCCTGTGTCTTTGCTGTGCTGCCCTTGACTGCTGGCAGCAACCCATCATCTTCTTAAAACAGCCCGGCTGTGATGGAGCAAGGGGAACTCACCTGAGCCATCGGGAAGCGAGCGCACGAATGACGGCAGCATTTTTACTGTTGCCGTGGGGTTCGTGTCTTTCCCCAGGCCCTTCACCATCTCAGCTTGGAAGCGAGCCATCACGTCCAGCAAGACATCGTCGGAGAGACGCATATGATACAGGTACCTGTCAACCTGGAAAGATGAAAGGTGTTACCTGGGAGGCATGCAGGCTCCTCAGTGCTCAGCAGCTGCCTGGGATGAGCATTTCTTTCACACTACAGAAGGACCCTCCTATGTATACCAGGGCGGCTTCCTTTATCTCTGCAAGTAGAGAAAGCGCAGGAACTTCCTAGCCACTTGCAGTAGTTTTCTAACCATCAGGGGTGCAGTTTGGCATGAAGGATCTGAAAATCCTGAACTCCAACTCCAGCAGCACCCTGCATTATGCCAAACAAGAATTACTATGCTCATTCCCACCCATTTGATGGACATGAGGCTAAACAGGTCCTAAGGAGACAAAAGAATTCCTTTCACATATGTAACAAACTGAAGGCGAACATACCACCTAGGCAAACCCCACCTCTCTGATCCTAAAAGTTCATTTCATTTTTGACCTCAGCACCTAAATTCCCATGATCGTCAGTGCAAGCAAGCTCCAGGACACCATCAGAACATGTACTCTTATACAAACTGTGTTTTGAAAATGTTTAATGCAGCCTTGGTGAATTACTGTCAAAACATTAGCCATCTTTTCTGATGGCTCAGTAACTTGCCAACATACATAACCGCATGAGACTTGCTCGAGACCCTGACAAGCTGTTTTTACATCATTCTCTCCTTCTATACACATAATGAACTAGAACTGCAAAGTACCTCGACCTGGTGAGAATTTGACCTCTCTGGGTCAGGACCAGAAAATGCCATCAGTCCCCAAGCGTGTCAGCCACAACCTGAAAACATCTATTCAGCTACTGCTTCACTCCACAGACAATTAAATTTGTTGGCATGCCAGGCTGGAGCTCAAAGCCTTTTTCTCACTCCAGCTCTGCCCTCCATTCTCTTGTGATTCTAGGATTACGTCTAAAACACATTTCTGGGTGCAATCCATATCCTTTCTTACAGGTCTATAACTATAATAATTCTGTGCTTCAAACAGCAGGATGTCCCCTGAGGGTAATCCATGTTAACATCCTACTCAGGGCCAGAGGCGGTGGGCAGGACAGAGAGGTGGGACAGCTTCCAACGCTTCGCTAGTACGGTCACTCAGCTCTCATACTGTGGGCTACATTATTACGCTGCTTTATCTGTTCAGAGCATTTCATCAGTCCCATTTACACAGGGAGGTCTGGAGGGTTGGCAGAACATACACATAAGTCCCACCGGCAACAAGGCAGGATTTAAAAAGTAGTATTGTTTAAACAGAGGAGAACACAGGTTGTAGCCAAATTGGCCTTTTCCACAATTTGGACTGGCCACATACATTAATGAGGCACAAACTAATTACCTATTCACAGTCCCATTTTAAACTGATGGTCAGCAGTGACCCACCTGAAAGAACTTGGACCCTGAAAGTAACTCCAGCACTTACCTAACAGCAAAACACACACAGAGAGAGGGGAAAGTCTTAAACTACAAGATGCAATTGGCAAGGAGCAGCAGCTGCCTGTGGATACAGCTGTGCCTTGAAAGGGCCATTATTTAGATCTTTCTTTGCAGCCCTCGTTTGCACAAGCACTTGATTTCCTCTAAGCCTTTGTTGAGGCCTCATCACTGTGTAGGATCCACCATCTCAGCCCAAGCACGAGCAGTGCTTTTTCGGGCATACCAAAAGAAAAAAAAAAAAAAAAAAAAAGNGAGACATACAGCACTCACACACTCTCACACAGACCCAAATAACCTTGTTACAGAAGTCCCTGTGGGGAAAAAAAACTAAACAGTAATAAAATTGACCAAGTCTGTTTGCAGAGAACACGTGCTAGCTCCCTGATCCCCACAGAAACTGCATTCCCCACCCTGTTTACCTACAACCAGAGGAGACAGTCCTCTCCGAGGAACTAGATAAGGCAGAGCCCAGGAAAACCTGCTGACTCTCTAGCCTGATTTACAACCAGAGCAAGGGCCTGCTCACATACCATTTGCTTGTAAACACAGGAATGGCCAGGCCACGCAACACCAAACCCTGTGTTGTTGCCTCCCTCCCACCGCACAAGGAGAGTCCTCGTTTTCAAGTGTCTTGCCTCAATTATGGCAAGTGCACTGTTTTCATGGCAGGGAGGCTCTTGTTCTCGGGACCAGAGAGCAAATAAGCCTGCAGAGGGGGAGGTGGGAGGGCATTCCTTCTTTCTAATTAGGGAGAAATCAACTCTGCTCCATACAGCCTACCCTGGGCTTCTTAAAAGAGAACTCCAAAGAGCATGTGGTTTCTCGCCTTCAGGCAGGGTGAGTTTGCACCTAGTAGAAAGATACAATTTTTTAAATGGTGTTGCCAGAATCCCTCTGCCCTCTTCTCTCCACTGTCCTCCTCGCTTCAGGGAAGTCCTCCCTCAACTACTGGATGTTTCTCTGAAGAGACCACTCCACCCAAGCGCTGCTCCACAAGGTTTCTTTCGTTCTTAGTAAAAAGTAAGAAGAAATAGTGCTGTCTAGATGAGAGATCTTAGACCAGATCCTCACACAAGGAAAGGGTATTAGGGCCCCCTTCTGATCATATTAAACCCTGGGAATAAAAAGGGCTATTACTGAGAGACAGAGTCAGGGACATCTGACTGTTGAGATACCAGGACCTCTCTTGGAACGCTTCTCTTCAAGGCAGACTTAGTGGAAGAAGCCCCCCTAAGAACAAGCCACTCCATGTTTAAGCAAGGGCACAGAGAAGACAACCCAGTGTTGCTCACTTTGCTGATGAGCTCAGCAGTGCAGGCAGATCTACCCACCAGGACCTTGGATCTCCCGCACTGCCACGCGTCTGCAGACAGCCCCGCCTCCAGCTGGCTGGAAAACAAGAGGACAGAGCCTGGCAGCAATGGCCACCAGAAAGTACTCAATGGAGATGCCAGGAGAACAAAGGACCCACAGGGCACGTGTCTAGAAACCAGAGGACCTCTGACCCAAGAAGCTTACAGGTTCCACGTGGTCTTATGACAGTGCGCCAAAAACCCATTACAGCATGGCCATGAAAGTAGATTAAGGAAGAGCAACCATTAGGCAGCTCATTCCCAGTACTGACGCCTTCAGATCTGGGCCATCTTGAGCTTTTCTGGCTGTAATAAAAGGTCACATCTATAAAAATCAGAGCGATCAGCCAGGTTTGGACAACCAGAGAGGAAGCACAGGCACTTCTCCCACACCAACACTAGTTGGAACTGTCTCTTGAGTCCCAGAAGACCTAGCCCAAAGACCCCTGGAGTTTTCCCTACTCGTGCTACAATGTGAGCGACTCTGATTCCTACCCAGTTTTAGAAATCCCATCCTTCATGCTATACTTGCAAAGTGATTCAGCAAGAGGTTCCTTTCTGCTCTCTGGACTACACCACACCACGCCAGATAAAGTTTAAGCACCACTTTTCCGTACTGAGATCATTTGCTCCATTACTGGAAGGAACTTACAACTGCGCACGTAAAAGCACTAACCAGACCTATTTTCACACTTGTGAGATAGTTTAGGGTCCAAATACTTCTTACCCTATTTGGCTGTATGGCTTTAGTAGATAACACTATTATCTAGTCTGCATTACATACTGCAGACCCCACAGCATCTGAGTAACACAGTTCTCAAAATAGGAATCAGCTAATGCTGAATCTTACCTTTTTTATTTGATCCTCTTTTAGCTTTGTGAAATGGAAAGCTAGCAGGTGGATGGCAAACATTTTCTTGAAGTGGATGGATGAGTCAGTAGCGACAGAGCTGCTGTGAGTAACTCCAAAGCGACAGGTCTTTATTCACGAAGCTGGAGCTAGAGAAACTTCAGCTGAAGCATTTCCCCCAGGGTGAGATAGTGGAGTTCCTGGGAAATTGAGTCCAGAAATAAATCCATCCAGTGTGATCGGTTCAATGATTAAACTTCTGTCTCTTTGTATCACCCCCCCACATCAACCCAAAGCCCCTCCCTCCCCAGCTACACACTTCATTGTGCCAGAGCAGGCACCTGGAGAGCTGCCAAGCTGAAGGGGAGAAAAATCGATTTTGTTACTGCCCCACTTGGGAATTGTTACCACTTCGCAATGTAGTTGCTACGCAGCCTGCCCTGCTTTGCCCCGCTTCGTTCCCAGGGGGCTGACAAGCTCCCACCAGCCCAGCGCGCAACGCAGTGTTGCAGGGAATCTGGAAAGTTAGAGAGGATTTTAGGAGGTTTCTTCCCTCTGCTCAGCGCTCCCACTTGCGAGACAAGCTCTTCTGCATGAATTAACTCTGCTCTAGTTCCACACAGTGCACCCTTATCTGCGGCTTTTTTCCAATTAAGCTTCAGCCGTGTAAAGGAGCGAAGAGACACATAGACCCCTGCCCCCCGCCGAAATACCTCTTGCACAATTCCCAGCAGAGAGGGTTTGTACAGATTGTTCTCCCTTTACTCCTCCTGAAGACAAAGTTTCAGACCAATGCAGGTCCTCAGTATTGCATAACCTGGGGAGGGGACAGATTCACCTGGCAGCCAACAGTGTTGCTATCAGACTGCCTCACTTGATAAATGCCTTTACATGGGAGCACAGAGTGCCTACAGTAAGAGCAGCTTCCTCACACCATCAGGATTGAATCTGACACAGCCTTCAACTATTAATCTTAAAAGTTCATTCTGAATACACAAGTGTTTCCAGGATTTTGTCACTGTATCAAGTAATGCCAACTACAGAAACATCATCTAAAGGACACTGTTGTGGAATGTAGACACAAAGGAAACAAACAAGAAAAAGTGGAGGAAAAAAGGAAAAGGCATTCTCATGGGGTAATTAGAGGGTCACTCTCAAGCTACACCTACACTGGGTGTGTTTCCCCCCAATTACTGCTCAGTATTTCAGCTGGAACTAAGTACACTTACTGCAGAGGCAGACAATTGCCTTTGCAGAACAAGATTACAATTAATTTTTTTTTTTTTTAATAAATTAGAAAAACAGCTTCAGGCAAGGGGGAGAAGAGCGAGATGGGAAGGGACGGGTGTGTGCCAAGTAATGGAAGGAAACACGAAGAACTACTGACCAGAAGTAGAAAATTGTCTACACGGATCCAGAGCGGGGCAGAAGCAGCCGTTTAGCAGAAAAGGATCTCAGGCTATATAAATTCATAGCCTAAAGTGGACCCAACAATCTCATGCTACTGCAAAAAAAGTATGATTGATCATGCTGGGCTGTACGAACAGGAGTATAATCCACAGACACAGAAGACAACACAACTCTATACTCGGCACCAGTCTCAGGAAGAGGACTCTGCCCAGTCCTGGCAGCTACAGCACATCAAGAAGGCATGGATCAGGAGATAGCTCTGCTGAACATCAGGAGCAGTCACAGGTTACATTTTTTCAGCCTCTGATCACGAGGAAAGACTGAAAGAGCTGAGGGAGGGCAAGGGAACTCCCTCTGCAGAGACGAATTATACAGAACTTCTGTTAGAAAAGGTTCAGGTCTTTTTCTTTTCTGGTTATTTTTCCTCCTGCCTTGCATCAGGGATGAGCTCTGGACACTGGGAGATCCCGCCAGCTCTATTTATTTTCCACTATTCTAGAACAAAAGTAAAGCAGACAGAGTGGCTGAACAGTCCATAAATAGGGCTTGTTCTAAAATTAGGCTTTTGATCTTCAAGAGAAAGGCAGAAAAAAAAAGAAGAAAAAAGCCACGCTACCAGCCAGAAAGCACGGTTCACTTCTCCTGTATTCATCTTTTAATAACTGCTGGCTCGTTAAGTCAGACACTGACTCCCAGAGGGACTGTCTCTTTCCTCATTGTTTACCCATGCCATCCGAGTCACAACCCCTCTGGCCAGCAAAATTGAAAACATCACCTTTCAAGCTCCATCCCACTTTGATCCAGAGCTCATTGTGTCTGTAATACACTAGATTTATTTTTCATTCTCTCTTTTCTTTCTTTCTCCAACGGATGCCACTGGAAAAGGGTCTCAAAGATCTAAATGTTACTAAACTGGCAGCAAGCTCTGTTAAATACCTGACATGTCAGAATCACTGCATAACTTGTTCGCTCATCCCTGGTCCATCCTAGCTTCAGGCAGGCTGTTGTGCAAGAAAAGACAAGACATTATCTCACTTCCATGCAGACAGCAGGTTTAATGCGCTAAGGGCCTAATACCGAAATATGTTACAGTCATTTTGTATGTATTCTGGCCAGTACAGGGGAAACAATCCAGGACCAAGTGAACAGATCAGCTCTAATTGCATGCAGCTTGGAGGCTTGAGGCAATGTTGTTTTTTCCCTTTGCTAGAGCTGCACCCCATAAAAGTTAGTCACAAACCCTCCCTTCTGCCTTTGCAAGGGCCAACAAGACTTCAAAGTTACAATACCCCTCTCTCTACTTTCTCCTCCTGCAGTTCTTCCTCCAAACCCTGTCTCAAGGCACAACGGAGAATCCTGAAGAGGCTGGTGCTCACGTAGCCCATCCGCCTCCCACAGCCTTGCAGTCAAAGGCCTGCAGAGAAAAGGAGCTCATAGCTACAATGCGGAAATACAGATAAATATCTGAGTACATCAGCTAAACATGCACCAGTTACCTCCAGAAAGAGGTACCATATTAATAAGCATTTTATTGCTGCAGAAACACATCTATCTTTGGTGAGGTATCAGAGGCAGTGGCAACACTGGTTGCTGAGTCTGGCACCCAGGTTAACAAGGAGACAGTGGACAAGGCTACAGTTGAGTCATCAGGAGAAAACCTTCTTTGTTATAGCTTATGCTTCCAAGACCAATCCTTAGAACATGTTTCCCCTCCCAGTAGCAGCAGCTTTGTTACCCATTATATTCCCACAAGTCCATTGAAACTCAGAACAGAAAGGGGTCCCCGCATTCATCCTGGATATGCCCCTCCTAGGGCAACATCAGGCTGCAAAATAAGGCAGAACACCTGAGGGGACTGACTAGAAAATCCACTCCAAGGACAGATACTATTTAGAAGAGATGGAGACAAAGAGCGCATTGGCTTAAGAGAAAGAAGGGGTTTACCAAGTAGTGCTGTTATAATCAGCATTTTACATTTGAAGCATAACAAACACACACAAAGAATTAAATTGTGAAATCAAGAAACTTCCAAACATCTGTAACTTGAATGCCTGAAATTAATCTGGAAATCTGAACACCTGAAATAAACAGTTTTGCAAATGTGATTCCCAGATCAAGTGAACAATGTGGTTGATATTGTTTAAAAAGAAAAAGTTTCGACACAGCCCCATGAAGAAGAGCAAGAGGCCACCCAATCCTCCCCCAGGGGCTTGCCTGCACAGGGCACGTTAAATATGTGCAACTGGCATAGGTTTGCACCACACCAGTCCGGATTGTACCACATGGGACCAATTTGGCAGCCGTTCTTATGGGAGTCAATGACAGCCACACCATTAGCTCAGAAGAAAAGAAAACTTTCATAAAAAGTCAGCCTGGGAACGCCTGAATAAACTTCAGAGCTCTTAAAACAGTTACTATGGAGTCGCTATGGAAACAAGCAATGAGTTAAGCCAAGTGCTAATCTCAGCAAAATACAAAAAAGAATGCTTATAGTCATTTAGCTTCCTTATTGCAAGGCTTGCTGCTCAAACACAAGGCTGGCTTATACCCCTAAGTCCCAGCCACTCTTTCCTTGCTCAAAAATACACGCTAGTACACAACTTAGCACACAATTAAAGGACAAATTTATCAAAACAGACTAGAAGCAAAGTACAATAGCAATGTGGGTCTCCTGCAACCCAACCCCACACGCACTGGGGGAGAGAAAACAGGAGTCGTCCTTGCAGAAGCGTGGTTTTAAACAGTGGTTTGCAGATTCAGCAAGGAGTTTGTAGTACTAGAGGTAAGTGGGCAAATGCACGCTGTCAAACTCGTCTGCAGTCTTGAGCAACAACTTCCCTTCAAGTCTGTCAAGTGCAAAGGACACAAGGAGGCAATTGATACCACTCCATCACAGGATCCACATCACACAAGCTATTTGAATAGTGTCAAATGGAATACATTTGTAAGGGTTAATTGCAAGCTTGCATTCTGTGCAAGTCATGTTGCTGTGAAGCAAAGGCTGTCAGGACTCTGGGAAAGCAAAGCAGAATTACTCATTCACAAAGCAAAAAATTCAGGACATTCACATAGCCATCGCCACACATATATAGCTGCTTGTTTTTTCTTGGGGGAGGAAAGAAAGATGAGGCTTTACAGGGCAAGCACCTAAAACTTTCCCTCCCCACCAGTCTGGTACTGAAATCAGCAGGAGATCATGTGGAATAGAAACATTTAGGCACTGCTTGCTTTTTAGTAAATAATGGGGAAAGAGTACATGAAATACACTGAGAACAGATGTTAAAAACATTACTCCACTGCAGACTTGTTTCTGAACAGCAGCTTAAAGGATTGATGCTAGGAGGAAGCAAAAGGGATTCAGAACAAACTTTCAACCTGCAGAAATATGTGGTTAATTATTTTAGAAAGTCAGGTTTTGACACACTGAAATTCAACCTGCCTTTTACACATATCCCAACATTAATACAAGCAGGATCTGCAGACTTGTATATAGCGAACCCCAGAAATGTGGTTGCTCCAGCATTATTCTCTTCAGGCAGCTCCAGCAACATGTCCCAGCGCTGAAACACCTTCCTGTGAATACATGGGAGTTTCAGCATCTGATTCCTTCCACTCTCCAGTATCCCTACTGGGAGCTCACGCTAGAAACAAATGACAGAGCATCTGCATCTCTGCAGAACCTGGTGGTGCACTGCCTTAAACATTATTCAGTGACGCTGCATCAGGAAAAAAAAAGTCCTTTCCCCCCAAGAACTTAGTTTCAACAAATTATACCTTCCTCCAAGTGGTAAGCACCTAACTTTCCCAGTTTATGATAGCCATGATAAAACAGGTATGTGGAAATACTACTGGCATAAGTATCAACCCACAAGCTGTTACTTAAGCTCACATAACAACTTATAGTTTAAGTAAAATATTTTATGTCTCCTCTCAAAATTCAGACATCACAAACTGGCATGTGAAGCAAAAAATATTTATGGAGTGCAACAGAAGAAGATAGTTTGTATGAAACCGGATTAGAGAAGTCAAGGAGAAACAGACATCTGAATTTCTCAAAAGTAAATAAATTATACCTATGCCTCCAACATCTGCTCCTTCCCCCAAAAAATCATAATCCAACTTTTTTCTTTTCTCTCCCCCCAAACCTTGCCAGAATCAGTGTGATGAGCTTTTCCGAGGAGAAGAATACAATTTAAAGAGCAGGGACAGATTTTGCTTTGCTTCAGTAATTACCCCTCAGATGACAGAATTGGAATTTACTCAAAAGTTCTTGTGGCCAGAATTTTATCACTCCCCAATGCACTGATACAAATGCTTTTAGCTTCCTTCCACATTTTCACAGGACACAAAGGTTAAAGGCGCATGACTCCTATCACCACTCTGACCCAAGTGCCTGCGACGTTGTTCATTACTCGTTCGTTATCTGTTAAACTCTGCCCTTTGGGAAGGGACGGAATGAGTAGCTAATTCATTACTAGTGAAATATATGATGTTTATTAATGATGTGAGGATATCTTGCAAGAAGACATCAAGTTCAAATTTTCACAGAGCAGTAGATCATACACTTATGCTGAACACCATGACTGAAAAAGTGTACAGCTGACTGGTAAAAGCAAGCTTAGTGCCTCTGGGCTTTTAAGAGTCCATTTCTCTGAGTGCTTCATGTAACTGGCCACAGGAGAAGGAAAACATCAAGGAGCTGCAGCAGTGTAAACATGAAATGCCAAAGAAGTTATTAAAATAGTATTTTATTTCATGAATAAAAACTAAACAGAATTAGGACATGGCTCTATTTTTTCTTTTTGCCTGTTTCCTTTGAGCTACTCTGATCATCTCTTTTTGAACCAAAGCCATATCTAACATTTCTGTGCTGATCCTGCCACTCACTCTCCAGCTGTCTCAGCATTTCTTGGGTTAGAAGTCCTTCACGCAGCAGTCTGTTGGCAAGAGATCCACGTCCATGGCTTTTCAGATCCTCCTGCCTTGTAGCAGACCGATAGCCTTTCAAGTTCTTTGCTCTTCTTTCTCCTGGAACCTCTGCTGCAATAGAGAGTGCCTCTGTGGATTTTGCACCATGACGGTCTGAAACTGGCCTGGTATCCCTCTTAGTCCTTGAAAGAGGAAAGTCTTCTGATACAACTGCTGCTGTGCCAGGAGCAGCTGCAGACTGTGAGGCTCGGATCAGCTTCGTGATGTTGCAGACGCCAACTTGTATAATGTCATCTAGTTTTTTCTGAATATCCCTTACAAGGACAGCATCAGGGAACATATCCATGAAGCGGTAACTGAAAAGAGGCAAAACAACAAACAATTAAACCTTTTCACTAAAGAACGGCTGACTGAGACAAAAATGAGTACATACTATGTAAAGAAAAAAAAAATTATTACATGTTGCATGGGAAGGCCACTGTAGTTTAAGTGGCTTTTCAGCTGCTCCAGTCCAGGATCACCTTGTTTCTAACTTTCTCTGTGTCAGTCACAAACTGTTCTCTGCAGAACCCATGACTTGCTCCCACAATATAGCTACATTTGCATTTGTCAAGATCCTCTAAAGGGCCAAAGGAGCCCACAGTGCACCACATACACACACGCTTGAAGACACTCCTTTTCTAGGACTGTAAGTCATAAATATTAGGAAAAAATAATTTGCAAGCACAAAGACAATACCTTAACCACAGATAGAGGTCAAAAACATCATGAACAGCTTCAAGGTGTACAAGCTCTTTGATGTTCTTTGGAGCAGCTAATGGCCATTTGGTATGCCGACAGAGCCAGTCAAACGTCAGAGGCTCATTTCTACTGAACTGTCTTGCAAACTAAAAAACAAACACATTCAGTGAAGTCCTCAGTTAGTCAGGAAAGAAGAATACTCAAATGAGTTAAATTCTCTTGAGTCTGTACACATAGAATACTCCAGAAAATACCTGCTTTGTTTTACACAGCCCAAATGCCACACATTCTTTTACTCAATTAGCCAACACAGGAGTCACCTCTCCTTTCCACAGCCTCATTAACACAATTTGTCCGTGCACCACGCACAGTTAAGCAACAAAAGTATCCAGAAAAGCATAACACTGAAGGCATATGATTTCATTTAGCAAAGCAGATGGACTTCAGCTTTTTTTCTTCTCCTGCTCCTATTAATTATCTTGTTCCAGAATCTCTACGATTCAGAACATGTTAAATGTGTTCCTTGACTTAAGAAACACACTATTGACAACCCAAACAGATTGATCTGCACTACAAATCAGCCCTTCTGAAACCTAGACATCTAAGCTCTTTTACTAACACATAAACCAGCCAAATAAGATTTAAATTTAATTTTTTCAGGAGCATCGATGACTTTCAATAACTAGTCCCTAACTGGCTGGTACCAAAAGGGTGGGTTTTTGCCAAGGAATGGGGCTTAAATTCACACAGGCATTCACAACAGCCTACCTCCCTCTGACATCACATTATGCCCCTCTGCACCTTCATTACTTGGGGATCTAAACACTCAGCATTTTCTTAATGAGGCACTTTTTTTTCCAACTCCTTAAATCAATCACTCACTTTTTAAAGAACATTATTAGCTATTTTTGTAAAGCACAGGTCTAATATCTGTGACATGAGGGCACCATGTCAGTGTCATTTTTACACTATCTTCTTAAATATGTTTAATGCAGTCTCTAAAAGGGGACAAAGGCGATACTGTATAACAAAGTAACAGTCCCAAACCAAATTATTAATCCTGAAAAACTGAAATCAGCTGACTACAAATGCCTCAAAATAATCACTCCGGGGGCACAGTGGAAAACAGTTCATCCAGGCCTGAAAAGTGAAATGATGTAATTCTGAGAGTAACTTACAGCACTGTATTTTCTGGGGGTTTAATTCTATTTAATTGTATTATAACATCAGCAATCACACTTAATCCCACATTCTTTTCTTTTGTTGACAAGCTAACACCTTAAAGCAGCGGTATCTTGGTTTCTAAGGACTACTTTTACACACCCTGTAGTGAAAAGCTTAACAGTGCACAAGCGGCTACGTAACACAATTCTGGATCTCTCCCGGTTCAAAGATCAGCTGCAAGGCGAGCAGCAGGATTCTGAAGCAAACAGCAGGAAAACTATCCAAATTCCAATCTACATCACAAAATGAGAATCAGTTCTCAGTGGTTAAAAGCTTTGGCCAATAAAATGGCGAAGAATGCAATTTTTTTTAAAAAAACATGTATCTCCAGCTATTTTATATTACTACCTGTGAGCACTTTAAGAATGCTCTCAAATGATCTAATAACAAAACCCACGATAAATATAGCAGCTAGATAGTCTCAATGCACCAAGACCTGCTTGCTCCAATAGAAATACCAAAGTTTTTTGGAGGAAAAAAAAATAACTGACCTTCAACAACGTGGTACACACAAAAGGCTCTTTTCTGTTCAAGGGTGCAGTGCAGAAGACATATCGTGATCGCAAATTTAGTGGAATGTGCTGAATCATATCTGCTAGAAATTTAAAGTCATCAATATTGCAGACAAAGTAAAGCCCATCGACTTGTGAAAGACTCACAAAAATATCCTGTGAAAATATAACCAAGTGAAGAGGATGTTATTATAGGAGAGGGTTGTTAAAGTTTGTATTACCAAACTAAAAAATGACTTAGTGTTTCAAAGGCTACTTGAAGTATCAAAGGCAGTTAAAAATATCAAATTTGGCCACAGTAATAAAAAAGAGGTCAGGGGAGTTCCCTCTACTCTTTTAACAAGATTTAATGCAGGATCAGAGAAGACGTAACACACTGTTTCATTAAGCATTTTCAATTAGTCTCTTAAGTAACAAATACAGTGTTCTGGAAGCGTACATTTTTGTTACAAAGAACACCATCAGAGGAACCAGTTAATACTATGTTTAGAACTTGTTCCAGGTTTGTCACTTAGCATGACCCAAAAAGCTAACTTTACAGCACAAAATTCAATAATTGAGATATTTTTAGCCCAACGTCAGAAACAGATCTATTTTAGGAAGAAAGAAATCACAAGATAAATACAGCATTACAATAGAGGAGTTCAAAGAATACCTGAAACATACCCAAGGCAGGAGACGCTACTGCACATTGCAGGGGGAATATTTATGGGCCCCCAAAATTATTTCTCTCATGTAAGTCTTTGAAAGATTTTTTTTTTTAAAAAGTTCTTTAAAGAAACACTGAGCTTAATGAATATGTGACTGAATACTTGAGATCAATAATAACATGGGGTTTTTACCTTAATACTTCTATGCTAGCCCAGAAATTCTCAACAGTGAAATTTTAAAGAGGTACTGTTACCCTGCCAGCATAAGTCTTCCAGGAGGTCTCCAAGTATAATCTTTTACCTCAAGGTTAGAAATTATACACTTTGATACATAACAGCACATCAGCAGAGAACAATAATACACACTTAAATCTATGAAAGCTGCTAAGAATTTCTCAGTGTACTGAGAGCTGTGATACTATTTTTTAAATACAGCATTGGAAGTTTAATTTCTACTTTAAAAAGTTTAGGCACTTCCAAAAATTCTACTGTCCAGCTAATGACGAGATCAAGTAGATCCCACAAAATCTGTTTTCTGAAAGTTAAGCAGACACTGTTTTACCATAAAGTCCACAGAACTAGGAAAAAAAATCAGGTAGCTCTCAGATGTGCAGAAATCTGACATGACCAGCCCAGTTTCCCAGGAATTTTCACATAAATTTATCAAAATTTCAATCTCTAATATTTTCAGCCTCAGATCAAAAAGTCTACATTTAAAATACAGGAAAGATGAAATGAAAAGGTTCACTCTTCAACATGTGTAAACATATTTTCACACTTCAAGAGCTTTCAAGTTTACTATAAAAAAGTAACGTTAAGCGTTCTAAATGTATTTACAGTCACTGCTGTGGTAGAGAGAAGAATCCAACCGATAAAAGATACACACAAGGCTGTCTGTTAGGTTCCCAAAGTGCATGTTTGTACAAATGCAGTGACTATAAGCAATGCTTAATTTTTAAAGCAGAAGCTAATATTTTGGTCATTCTTACAATGAGATTGGATAGAGTGGCATCAGGCAGATGATAAGCAAACATTTCTATCTGCTCAGGAGTAGGATGTAGGCCAGCTGCCTAAAGGGAAAATAAACAAAAAAAATTCCATTAATTCTCAATATCATTCTTAAGTTAGTGCATCAGAAACGAAAATCTAGAAAGCAAAATGCAAGAAATCAAAGCACCCTACAGAGTCCAGTTTATTCAGCACACTTTTCCAGAACTTAAGAACTTTGTGTCTGAGCTTTTAACTGTTAGAAGAGCAGCTTCAATATAAACGAAATATTGCAAGCCTCCAAATGGAACGTATATTTGAAGTCACTCCAGCATTACACAATCCAGTTTTATTACTCACTTGTAAACAGACACAAGGAAAAACAATTTGGGATCAGGACATCATAAAACAGCTCCAGAGCACATCGGTACAAATTGGGTACTGAGCCCCTCACCTTCACAGGGCGCACAGGCTCACTCAAAATTTCCTTCAGCTGCATGAGGTCATCCCCATGCATTGTAGTGACTTCGCCTTGTTTGAAGGATGAGCCATAACGCCCAGCTCTGCCTGCGATTTGTAGAGCCTGAGAGGTTGTAATGGAGTCTATTTCCTTTTCTCCCTTCTCATTGATAGTTGGCTTTACTATAGAGTTAAAAATTATTCTTTTTATACACCTGAAATATTTGAAGAAAAACAAAGAGGAATAATTTTTTACAAGTTATTTCCAATATACAACCTACTACAGAAGAATTAAACCCCCTTTTTTTTGAGCTTTTTTGGCTCTATAAATTAAGGGACCACAGATACTACTTATGGACACAGTATATTCAAAAGGGCAGCATAAGACTACTGGTTAGTTGCAGGAGAATGATCATACCTACACACATCAATCATGTTCTAATAGGGTCCCAACCCATTCACCATTATCATGTGCCTCAGTAGTTTATAGCAATGTGGCTGCATCGCCTTCAGCAACAAAATACATCTGAAACTGGGCTGAATTTGCTCCACATTTCAGAAACGCAAGAGACTGATACTCTGACAACCTAGCACATCTGACTCCAGTGAATCAAAACGATCTTAACTGTGCCTACTATCACATGGGATTAGGCCAAGTGAGCTATTTAATTCTTAGAATCAGTTTTAATTTAAAGCTTAGTTGTGTCCAATCAAATTGATCACTTCAGAATTAAAATGCATGTACTGTGTTATCTAGACATAGCAGATATCTAGCCAAATTAGTCAAACTGGGGAGAAACAAGTGAGGAAATTAACGCAGGTATCACACCCGCAAAAAAAAAAATTTAAAAAAATCATACCATAACCTGCTCCAAGTACTTACAAATTGAGTCCCATTCCAATTGCATCTGTAGCCACTAAAATTTTGCATGGATCATTAGGATCATTGAATTTCTTTGCCTGTTCAAGTTTTGTTCCTAAAACAGAATGACAAAACACTTCACATAGCAAGCTCTTCTTACAAAAGAAAGACAATATATCACTAAGTCCAATACCAAACTGGTATTTGATCGGTATTTGATTTGGCTGTTGTTGGGGGAAGGGGGCAGGAGGGATTTAAATCATTGCCAGAGCTGTGGATAGACCTCATTTAAATGCATCTATCTGAAGATCAATATTTAGTACATAATAAAGGTCTAATCCCAAGATTAAAACACCAGTCAACAAAAGTTGATTACTTTAACTATATAGAGATGCCAAACTAGGAAAACTTGTACTGCTTCATTGTAAAAGTTTTTCTAAGAAAGCAGCAAGAAGCTGAAGGTTCCCTTAAAATAAAAGGAAGAGTGCTTTACCTGGTGGCAGACTGCCATATATGACAGCACATTCTAATCCTCTGGCTTCAATCTGTCGACTGATAGAATAAATGTCATTCTTACTGAAACAGACAATGCAGTCCCCAGGCCGGAGGTTATCTAAAGATTCTAAGGCATAATCCAGCACAGTAAGAGGAGTGAGTCTCTTGTAGTTTCGGACCTAGAATCAAAGGAGTTGTCAAAAACAATGTTTTTAAATGAAAAATTCCTGTGGAGTATTGGCCAGCATGGTTATTATCACAATCAGTTGTAACACTGAGAGACCTCTCTCAGTCCTGAAGGGATAATTACTGGGGAGAAGGTGACATACACCTTACGCACTTGCATGCTTGCAGCACCTCCCAAGCTGAGAACTATATGGCTTTCTCAAGAAACAGAACAACTATATATTTTTACATGTAAACTAGATTCAAGAAAAGAAGTATACAGGCTATGCAGCAACTCTATCACAAAATGAGTCTGTTTTCACTCAGTCATCCGAATGCTGTAACTGATCCCCTTTCAGAATTACACACCGCACCACACAGAGATATATAAAACTACAGCTAATTCACCAGGAAATCACGCAGGCTGGACTTTCTTAGGACCAAATTTTATATTCTTAAATAACCTTCACAAAGGAATCTTCCCAAGAAAATAAAAAAATGACAGTAAAGTTGGATTTCAGAGATCTTTTAATCACTTTCTTCTAAAGGTGTTAGCTCTTTTAACTCCTTTCCTCATCGTATGGAGGATAACTATCAACAGATCCGGTAACCTCAGCAAACTTGAGAGCACTGTGCCCTCCAGGAAGAACAGAACTGTAAAGAAAGCCCCTAAACAGCTGTAGCATTCCTTGAGGGGAACTCAGCAAAGCACTTATCTTCTTTAAGCAAAACAATACCACTATTAAAAAAAGAACCAAAACACAAAACAACTTTGCAACATCTCCTCTGGTTTACAGAAATTGAGAACCATTTTAACAAGAACTCCTGCAAGAATAACGTTGATCGGTGATACTCCCAAAAGACCCTAAATTTTTGCCTGTTTTCCAGCAACGACAACCTGATGTTCTGCCTGCAAATTTACAGAATTAAAAAGCTTACTTCAACTTCCTCCCCTGTAGTGTACATGAGCTCCGTCACCAAGTCAATAGCAGCAGCTTCTCCACAAACGTGGATTTCTTCCGCACAGAGTCCTGAACAAGATCCAATGAAATAAAATGCAAAATGTTACATATTTATAGACAACAGTAGCTTTAGCTGACTTCTAAGTTACCCAAAAATTACATTTTGCTTGCTAAACTCATCAATGAGGACTGTATCTCATCTCCTTCAACATCCCAAATCAGTACCTAAACGCTCTCCCACAATACACTACTTCCTTAGAGCTGCTCTTGACCTCATATCAGCAAGTGATGCTTGGAAATCCATTAGTATGATAATCAGAGCAGCTAATACCTTGTTGCACCCTCTCAGGCAAGACAAGAGGTACCCTCAACCACTGAACAAATGGAGCAAAGCTTTGAGTGTGTCTTATTTACTACTAATGTTTTACTAACTCCCAAACCACAGCAGAACTGAAGAGCTTTGTTTTCTGCATGACCTTCTAAAATTATGAATACATCTCTAATGCAGTCAGAATAGAAAAAGGGAAAAAATAGGAGGTAGGGGAAGTGTGACAAATCGTCCTGTTAAACTCGGCATCAAAAGCAGTGAAGGGAAGGGTGGGGGGAAAACAGATTCCAAACTTCTGTTCAAAATCTGAGGAAAAATGAGTTTCAAAAATTCCTCTTGAAAAACTCCAAAATTATCAAAAGAAGCATACTTCTAAGAATTTAACAGATCAATGAAACTCTATAAATGAGCCATTTGAATTTAACACTATAAAATATTTGATGTTTGTCACATTGCCATACATTTAACAGTATTTAGCATAATGAAATCTCTGAAAAATTCTGGGTTTAATTGAACAAAAAAGCATACTTCTAGAAAATAATAAATACAACAGGACAGCGCGGTGTAACAACACAAAGACTCCATATTATCCAGGGAAGCAAAACTAAAAGAGGCATCTGTATAACTTAATAGAATAAAATTTTTAGAAAACATTCATCAAGTAAAACATGACAGAGAGCTTGCTGCCATACAGACAAATCCTTTGAGGCAGAGTATCTCTCTAACTTGCTGTGAGAAAACATATGAAGAAACAACACCTGCATCACATATTGTAACTACTTATGAACCTACTGACTAAGCTTGAATTTAACGTGCCATTTATAGTTACATTAAACTAGTTCACTGTCAACACAAACAAGCTTACCTAGAAGGGCTCTTGTCCAAGCCCACCCTCTGGCAGGATCTCTGATCATCTGAATTTCATCAATCACAGCAACTTCATCTTAAAACAAAAAAGAAAATTATGATGCACCAAGGAAGATCATCTAGAACAGCAATACAACACAGAAGGAATTCAAAGGCTTTCTAAAAAAGGTTGCTCAAATCAAGTTAATCCTCTACCACCAAAAAGCTATTCTGAGATGATCTAGGTTATATTAACTGCTCTAACATAGTTCAGAAATTGTTCAACTAACAGTAAAAAGGAATAGCTCAGCTACTTCAGAGTCCAAGCAATAATACACATAAAGATACCATAGATGTGACTGAAACAATTATGTGTACATACAAGGCGTATTAGTGCTGCACATTTCAATGGTACATGCAATATGAGGAGCTTGTCTGGCATCTTCATTGGCATACACGCGCTCTTCTCCTGTCACCAAGTCACATGGCACATTCTAAAGGAATTCAGAAAAGTCATGTCAAGTTTCTTTAATATAACAGAATCCCCTTTCCAAAAGGGTAAAAAAAAATAAGTTTCTTAAAGTAGTTTCTAAGACAGTATAATGGAAGCTATCCAGAAAATAACTACTTGGGCTTTTGAGACTTGTGCCCTTATTTAAGTCCTATCAGACTGAAGGGTATAATGAAGAGGTAGTATGTGTAATTAGATGCCCTCCCCTACTCCTGCAGGAGCTTACATCTCCCTCTGAGCATTTCAGAGCTGTCACATCTGCAACAAAAGAACTGTCAGAACAGCGGTAGTACCAGTGGCTCATAAAACAAGGCCCAGAAGTGAAGGAGCCTTACAAGCTCCAGCCTCCTCCAGCTCATTTGGTGATTGCCCTGTTGGATGTCTCACCTGCTGCCTTATATTCACACAGCAAGAGTTCATAAGGACTAGCTGTGAGAGACAGCAGGGGCCACCACCCGCTGTCAGCTCTACGCTCGCTGAAATTCAGCCAAATGGCTGCTGCTTCCATATCTACAGCCACCTGTAGAGCCCCTGTCCAAGCCTCGAGGGCTACGTATGATCCATGAGCTGCCAAGTCCTCACACACACTAAACACACAGGAAAAAAGGGCAGTGGCTACTAACAAGGAACATCACTATGCAGTACACGTTACAGATATCTCCTAGAACAAGCCAATTTTTCTTATGTGTTGCTTTGATAGGAATTACAAATTACTAATAGGAATTACAAATTCTAAATCATAGACTTACAAAAAAAAATCACAAGATCATTTAACACTAATGTACACACACACTATGCTGTATTAACATGTGATCTGTTATTGTAAGGCTTCAGAACTGGTATGGTTCTGTACGGCTGGAAACACACTGGTGAGGAGCCTTCAAAAAGATCCTGGAAGTAATTAAAAAATGTACTAATGAAAGCTTCCTCTAGGGATCTGATATAGGGCACTGCTCTTCAACTCAACACATCTGAAGCTGCAGAACTTTTTCTTAGATGGTTGAGTGAAATATATTTAAACACTGAAGCAGAAGGTTGAGGGGAGTTAAGTCACGGTAACTTCTTGCGTACAAGCTAAAATAAAGGTCATGGGCAAAAGAAGCCATGGTTTCCACACTGAAGAAGCTAACAGTAGAACCTAGCTAAACCCAGGGAGGGAAAAATTACAGGAAAATGGAGGCAGGTTACAGGGATGATTGCATGGCATATGCTTTGGGGAAAGTGACATTCCATTTGGGAAAATGACGTTCCATTCTACACGCCTAAAGCAGAAACGCACAACTGGTATTCACATGAGCTGACGCTACTGCAAAGCAAAGGCACACTGCTTCACGGACTACCTTAAGCAACTACAGGATTTCACAAACATGCATTCGTAAGACTGTTCCCGTACTAAGGATGTAGGTAAGTAATATAACATACTGACAGCATCATTACTCTTTTGGAAGATCTCATGAGCCAGAAGTTTTAGTGGACCGCAGTATACTCCAGATTTTGCTGACAAAAATCTCTGGATAGCATGGTAAGTTTTTCCACTGTTTGTAGGACCGGCATGGAATATTATCTTTCTCTGAATAGCCCTGGCATCTGGATACCTAAAACATACACAAAAAAGCAGATCTGTTGAACATTTATCTGGTGTTCTGGATATTGATTCAGGGGAAATTGCAAATTAGCTTAAACGTGTCTAGGGACATGGTTCAGTGGTGGGCTTGTCAGTGTTAGGTTAATGATTGGACTAGATGATCTTACAGGTCTTTTCCAATCTAGGAAATTCTGTGATTCTGATTCTGCGATTTACTTACTAATAGACTTTTTAATGTGTGTTGAAAGCAGAAAGATCAAATTCTTAAATAGAGGCAGTATAAAGTGGTTACTATGCCTTATATATTCATCTTCTAAATCATACAATGCTTTCAAAGTTTTAGAGTGGAATTCACACATTGTGTTCAAAATAATTCTCATTACTGCAGTCTCTCTCCTCAAGAATATTAACATTTTAATGTTCTGGTGTGCTACCTCACAGATACAGCCAGAAGACAGCTTTCTGGAAAGGCAATACCAACTCAGCGACTTTCATAGCTGATATAATCTTATTTTCCTTTTAACTGATTGCAATATATCTTGTAACAAAGATTAATTCCCAGCACAGATTATTGTAAAAACAGAGAAACTGAATTGAAAATATAGTGGAATTATACATCATAAAGCTTAAGTCCACAAACTATGAAATTCTGTGACACTAACAAAACACTGCAACCACTTGAACACACTGACCAGTTGGGTGGCAATCTTAAATCACTGATCTTGCGTAGATCATCCATACAGTCCAGCATTGGAAAGATCTGCTTTGCATGCCTCAAGAAAAATGGAAAGAGATCATCGACGTGACCTAGAAGACAAACCCTTTTAAGAAAGTTTGCTAGCTTGTCTGAAGGTGTGTATCTTACATAATTCTTTCAACTGCTGGCTCTCTACAAAGTTCAGTAATTATCTCAATGGCAGAAAGATAAACTAACATGAGTACGTGGACTCATTAAGCAACGTAATGCAAATACAATAGCATGGGGGAAAAAAAGAAAAAATCTCATTTCAGTACATTCACTCTGGCTAGCCTACATGTGTAGAGAACTAAATAAAATTAGAAGCTATGGAAAAGCTAGATGAGAAATAGCTTTTCTGTCCTAAGAAGATTTTAGCCTCTTCCTCCTAAATTCATGTGCTGCCTTGGAATAAAATAAAACAAAAGCTTCTAAAACACTTTTATGAAAAAACAGAGAAAAGATAATAGTTTGTAGCTTTCCTAAGCTACTAAGACTTGGGACGCTGGTTCAAAATTGTGAGTCTACAATCCCTTAGCAAGTTAACAAAAATAGAAAAATCAACTCAGAAGAGGTACCCAGGTTTACTCTTCTGAATGTTTGCAGAGTAGACATGCGGCCTTAAAGGTCTCACTTCAGGTCACACTCCAATTGTCAAGCTCTCATAGAAAATCAAATAACTATCTGGACCTAAAAACCTGTTATTATCAAACATACACATGGAAAAAAAAGCAGTGTTTGGTTTTTTTAATTTTAAATTGAGAATTACTCATCAATGAATCAAATTTATTCTGAAGAATTTAAAGAACTTAAGAACTGTAGTATTTTCAATTATCATCTTTGCATAAGCAAAATCAACTAAAAAACTTCAAAACTCCCACAAGAAACAACCCAACTCCAACAGGAGACGAAGTGAGGAAATAATGTGGAAGATTTTATGCACAACCAGTACAAAAAGACACTTTAAATTTCCTAAGAAGGTAAACATTTAAAATCTACACATTTACATTTTAAGACAAAACTAATGGCCACTGTAACCTTTAAATTACCATCATTAAACACACATAACTATGCCAAAGTTCTGAAGCTCAGACTCTGGAGAAGGCTGTTTCTGCTGCTACCAGCTAGCATCACCTCTTGGTTAAGTGCCATTAATTACAACACACGATGCAGTAAGCAAGCGAACATCACTCATTTCTATTAGTGCCACACAGATACAGAGCAGAGTCACGGCGCTGTACTCCCCAAGTACTTAAAGACACCTGGCCAGGAGAAAGCTCTCAAAGTGCCCCCTAGTGACTACTGAATTTTTAAGAGAGGAATAAACTGAACAGTACTATTATCATTTCAGCAATGAACAGATGCTATAAAACAACAGGCTGCTTCTTGCTAAGACCTCCACCTCTTCTGTTTCCACTTCAGAAAACTTAAGGACAGAACACTCCACAGGATGGGCACAAATGTTTCTGAAGGGGAAGTAGTGATTTTTAACTTCTTTTACACTATAGTAGGGAGGTCCACAGGTACATAGGTAAGCATTCAGGTCAAAAATAAGAAAAAAAAATGCATGCTTTATTTTACAAGCACTCCAGATACTTGCCTGCACCACAGCATATATCATTGAGAATAATATGCAAATCAGCACTCACAGAACTGGATTCCATGATATACTTCCTAAAGCTTATAAATGCTTGGTGAAAGAGGCGAGCTGCAAAACAAAGGAACAAAGTGAATGTGACTTGGATCACAAAACCGTATTTGTAAACACTCAACAAAACACTGAAGTAGCCCATTAAAAACCTATACCTTAACATGACATATTACAAGTAAATATAAAGGTTATTTGAATGAAGTGACAGAGACAACCTAAAACAACTGTCATGAGACCCATAGAAGATAAGATCTACTTATTACCATATCCAAATAAAAACAGATTTCACATTAAAAAAAAAAATCTTAGAACATTTTCTTACCATCTAATCCATTTTCTGCTCCTAGTCTTTGGATTTCTTTTCTTTTGTAGAATTTATTTAAGTTTTTTAGAACTTCACCTGCAGAAAGAGAGTAACATTTTTTTAGTTTGCTCAAAATTAAATCAGTTCTGCTGACCCAAAGATCATGGCTCATAGCCTCATTACTTTGTAGAGAGGGAGTCTTTGTCATGCTGATGAACAAACTCAAATGATTTTTCCCTAAATTAAACACAATCAGTGATTAAGCCTATTGTGGAAAAGAACAATCTTAAACTGCAGCAGAGTAAGAACTGCCATGAAGATGAGGTCAGTATTTGAGAGACGCTCTCCCTGGTACTTGACAGGAAAGCATAAATGTGGGAACCTGCAGCCAACACGTTATGGAACAAACTAATTGAGGTTTTGGGGTGTTTTTTGTTTGCTTTTTATCAGCACCTACCAGGAAACAGTGGGTTTTAATGTGAAAAGTAAATCTGCTTAAACTACTTGGTGACAGCTTTTACTAAACATCCTGAGAGACCTTATTCCCTCCACACTGCTTCCAAGACACACCCTCCAGAAAGATCAGACAAACCAGATGCAGTTTTCTTCCTATTTCTCAGGTTAAATAAAGGAGAAGAGAAGAAAACTTAACAGATTTTCTTCAGATATATCACAAATTACTGAGATTTGTTTATTATGTTACTATATTTATTATGTTTTACTATAACTTTATTAAATGCTTTCCTTCCACTGAAAGGCAAGTTCAGAGTTGCAAAAAAACTGTATGTACTAATGTACACTCTGAATTTCATGTATTAAATCTTAGTTAAATCCCAATGGCAAAATTGCATCCCTTTCCCATCCACAGCAGATCAGAAATTCACACCAACCTAGCAAATATAATGAGCACCTATCCATAAACTTATGTTATTCTTAAAATTCAAACATACAAACACTATATTATAAAATGCTAGGACTGATACATAAGGCAGCACACCACTGGTCTGCCAGCACAAGTCACTGAACACAGCACTGCCAAGCTCTACTCTCTGCAATTAACTCTAACTCTTTGAAGTCTCTGCCACGACATGGAAAGCTTCCCATGAGATCAACCCTGCCTCTTTCTAAAAAACTATACTCTAGAACAGAGATAACCCACTTTGCATAATGAAAACCATCAGGTGACAAGAATATGGCAAAATTCAACTGCAAGCAAAGCCAGAAGCTCAAGAGCAGTGGCCACATCCCATAACCTGCGCATGGTGACAGTAGTCTATTAACAGATCAACTTACAGTCTGAAATGTTCACAAAGGTAACTAAGGGAGATTGTCAGCAAGCTTACATTTACTACACAGGCATCCATATTCTCATCAGAAAAATGTTTAAGGGCCCGGAAATCAAAGACAGCTGGGAAAACACTGCACTAAAAGAAAGCACAGGGCTAAATTCTCTTCAGAGCTTCCATAAGAAGTTATGAGTTAACACATCATCAGCCACGTAGCTAAATTCACAACCTACTGGCCTTACTACAAGATGAAAAGGTCAATGCCAGAATATGTGTTACTATCCAAGGCAACATGACATTGGGACCATCGCAGCCCTCAACATTCAAGGTCACAATCCTTTCTAAGCACAAATACTTGTCTTCACAATAAGGTATATCAAAACAAAACAGAGCTGGCATTGCAGTCCAACTAGACATGCCCATATTAGCTTACTCCAACTGCACATAGTATTAACTATTTCTACAGCAACAGCTAGCAATCAGGGTACATACTCAGGAGATCTGTGTCCTGCCTCTACCATTACCCTTTTTAACATTCACTCTTGTTCAAAGATTTCCCTTTCTTTACCATTTCCCCATTCTAGAACAGTATTTTAGCTCTTACTCCTCAATAACTTTGACTTCTCAGCAGCACTTTTTTAAGGTTCTGTGTAAAAAGACGGCCTGACTCTGTGGTTAAGCTCAGAAATTATGCAGTTAGTCTCCAATGCATCAGGTTCGTTTAGATGTTTCAGCCCTATTTGCAGGATAACTTTTCAGTCATTCCTGCATCTGAGATGACAATAGTCCATTTCAGTAAGCCAGTATACTATGATTGGGGAAGTTGGACTGCTTTATTTTAAAATTCCTCCAGAACTATAAGACTTCTATTGTCCAGTCCAAGTCACTTTGTGCATCTGACTAATCCACTTGTTCAGGCACCTCCCGTTTCTGACGCATGAATCGCTGACAATACCTTGTCCTTCCTAGCTTACATCCCTCACCAGTAAGCACAGCCACATGGTCTTACAATTAAAGCCAAAGAACTGACATTCAATATGACAAGTGAACATTAGGGCTCCAAATCAACAACCGTATCAAGGATTCTGTGAAGCCACACGGCACAAAGTGCTGATCTTTCATACAGTAGATTTTTCTGCTTACATTTATTTTAAAATTGTTAATGAATTATTTCCATAGCAGGAGGTCCACATTCAAACCAAACCTAATTTGTGCTGCGCACTGACTTGGCAACATTCAGGCATGGTACTGAAGATCATGAAGCCAGGTACCAACCTTTCAACTTCTGTTCTGATTCGGCATCACCTACCATTAAGACATCTTCTCCCACTGCTCTTTAAACTCCTTTCTTTTGATATCACATGCATAAGCAGACCTCTTGTCCCTTTCACCCTCCTACCTCAGTTTAACATCACAGTTTCTTTTTTTTTTTTTTTACGTAACTGCTCCTTCATTATTTCACTATAATGTGCTCAGGTGTTACCTTGTCACTCAACAATTACCACGTTTGATGAGGCAATCATCACAGGGTTTAGCAAACACCTACTTAGGTCTTAAATCATTCCATCATACAGTAATTTCATGTTGTTCTACTGTTACCCATAATATGTGCATTTGGGCTTTTCACAACAGGGACATCATCATCATCATCATCCAAATATACCAGAAACATTACTAATGTAAAAGCAATGAAAGGCTACAGATATTCTATATTCTGCCACAATCTCTGTAAGAAAAGCTCAATAGCAAAGTTCCTTCCAACTGTAACCTACCTGATGCACAAAAATTGAAAGCATACCTCACCACTCATAAGGATCCTCTTCCTATGAAATTATTGAAAATAGATGCAGCCATGAATTAATTCCACTACACGCCATTAAGCAGCAGGTTTGTTAGAAAGGTTTTGCAAAAGTAAGCCTCTAAAAAGGATTCTGTTATACTGACAGTGTTTGACTAGTGTGAAAACTATAAGTGCTGTCTCACTTCAGCAAGTAACAAACTAACAAGGTGATTCACACGGGAATTATGCGCGCTGTAAGCAACGAAGTTTCTTCACAAGCTGTAATCAGAAAGCCTGTAAACACAAGTTTTTCTTTACTGAATCTAGTTCAGCATTTGACAGTAGAATCTGACAGAGTATCTTCATGCAAATTATAAGAAAAAAACCCAAACAGATGCATGGTACTGTGTGTGGTCAGAATCTGAGGCAGGGAAGCAGAGGAAGACTATTTCAAAAAAAGAAAAAGAACAAACGATCTTTACTAAGGAAGGTGTCATTCAGTTTCCTCTTTAACATTACTGATGAGTTTCAAAACACAAAATTACTGACAGCACTACAGGCCAACAAGCCAGTTGAGCGCCATACTGGTCACCTGGCTGGTATTCCTTGCAAGCCTCCCATGAAAGAACTTCAGACTGTTTGAAGTAGTTAATTTTCACCTGTGGGAACATAAATAATTTTAGCCAATCTGTTCTCTCTCAACAATTTAGCAGAGGCCAAACAGAAACTACACTTATTTTCCCAGAGCATTTTAGTTGCAACTTTGAAGAAATCCAACATAACCACTCACATAATAAATGAGACAACGGGTAACATACAAGTAAGATGCCACCATTCATGTTTATTAGCATCTGAGGAATGCACTACTAATTTAAACCAATGCTCAAAGACAAGTCTGAAAACTACACAGATTTTTTGCATTACAGCTGTTCAGGATTTCCCTCCTAGCTAGGTTTTTTAGCTGTCAGCGCCAGTTTTCTTTTTTTTCCTCACGGGCTCTGAGCAAATTAAGATCATTTTCCCATGCTTCCTATACCTGGAGTTAATACAAATAATATGCCATCAGAACACTTCATTAGGAGAACATATGAAGAAACACCCTCCATGCTTTGGGATCACCAAACATCAAAAGGATCAAGAACTTATTTCTTATTTACCGAGTCTTTAAAGATAGTGTTCTGGCACAGCTAGATAAAATAGGACCTTTTCTGAGCAGAAGACTGAACACAGACAAAGAACGAACAGGATGTATAGTTTATAATTAAAGAAAACGCAGAAAAAGCACTTACAACTCACTTCATGGTTCTTGAGATATAATTACATATAAAGACATCAAACAACAGATTTTCTTCTCTGTTTCCACTTAAATATGAAAAAATTAATGCATTAAGTAAAACAACAGGACGCATACCTAGCGGATAGACAACAGAAACATGAAACATTGACAAAGATGCTATTTTACTTCAAGTTGAAGTTCAAACTCCTATTCTGCTTCTGACATACTCAGCAGCTCTTGTAACGCAGCAGATAGTTCTTGACACAGCTTTCGCAGTTGACACACAGAAACCTACACTTAATGTTTACTTTCTCATGCTTTGAGATGTGCAAACCCAAGAACACACAAACAGACCTGCAGTGTTCTAACTGGAAGTTAAACTTAAGNCAGAAACCTACACTTAATGTTTACTTTCTCATACTTTGAGATGTGCAAACCCAAGAATACACAAACAGACCTGCAGTGTTCTAACTGGAAGTTAAACTTAAGTTTCACAGAATGGTAGGGGTTGGAAGGGACCTTCAGAGATCATCTCTAGTCCAACCACCCACCCCCCCAAAGCAGGGTCACCTAGAGCAGGTTGGACAGGAATGCACCCAGGTGTGTTCGGAATATCTCCAGAGAAGGAGACTCCACAATCTCTCTGGACAGCCTGCTCCAGTGCTCTGCCACCCTCAAAGTAAAGAAGTTTTTCTAACACTGATGGCCAATAACTAGAAATACTGAATGCTTTGCCCGATTTTGATCTAGGCACATTCACACACAGATGCCACTCTTCTGCCTGTAACACCGATATTTGAGAAAACTATAACTTCTAATTTCAGCTACAGTTATGTTTTCGGAATGCCACAGGATTTGTGTTTAGCTGTGGGACCTGCCCCCACGCCAAGCACCTTTACCCTGACTGTGCCGAAACAGGGAGTGGAGGAACTAGGTCAACAGATTTTCCCTCCACACGGGGCACGCCTAACGGGCCTTGGTTAAAAACTCACTATCGCTCGCATGACCTCACCTGACACTTTTTATCCCACTTCCACCACCGCGGGCACCCTCAGACCAGCCGCAAGGAAAGACCCCCTGCTCCCCAGAGAGAAAACCCCAGGAAACAAGCCAGACGGGGCCCGCCGGTTCCTCTCCGCCCTCAGGGGGCGGCAGCACCGGGCCCCAGCAGGCGGGGGTGGGGGGCAGGGGGGCAGCACACCTCCGCTCCCGGCGAGAAAAGGGTAGGCGAGGCCCGCGCCGCCCCTGCCTCACGATCCCTGCCCGGCGGCCGGCTCACGGCCCCTTCCCGCCACCGCCGTCGCCTCACGGCCGCCCGCACTCACCCTTATCGAGGGGCCGCGTAAGCTCGGCGCCCACGTCTTCCTCGGCCGCGTCGCCGACAGGCTTCAGCGGCACGGGCACGAAGAGAGAGGTGTCGGGGGCCCGGGAACTGCCGTCCCCGCCGGCTGAGGAGGAGGCGGCGGCCGCGGCGGCGGGGCGCAGGCGGGCGGCTGCTCCCCCATAGCGGGGGACGAGCCCCGCGCGCGCCGGGAGCCGCAGGAGCGGCCACGCGCACCGCCTCATCGGCAGCGAAGGGCAGCGGCGGCGGCGCGGGTCTATAGCGTCATCGACCCGCGACTGGCCAGCCGCGCATGCGCAGCGCCGCCCTCACCGCGGCGGCCGGGCCCTCCCTTCCGCCGCCCGATGCGCTGGTCGCAGGGGAGGCTAAAGGAAAAGGGGCAGAGCCGATCAACAAAGACGAGACAGATGTTAGTGAGAATACAGCTGTTTTAATAATTCAAATAGCAGCTCAGTATGTTTCCCGTTTATTATACATGGTTGCACAATCTGAGGCTGGTTAAATACAATCAAGTTTTCAAAATCTCTTAGAATCATTTCCAGATTATAACATGCAAGTGACCATGAAAATATTTGGCTTTTCAGTTTATTCTTTAAATTTCTGAACAGGCACTTACATGAGGGAGTTGAATTTGCTCTCAATTCAGAGATACCTGCGTTAGAAGTATCCGAGCATAAAGTACACAGAGTCTTTGTCTGCTTTAACAAAGTGCCACAGTAATAAAACAGTTCTTACAGAAATGTAATTCGATTATTTCCTTACTCATAAAGTAAGGTTACCAATGACACTTGCACCGGAGTTGAGAAGTCTTGGTTTAAAGGCCAAGTGAACTACAAGCGCAAGCAGCCTTCCGCACAGCAGGCATCGGTTTGTGCCCGAGCCACCCCTCTGACAACAGACTACACGCTCAGTTGTGAGCACATGAAGGCTAAACTCCTTTAAAAGCTATTTCTTCAAACACTAAATGCATACGAGATGATCAAGACAAACAATCTGCTGCGCCAGACAAGCTTCTAACAGTTTTAATGCTTGCCTGGCTTCAAAACACCTTTCCAGAAGACCACAAAAAGCTTGTTTGCCCTCCTAACAGGCCCAGATGGACTAGGAGAAGGAGGATGTCCTCTGAGGACATCTTGCCTCTCCTGTCAGGACAGTGAGGAGACAGACTGTGAAGACAGTGGAAGCATGAAGCCAAGAGGAACCACACAGTTTCATGTAGTTGCAAAATAATTGACGTTACCAGCATTTATTTCATCAATAAGAGATAATTACGTTCAAATACTTTCCCCGCTCACCACCTGCAGGTGAAATCATGACAACATCTCTACAGTCACTAGTCCCTGGGCAACAAATCCCCGAAGGTCAGGAGTGACTCACATGAAAGGCTTCGAGAAGTATGATAGAGAGAGAGCTGGGGGAGGGAGGGAAGGCAAAGATGCTTCCCGACATTCTTTGCCCCTGACAGATTCAAAGCTTGTTAGAAACCTTGGTAAAGTGTCTGAAGGCTCCACAGTTATCACAGTCATAGTGCATATACATGCAGTTTCAGTTAAGCCCTGTCTAACATCGTAATTAGAAGTCTTAGGACAAATTCACCATAAACCTCGATTTTTAGTGTGATTTAGTCAATTCTGTCTTGCTGTAGTTTCAAAACAAAACAAATGCAAATAAGCAACATTGGAAAGAAACATGCAATAAACAACATAAGAGAAGGGAAATGCTTTAGTCTACACTGTATAGGTGATCAGCAAAAAAATCAAATATACCAGCCTACCATGCATGGAAGTAACTAGATTTAAGCTTATGCATATCCAAGTGCATATAACATTATCAAATAAAAGTAAATGTGCAGTATAAAATAGTAGCTTAAGAAAGTTCCAGTGTTTGAGAAAGCACTTTATTTTAAATGTATATACATACTTGAATGTTTAACTGAAGAACGCTTTAGTAGTATGGTAAACGCAGCACTGCAAGATGAAGGAAGACAGTTGTAATGGGAATTTTGGCCTTCTTTTCCCACAGGCTGCTGCCATCTTTAACCTGCTGAAGCATCGCAAAGTTTTTCACCTTATACCAGTTCACATTTCGGGTTGCTCAGCAGATGCTTGTGATTCTGGAGATTCAAATCGCTGGTGGAAGTTTGTTCGTTGTTTCCTCAGCTTCTCAGGAGCTTTTCTCCATAAAATTATTTCCTATTTGAGCAAGGAAACACTTTTTAAACAACCGTTTACCATTAAGCCAGAAGTATCAAGTACCATTTTAAGCTCCTAATAGGCAAAGATTTCTGAAAAAACTCTGCATCCCCATTACTGGGGGATCTAGTATGTACTGCACTGCTCTGTATGTAACAGAAGACACAAACAATTAAGCTTACATATGTAGTTACTGCCTGAACACTGACTTTCATCAATCCTGAGCAGTCACTTCTTCCTTAACAATCCTACTTTGATGGTATTAAAGGCTCCAAGAAGTTTTTCTTCCTCCTCTTCTCGAAATCCAAAGCCCATCATAGCCATTGTATGCTCCAGTTACCTTTTGTTTTCCATATTTAATTATATTGCCTTGCCTATCCTTTAGAAAGGAGATTCTGATCCTACTTTATGTTCAATCCACATAGCTTCATTCCAGTGACCCTTTTCACTATTCCATTCCTCAGCATGTCCTCAACTTTTGTTATGTGTTCAGTCGAATGTCACAGCTGTTCTATGGCACTGAGCATCCTACCCTTGCTGAAACAGTATCCATCATCCCCCTTGGCTCCTTTTTGCAAGCTAACATTTTCTCTACAGCTTCAAATACACTCACCAGCAGAAACGCTTATGCCATACATGAAGCACAAGTGGCTTCTAACGTGCTGAACATTCAAAGCAGCACATACAACAGTCCGGATACTTCTGCAACAAGACTGACCATACCTGTTGTTTGAAGTATCGTCTGTCTTCTTCATCCACAAGCACGAGATTTAAGAAGTACCTCACTGAAAATTTTTTGTTCACATCCCTCATTGTAGGAGTTGGGTCATAGCCTGCTAAGAACAGTCTTATAGGAATTGATTCACCTTAAAAAAGAAAGTTTCAGTTAGTTTCTTAAAACTGGATGTCATTAATGCAGTTTCAGAAGACATGCAAAATAAAAGCAGTTTCCCAAGCATGGTCTGTGCCTCTTCCCTGGTTAAAAAAAGAAAAAAAAAACACACCAAAAAATAAACAACAAAAAACCCCACCACCACTAACATAACAGTAAGCACAGATGCAAGTGTGAAATCAAAAGGGGAAACACTTTCTCAGTGGAAGCACAGTAGCCAGGCAAGACAAAAGGATCAGTATCTTGAACTCTAGAGCTGGTCTACACCATGGAGTCAGGTTTGAACCAAAGTGATAAAAGGATCAGATATAGAATTTCCAATGGTAAATTGGAAAGGCTAAGAATTAGTGGGATCCCAACTGAAATGCTCTAAGTCAATAAAAACGTCTGCTTTGAATAGGAAAATCCACTATCAATTCAGCAACCTAAGGAGAAGTGTGGTTTCTCCACAAAAAAATTTATACAAGTCATCTCCTGCAGATTTTTTTTTTTAAATAACGTTTTATCTCTAAAACTGCTTACCCTTTAAAACAAGCACGGTTATTTACCTTTAACTGGCGCACCATCCATTATTTCATACTTTGCAATCGTTTCGGTCTCTGTTGTGGTACTGGGTCCTGGTGAAATAAGTTTTCACTGTGAGAACACACGCTTTTGGTCTTAAACATTTACAGAGCTTTATCACAGCAATTTCTACTCTGCAGCATATAAATTACACAACACTGCTTATCTGCAAGCAAAACCCTCTCCCAGGCAGGGCATCTACTTCTTACTCTCTCCTCCCCATGCTGACACACAAGAGGCAGTAGTCAGTGCTTCAAAGGAGCCTTGGGTATGGATGCTTTAAATAAGGGACAAGCATGCAGGGTAGGACTTGTGAAACAGTTCTTTTTGGTCGGCAGTGCTCATGACTGATACTGCTAGACTGCGATCAGACTAGAAAACCGAAGGGTTATCACCAGGCACAAAAGCCACCTTTCTCCAGGGCCTAAGATGATGAAATCAGAGTACCTAATTCAGCCACAAAAGCCAACAATAATGTAGAGCTTTCTGCCCTTCCTCTATACAGAGGCTTTCTCATCCTCCCCAAAAGCTGCTCACTAGGGTTCCAGCGACTGGGGAATGAAGTCACAAGCGACAAGCTCTTACTGCCTTCCTAGTTTGAGGGTGTGAAAGCCTGATCTGCAATAATCAGGCTGTTTCTGCTTCAAAGCCTCTTGATATTTCCACCCTATCAGCTTTAGGCTGAGTGAAAATGACACATTTCTAGAACACAAGAGATTCACGCTAATCTTTACAAATCCCACTTTACCAGCTAATATCTGCAGAGTCAAAGGGATCTTCAAGATGCATTTTACACTTTTCCCCTTGTTCGTTACCTATCAAGGCTGCTTAAGCTGCTGCGTATTTATGCCTGAGTTTCATTAACAATGGTTCACATTTGTGAGGCCAGCCCAACAGTCACGATCCCAGAACTATGCCAAGGACCTTAGGTAGTGTTGACTACTGAGTATGATTACCAAAGCACAAAATGCAAATGGTAGTCAAAACCAGTGAGAAAGAAGCACGTGCAGCATCAGTTTAGCCAAAGCTGCAACTATTGACATCACCCTCCAGGTCTGCATAACACTCAACTGGCATACGAGTTGCCGTTTCTTTTGGACTTTGTTTCTCTTACCAATTCCAGTAATCTCCTTTTTGATCAGCTGCAACTCCATGTGCTGAATTTTTATTCTCACTAAGAGGAAATAAATTTTTCCAACAATCACATCCTTTAAGTGATACCTTTAAAAGAACAGAATGGGGGTTTTCATTAAAGAACAAAGACAACTTATACAGCTTCTTGAAAACAAGTTATATGGGCAATTACCTTATCTGGTCTGTTAATTACTCAGAGCTTGCTTCCCCACTGAGGTAAGCATCTCAGCCAGACCAGTGCAATTAGCACCTTTCAATCATTGCACTATTAGTAAAGGAAGTAATGTAGTTATATTCAAAAAGCATAAATGCAGAAATCAAGTCTTAAATATTTGCTAGTGACCTTCCTATTAGTACAGAAAGCAGAACAGACAAGTATTCATCAAAAAAGGCCATTGTGTAATTAGTAACCAAACAGCTTAATACAACAATCATCAAAAGTGTTGCTTTACATTTGAAGTCCCCAGATACCAGGTTGTTCATCAAATATTATATACTCTATCTTTTTATCCCGATATATATACTTGAATATGTTTCATTCTAAGCTACACTTACTTGGACTTATTGTATTCAAACTCTATATGAAGACAGTCTTCAATGCCTACTTCCATTTTAATGGAGTTGTTTACATCTGGGTACGTAGCAAGCTGGTGAACAATCAGATCATATTCTTTCACCAAGTCTGACAGCCGTCTCACTATTGTCACTTTTAGAAAATACCTAGGAAGAAAGCCACCAAGTTAACCATCATTATTCAGAACTGCATAAGTAAAAGCCCTTATGTTCTGAAGTACAGGTATTCTTTGAAAGACAAGAGTACATTCTCTTAAGACTAAGCAGAAAAGAATAAAACACCAAACTACAAGACAAAACACAGGTGGAAATGTGGAGAAGGGTTTGATTGGTTTGTTTGTTTTTGTTTTTTTTTTAAAGGAAAGACATGGACTGCTTTCACTTGAAGTGAAAGAATTTGATCTACACAAACACCACTGAGCAATTCCAAATAAAATAGAAAAGGCTACATTATAACACAATCTCAACAATGCCAATCAAGGCACATTAGCTACTGGCTGTTACACGTCTGATTTGAAATCCAAAAGGAGAAACGGGGGAAGGGGACAGCATAATTGCTAAGTTACAAATTTGCTGCAGGGGAGGAGGGGAGAGAAGGCTTAACAGTTACAAACCTCAGTCTGACATTGGCACCAATGTAGGATTCATAAGGCTTCTCAACCTGCATGAATTCAAAGTCATAGCTTCTGCTTTGGGTCAGTTCTCCGGGTAAGGCCAGTTCTTTCACTAAGTTCACAAATTCATGAGTGTTGCTTTTGTCATTGAAGAGCTCTAAAGATGAGGAAGTTAAAGGAAAACATGTTTCAGTGTTTGGTTTTAGCAAACAAAACTGTTTCTAATTTGGCAGAAGCAGGTGGGAGAGGAGAACAGAAGCAATTAATTTAAGTTACACATAACTGACCAGATGTTTTAACCAGTTTTTCAAAGTTATCTTCAGTTTCAGCAACCTACAGTAAGCATTCCTAAAGAGCTAACTGCAATGAACAGAACACATATTTGAAGCTTCACTAGCATGGCATCTTTTTTTAGTGACGGTTTAGCTAACTTTAATAAGCACTCCTTGTCTTGCATTCTCTGTAATTAGCCTTGTTTGATTTTGGCTTCCAGCATTTATTGTTGAAGGGACAAAATCTAAGCAACATCAAGACTGGCTCACTTAGGACAGGCCAGTGATCCCAACTGATAGCCCACAGATCAACACCACCTATCAAATGGTTTGTTATTACTACTGGTCTACAATCAAATGGCTTATTATGACCACTGGTATAAGTCAGTCATTTAACACATAAGCATAGACACACCAGTTTCACAGCATAGCATCTTCTGTCCCCAGGCCAGACCACTATCATTCATCCGTAGATCTATGTCATGCAATTCTTACCAAGATAAAACTTGGAAAGGTAGAAAAATTTAACATTGCCATAAAAAAAAAATCCAAACACTTTAGTATATAAAAACCAAGTCTCTCTACAATTCACAACTGAAAATACCAGGTAAGAACGTTAGCAGCACTTGGTTTTACACAGACTGAAGCTTTCCAGAAGAGAACAAACAAACTAAACACACCAACTCTACAGTTTATCATTGCCAACGTGATAGAAACTGACGCTAACTGGTAACTGCTTCTTTTCTAATATGACTAAAAATTATCTAAGGTGTACTTTGTTTGCTATGACAAGTGTTCATATAGTAATACAAGGTTTATTTACTATTGCATATCCAGTACTTTTTGTGCCAGTCAGAAAAGTTGCACTCTTAAGAGCTGGTTTAGAATATGTCTTTGACATGCAGCTGGAGCTAGCTGCCAAGTAGTGCAGAGACAGATGACACTACTGGGATGTTTTTTGTATTACTATATTAAAACTTGAAAGGATGCAAGAAAACATGGACAAATACAAAAATCAGTAGCTTAAACCACTTCTGCGTAACTGATGACTTCTAAACTGTAGCACAATAGAAAGTCCCAGAAACACATAAAATTCAAGAAACACTACATCAAATGAAAGTCACTCAATAAAATTTATATATCAGAGTAGACAAAGAACAGCCTGTACAGCTATCAGAAGACAACAGACTAAATGAAGCTGACACATGTGAGCTGTTTTTTCCCTACCTCCAAATGCCTCGTTCCCATCACACTGCTGCTTTATTCCAATAGTTTGCTTTTACAGCCCTGGTGATCGAAACCTCAAAGCATAAAGCATCAGGTGTCAGAACTCAATCCTACGTGCTACGTAACAGTTCAGACATAGGGTGCTGGAGCCTACTGACTGCTCAGAAATACAGAATTTGTGAAATTCCACAGTTAATTGTATGAGGCAGAAATACTTCAAGTTTCAAAGGGGGACAAACAGCTCTCTAACAGAGCGCGAAGGAATTTTAGCTTCAGCCTAAGGGTGCAGAGGTAGGAAGAGGTAGGAAGAGGTCAGATGTGATCAAAACTCTTCATAGTTCAAATGTAACTAGATTTGGATACAGTTGTAGGAAACCTGTATTTTTAATGTCAATGCCACATTATCTTGCTAAAAAGCACAAAGATCCTCTGAAGCTTCAATATTATTTTACGTTAACAGTATAAAATCATGTTTTAGAAAACTAACCACCAAAGAATTATTTTGGAAGTGTTTTCCTATAGGCTGCCCCATCTTTTGTTTTTTTCTCTATACTTCTCTTTCAGAGCCAGAATTAAAGACAAGAATTAAGAAGTCTGGCACAGTAAGTACACCTGGTATTTTGGCTCAGAACCTTAAATACAAGCAAAACAAGGCACAGACAGAAGAACAAAATCAAGTGCTTTAATTTTACTTTTTACATCAGGGTCGTTCATTTATAATCAGAGGGAAGACAGTGTTTTAAGTCAAAAATGAATAGTCCAAAAAATATGAAGCAGAAACTACGTGTACCATGCCCACAAGTTTAGCTTTTAGAAATCTCTAGCCGTGCTTAATCAAACTCTTAACCTGTCTGAGACAGACGAATACTCACCATCCCAGTTCTCCCTCACGTGTACGTATCTTCCTTCCCAATGACTTTCTGACTAGCACAAATTAGTACATCACTTGCATTAAAATGAGGAAGACATAATCTTCCTTTGGCACTTGTCATCCACTAACCCAAACAGGTTGCAAACTGCTGACAGTCACAAGTGCCAAGTTCCACAAACCACACACACCTGACATTGCCTTTATAGCTTAAACTCACCAATTTGTCCCACAAATTCAATTCTAATTCCTTGGTGCTCTTGTCGCTTCCCAGGCTGCCTAAAGGAGACATTCACCTATCAAGGCAAGAAAAACACCAGTTAAAATTTTGCAACACTGTCACTCTAATACACAACCTTAGTAAAAATGAAAACATATTACTACATGCCTATGAAAACTGAGATCTCTTCTCAGCAGCACTACTTGAGCTTGAAGGCAAGCATATCAAACAGCTGATTATGAAATCAAGCATTACCAAGGCGCCACTAAAGCATTTAAGAAAAATCTAATCATCCACAAGACTGAATTTAATAACTAAGCTTGAAACTTTCAAGTCCCAAAATTAAGAATCCAAGCCAGAGTTCAAGCAGAGTTCATATAAGCCAGTCATGACCCTCTTGCCATCTTTGAAGGCAGAGCGCTTCAAAGCATCTTGGAATGTCTCATTTGGAAGTCCAAAAAAGAACTGCCATGAGCTGTGTTCCTTTCAAGTCAAGAGAACTTAAGTCCCTTCCTCAGCAGATAGCTAAGTATTGGTGTCAGAGAAGTCAATGAAAAATAATAGATAATGAAACCTACTATCAAGATCTTCATTTGTGAATTTTATTCTCAGACTCGCCTCAGAAAAGATTCCATAAGGTTACCTTCTATGGAAACATGTAAATATTATGCATATATAATGTATTCTTATGAGGTAGTGATGACCAGAGAAATTCCTGTACCTTAAAATCCAGTACATCATCAATATCTAAGTAGGAAGTAAATCACTTGAATAATTCTATCTAACTTCAGATAGATGGAAGTTGTCCAAAAAATTACTGGTCTTCCAGACCTCCTCATCCCACTATGCTTGTGTTAGCCAAAACTCATCAGGCACTTCTCAGGCGTCACCGATACAAGCAAGAAGTGCTGAGGCCAGTGAACATACAAAAGCTAGTTCCCTCATTTTCCTGAGTTTAAGGCCCATCTTACAAGAGTTTCACATACCTGAAAGGATCTTTCTAGAGAATTAAGATCTTAACATGGAAAGGTATCTTCAGAGCAGGAAGATGCCCAGAGATAATAGGTCAGTCAAGATCAAAGCAGGTATTTAGAAGTGAATCTCAGAACCCAATACCTGGCTCAAGTTCTTTGGAGAAAAAGTGGATCATAATGAAAATATTCAGAGAGTGAGAATGGCTTCAGTAAAACCAGACTGATGGCAAGGAGTTCTTGATGCAAGATTAAGAGTAGAGAAATCCCTGTGGCCATCTCAACTTTTTTTTTATTCCCCAACAGGAAAAACTCTTGTTGACTCAGCAGCCAGCTGAACTTAGTATGTTGCTCCTCTGATGCAATTCCAGAAACCACTTCAGGGCATGAAACGCAAGGCTTAGCTTCAGGGTATGCAAAGCAGGTTGGCTGCACCAGCCAAAAATTACTGTTACACCTGTTGGGTTATGGATTTTGGAGTTCAAAGGGAACGGGAAGCAGGGGGATCAAGTTTGGAACAGTCGTCTTGTCAGAAGCAATGATAGGATTGCACAAAAACCTTATTCATAAATACAAGATGACCAGAAACAAATAAACAGCTACTACTAAAAACTTTCAGGTTTATTAGTTGCCTGAATGACTATAGTAAAAAAGACCAATATATACGAAAACACTGTTTCCTCTTTGAATAACATCGCAAGCTGAAATTGAAGCTCTTGCTTATATCAGTTTTTCATTTATTTTCATATATGCATTTGCATGCCAGAATCATTACAGTAATTAAGTCACTTAAAAAAAATAATTTACCTTTCCTGAAACAGATTCTCCATCATAGAAGAGAAAATGCTTTTCTACTTTACCATCTTCCGTTTTGATTTCTGCTGTTTTTCGTGTTTCAGCATCATTAAGAATAACATCAATCTCACAAGGAGGGGCGAAAAAGCCTCCAAGAAAACTCTGGAATAAAAAGAATTAGACAAGTTACTACACAGCGGACACTCCATTTTAAATGCGGTATTTACTTGCAGCTGTACACTATACATTGGGAAAAAACATTTGTGCTCCCATGAAGTTACAAAGCCATTAAGTATTAGAGACCCAAGAAAGAGCAATGACAAAAGGCAGTTGTTCATCTAGCAAATAACTGAAATCAGGTCAGTAACAAGCAGTGACAGCCCTTACAAAAAATATAATGTTTATAAAAAGAGTACACAGCATAATTACTATTATTATTACTACACTAAAATACTAACAACTATTTAAAACATTACTGTTGCAACTACAACTTCGGTTTCTGTCACTGCAAAGTTTCCAATCATTGACTTCACTTTAAAAAAATTAATCATGTTTAAACAACACTTTTTTAAAAAGTATCTTCATAACAAATTTATCCCATCTGGTTTAGGACTTGAGATACACCAGAAAAACTATGCATTGCTTTATACCCACTAGAACTTACTGCGTAAACTGCTGTATCAAGAATGATCAGAAGTAAGAGGAATAACAGCACAAAGCAGGATGAAAAGAAACAACAACAGGGGATACAGTATAAGGCCTAAAGCATCCCCCTGGTTGGCAAATGGGAATAGGGACTTTTACTTGCTGCCTCTTCCCATGCCCCATAGTTCTCTTAGCAAATGAAGAGAGCACTAGAAGGTTCAAGAGGCAGAGGTACTTCATATAATCTACACTAGCTACGCAACTCTGCCATCAGATGGAGTGGATGTTAGTTTACCCATAATTCTGCTCCAGGCACCAATCCATTATGAGCATTAGATGTTTGTCCTCAACTTACAACAGCATTCCGTAGGCATGAACTTTTGACCAGCACCAAACACAAGAAACCAGGAGAGCTCATTCTTTGACCTTGCACAAACATTTTTTACAAGAAACTGCAAAACATGTTAGCGGCCCTATGGTAAACTCAACAAGATTAGCACAAAAGCCCACATTTTCTCCTAATAATTAGGCACTAATCTGTTTTGATGTACTGAAGTAGACAACATTTCAGTAATTCAGTGCAACCTTTTTTCTTTTTTTTTTTTTGAGAGAAATTACACTATGTTATTTATGAGAGCATCCATTTCAACTAGATAAAATAGTCATTCTCACTTCACCAATTTAATCTCAAAAATTGAGTAAGAACACATTGAAGACATTCTGGGGGCCTGAACATTTGATGATGTAACATTTATAACAAAGTCGAGAAGAAAGTTCGATCTGAACGCTGCTGCCTACCAGTAGGAACATTGAGTGACTTTTTGCTTACCCATACAAGTCAAGCAAAGACGTGGTACAATTTTGAGCTATAAAACAGTGATTCACACAAGACTAAACCAACTTTGTATTTGTCCAGATAGCAAGCCGCCCTAGTTCAAACCACAGAGATGTATATAACTAACTGAAACCTAGTTATATTTACTACACATTCTCACAGGAAAGAAGATTATGACCAACAAGGTGGTCAAATGAAGACCAAATGGTCCTCCAACTCTCTGCCAAGCACATATTTGCATTAATTGCTGAAATAAGAAATAAAACTTTTTTTTTTTTAATGACTGCACACTAGAACCATTCTTGACTTTTGAATGCTGGGGAAGAGGGAGAGAAAAAGAAGAAAGTTTCAACAAGATTTCAAATCTTTAGACCATTTGAAACTGTTACACAGATTACTTTTGGGCATGCCCATATTTTTTTCCTCAGAAACTTTGCATTTGAATGTCCTCCAGATTAGCCTTATACTCTTTCCCCTGCCCCAAGTAAAAAGGAAGCACATTACCTTTAAGTAAACATTATACAAGATGGACTCACAGTGCCTTCCAAATTATGAAGCTGTACCATCATTTAAAGCAGTCAGCCAGAACTAACATTGGTAACACATCGCTTCTCAAGACACTACATATGAACATTTCAACTGTACCCCTTAGAGATTAGCCATGATCTCATCCAGAGAGGACAAGAACATATGGAAAAAGAAATCAACAGCTGTTCTCTCCTCCAGTTGCTATCGAGGATACTGCTGCGGGGAAACTATGCAAAACAAGAAGTATTTTAAGAAGCCATCATATGGCTTATTATGTTACAGCTTAAGACAATGAAGACAGAGAACTAAGGTTTTCCAGAGCTGACCAAACGCTGGGCTATGTTCTTGATTTCACGCAAAGACAGATGCTGAAGATTTTGCTGCACCAGCACTGAAGTCAATCTGCATTCAGTCCTTACGTGTAAACTGTACTAAAGGACTTGTAGGACTCCCAGCAGCTGATAAATGGTGCAGAAATCCCAGCCTCAGCTTCACACTGAGCCCTAAAAAGCTTCTGCACGTCCAACAGAAAGAGAGACACGTTAAGGAATCCCCACGCTTCAGAAACCCAAAGTGTGTTGATCTAGCTGCTTCTTTAAAATATGTATTTTTTTAAGCCAATACATCCCAGCACACCAAGCACTTTGCCTAGGCCGAGTCTGCTAAGCACAAGGCGGCCCCTCTTTCACCAGCCCTGAAGGATTACTACCAACGGCTCTCATTTTAAGCGCTGCCTTACGGGACTGCTGAAAGATTTAGTGTTTCCAGGACTATCGCACCCACTTTCCCCAACACCTCTCCGACAGCAGCTGTGTAGGAAAAACGGAAGCCGAGTTTCAGGACTAAACCCCGTGTTGGCGAGGACAGAGGAGAAGCAGGGGAACGTCCCAAGCCTTAATCCATAAGTGATACTAAAAACACCCCAGCCCGTTGTTTTTCACCACCTCGCCCCAGCGCTGTTTTGCCAGCTCTCTCCAGAGCTCGCTCCGCACAGCGGCGTCTCCCGCCGCCGCCGCCTCCCCACCCCCACCACCCCCCCGGGGCCACCCCACTCCCCCGCGGCCGCCGCCAGGCCCGGGCGCAGCTCGGAGCGAGGCGGGCGGCGGGAAACAGCGCGGCCGCCTGACGCAGGACGGGGAGGGGAGGGGGCGGCCAGGCCGGTGGCGGTGGGGAGGGAAGGGGAGTCGCCGGGCCGCGGGGGGCGAAGAGAGAGACAACCAGAGGGCAAACCGCGCCCGGCGGGGCGGTTCTCCTCACGCACAGCCCGGAGCCACAGGTGGGGAAGGAGGAAAGGACGGAGGGAGGAACCGCCCGGCCCGGCCCAGCCCAGCCCAGCCCAGCCCAGCCCGCCACCGTCACCACCTCAGGCGCAGTGCGGCCGTTGGCGGGTAACGGCCCGTTAACGGTCGCCCCTCCGCGTCCCCCGCACTCACCATGGTGCGTACCCCTCCGCGGCCGACTCCCGCCCCGCGCGCCACCAGCACCAGCCACCCCGGCCCGCGCCCCTGTCATGTGACCTTACGGCCCGCCACGCCACCCCGCCGCACGTGACCGCCCCCCCCCCTCTTCCCGCCGCCCGCTCTGCTGCGGGTCCCTCTCGGGGGGGGGCGGGCGGAGTCGAGGCTGTGTCGGCGCATGCGCGGCGCTGCGTGAGAGCGCCGCCTAGCGGCCGGGCAGCGGCAGCGCGGGAAGAGGGGTGCTTGTCTCTGACAGGAAATAACAGTCGTGGTCCCGAAACCGTTTTTGCAAGATTTTGTGCTTTCTTCTTAGGGAAAGACGAGCGAGGAGGCGCTAGGCAGCCGCTCGGGCGGGTTTTACCTGATTAGCTGAGTGTTGTAAAAGTGCAGGCGGCTTCCGCCACGCAGAGGTTTTTATGTATTATTACCCAATTATAAATATATTATTTCATTTATTAATTTATGAAAGGTTATTAATGTATTCCCCCCAGAGCACGATAACATCCCCACAGAAGCCCATTCTCTCCCTGATTGGGATGGCTGCGCCAGCTGCTAAAAGCAAAGACCGAACAGAGATTTATTTTTATTTTTTTTTTAGTGAGTGAAAACGATAAAGACCTTAAGGCAAAGTTTTTATTGATTGGCAGTTGGTTTAAAACCGCTTCGTGGCCGTCGCATCAAGCCAGGCACTGGTGAAGGGGCGAGGGAGGCCGCCGCCATCATGAGGAGGCCGACATCTCCAGCCCTACAGGAGAAAATCCTCCTCCGTTAGTTTCTGCTTCAGCTTGCCACCTCGCGGGCTCGCTAGGAAGACGGGCAGCTTCACCTCGGAGAAGCCGTCACCATCGCCGAGCCCCGACCCAGAGGCTGGCTCCACTTCCACTGCAACGTCAGACCCAGAGCCAGACTCCTCATCCGAGAGCGGGAATATGTCGCCCAGCTCCTGGTATCTCTTTATCCTGAAATGCAGAGCGACAGCTAGTTTATTCCATATTTATTACTTTGTTATCTCTTAAGTGAACATGCCAAAGCCTCACATTCCCATGGGTGAGCCAGGACAAGACCATCGAGACGGGAATACCAGACAATTTTGGGTGCCAGCACCAATGACAAACATGCAGCACATGAACTTACAGCGACGGGTCTGCCATGGGAGGGAGGATCCTGTTGGCTCCGCCAGTGGGCATGTAAAACCAGGGCCCCTTCTCTTTGATGCAGTTAGCGGACCAGGCATCGGGTCGGCACCTCACTCTCTTGTACCTTGCCTTCTGCATCGGAGCACCTGATCAAATCAGCCTTGCGTTATTCACCAGGACCAGGACATTATTCAGCAGGACCTATTAACTTTATGAGCACCTAGTAAAGCTTAAAGGAGCCGAAGAAAGTCATTTGTGTGGCCCTGATTGCTCAACTGCCAAAAAGTAAATTAACCCTGCAGACTGTTTTTTAAATGGTGAATGGTATCCCTAAGCAATATCCCTGCTATCAGAAATGTCAGGTGCACATCATACACAGCACCAGGAAGTCCACGGGAATTAGGAATGGAAACCCCACGGGAAACCACTGCCTCACGCCGTCAAAGGCCCATCGCTGGCTTGGGGCGTAGCATGTCCCCAGGGGACCCGCAGGCTCAGCCACCTTCAGCTCTCCCCAGAGCTGGTGGAGGTATCTCAAGATCTCTGGGGGACAAGCCACCCCAGCAGAGAGCTGGCTCCTGCGCCCTCCCTTTCTCTGTTGGCTCCAGCGAGGGTCAGGGCTGACCCCACTTCGGCGTTGCCCATCTCAGCTCAGCACCTTCAAGTTTGATGGGATGACTTCTGGTGGGAAGGCTGGAAACTCAAGGTATGCCAAGAGCCGCCTGCTGTGGGAGCAGATTTGGGGATTACGTATATTCTCAGAGTGCATAGAGTAGAGATGATTCAGGCGTCTCCTAGACACGGCCCAGGGTTACGTAAACCCACAGTTTTGGTTCTAGTGCCCCCCCCCCGCCCTGTGCTTGATTGGGGCTGTCACTGAAAAGCGAGTCTTCAAAAAATACCAAAAGGAGAAAACAACAATTGCAAAGTAATGATAAAAACAGCAGCATTTTGTCCTTCCTTTTGGTCTCAGGTAACTAATTTGTTCTGAAGCCTCCTGGCACATTCTCCCCCTGTTGGCACTTTATCTACTTTTCCTCGGTTTCTTGGGACTATCTTTCTGTAATTACACTTCTCTATTGCCCTATATATTTCCATAATGTAGTAAGTGACTTTTAGCTACCTCCTACACTCCTCTGTAAGAGAAAAAACATCTCATGGGTATCATTTCCTGCTTCTTTTACAGCGTATGCCTTTTTCATACTTATTTTCTTCTCTTAGTGTATTATTAAGAAGGTTTTTAATAATAACAGCGGCAACAAAATAAACAGCTGCAGCTGAATAATTTGCAAATAAACAACGTACGAAAAGCAGGCCAAAATCTCTCAAAAATCAGCCTCTGAGTGGTAGATGATACATAATGAAAGCCTATCGCTATCACAGCCCTGGTTTGGGGAGAAATTATACTCTACGTGCTTGAAAAGTGCTTTTCCCTTACAAGAAACAAATCCACAGGGTACATGTCATCATGAATCAACATTTCCTTTTAGTTGTTTTAGTGCCGTGTGTTGCAATATTGTACCAAATAAACCGTTTTAATTTCCTCATACTTACAACTAGTTTCCTTTCCTGTCCCCCCAAGAAAGTAGACCGTAGTAGTTATGACATCGGAACTGTTACATGCTCTGTCTGTAACTACATAACTGAATAACAGTACATAACTGGACCACTACGAAAGGGCCAGTTAAAAAAGAATATATTGAAATACACATATTGAAAATATACCGACATACAGCAACTTGCATGATGAAGTCTTTTTCTCATAGGGGGTGGGAAAGGGACGCAAAAATGCCCCCACTAGTAAAAAGCACCATTTCTTGCCAGTGCCCCTCCAGAAAATGAAATGTTAGCAAAACAGGTTTTCTGAGTAGATCTCATTACCCCTAGAAGAAGGTCAGTTTGAAAAATTCGGAGACTGCCTGCTTGGCCTACACTACATAGCCCAGAAAGAGGATTACCGAGAGAACAACCGCAACGTTTTACCTTGTGCTGTGTATCCCACAAAGAGGATTAAACAAATAGCCAGGAAAATCCTCCCGTTACATCTGATAAGAAGCTGCATTTTGGCCGGCGTCCCCCTGCTTGCCACCAGCCTTCACCACGGCTTCACACTTCAGAAATACGACGGTGCGAGGAGATCGACTTTTAGAAAAGGTTTCCAAAACCTCAAACCCAACCCATAACCTGCGTCACTGCTTCCTGATTGACGGGAGTGAAACATCTACAGAAAAGCCTAGTGCTCTGGCCTCCCGGCCTTCATCACACCAAAAAAAAAAAATCACCGCTGCCTTCATCTCCAGTTTTGCCCAAGGAGAAAAGCAAACCCAGGACCAACCAGCCTGACAGAAGGTGTGTGCAGCTGGCAGCTTGTGGTCCAGGTGTGCATCCCACCCAGCGCCTGCTCGATGCTCAGAGGGCTCTGGGGCATTCGCTGCTTCCTCCAGAGAGAAAAAGTAACAATTCATGCCCCCCAACTTTCAGCCAGCTGGGTTTTGGCATCAGCACTGGCAGTAACTTTCTCTGCCTCAAGCTCATGTCAGTCCACTGGGAGGGTTAGGAGCTGCCTGTTTACAGTTGGTGCAAGTTTCACTGACTGGGAAATAATCTTTTCCCACAAAAGTAAATTATTATCTGAGGAATCTCACACCAATTTTTTTTTTTTTTGAAAGCAGGATCTTGGATATTCACAGTAGAAGTGAAAAAATGGAAAAAAATTTAGAGTAGGTCCTGGTAGAAACGTGTCATCTCCTTTCTGAAAGGGCACAACAGATTTTCTCAGCCCCTGCGGCTGATTTGGGGCAGCTGGGCAATCGCTGCGCAGTGCAAGCACGCGGGGGAGCATGGCAAAGGGTTTGGACAGCATGTGGCTCTGCGAGGAGCCCAGCTGGGAAAGCCATGAAAGCCCTTATATAGATATATGGAAGCTGCCTTTCAGCTAGTTCATACCTTTTGCTTGCCTTTTAGTTGGGATTAAAGCAGGCTTGAGTTCCCTTAAGAATAAATTACATACTATAAGGTTATCTAAGTGGTGGGGGTTTTTCTTAGTCATACCATTAGCTGCTGGATTAACTGAGGCACTGATGTGTGGGGCCTAATGTGCTGCCAGCACCTTCGACAATGTGGCTGATAGTGTAAGTTGTCTGTGGTAAATCTATATTTACATGGTGGAAAGTCCACAGAGGCCCTGGTGGGGCTCTGGGCTGAGCAGTGACTTTCCCTGGGGCACAGCGCTCCACCAAAACTCCACGAGCGGCAGAGGAGAGCGGTCCAGCCGCTCCTCTCTCTGGGCTGGGATTTACTGCTGGACTGAGGGGCTAAGCTGTGCATCCGGCATCAATGCAATTTGTTATGAACCACCACACATGGGTTTTTTTCTGGCATGGGAAAAAGAGGAGACTCAAACCAAGCAGATGCGGAAGGACTCACGTGCAGCGGTTATTCCCACCAGCCTCTTTTCTACTTTGTATTTTTAGCATCAACTCTTTTTTCTTTTTTTTTTTAAGGTGGTGCTCAGCATCAATAGGAAGCTGGGCAAACGCGTGTGGGGAGGTGATCAGCCTCCACCCGCTGAAGGCTGCAATAACATCTAATTTTTCGCTGGTCATGGGCATGTGCCGACCCCTCCCACACCCCTCCAGCATGCACCAACAACCCCCCTTGTGGGAAAGCACCCCTCCACTGGCTATTTCTGCCCTTCCCACCAGCCAGGGGCTTTTTCCACCCCAGCACTGGAAGCCCCCTGGGGTGTGGCCAGGGCAGTGCCCACCAGCGGGTATGCTGCAGGAGCAGGGGGAGCTGCCGGGGGTAGGTGGGAGCTGCAAAGCCCCCATAGCTGGAAGAGGATCTCACAGAGCCGAGTTATCTGTCTTGTACCATCAGCCGATGGCGGAACTTGTAGCGCTGGCAGTTTTGCCACACAGTTTTGTTATTTTCTTCTGTGTCAGCAGCACGCCTCAGGAAATGAGATTGCTTTACAATTGGTAACCATGGGAAGTCCGAAGCAAAGTTTCCACTCTCCTGTCTCACGTACACCTGCGTAATGGGGGCCAGAAACCCGCAGGGAGCTTCAGCCTGTGCCCATCTCCTGTCCTGTTGTGCCCCGCCAGTGCCCGCACCCCACCATGCTTGGCAAGCAAGGAGCTTTTTACCTTCCAGAGAATGTGGAAGCGATACTAGAGACCTGGATCTGAGGCAATCTGGGATGTGCAAGTCTTAAGAGTAAAGCATGCCCTTTGTGGAGTGTCATGGGATGCCCAAGGAATGCTGTGCGATTATTTACCTCTCTGTAAGCCACTCAGGACTTAAAATGCAAATAATTAGCAGGAATAAAAAATGCTGTCTTGAGCTTGAGGCCACAAGTTGCAGAAAGTTAACACAATTTTTTTAAACAGAAAACCGCACACGAGCCATACTGTATTGGAACCCTGAAACGTGCCATTGCATTACTATCAGAGTTTAAGAGATAGAGGGTTTTTTTAAGTCAAATATTTCAAATCCTCACGTCAGCTACCTCAAATCGACCTTCTGTAAACTGCAAGGAAGGTTCATAGGATAACGTTCCTCTTGCATACATCCTGTGTAGATTGGAAGACTAAACAGCCCAACAGAATAAGCTTATAAAAAAAAGAAAATAAATGAGGAGCAGATATAGGAGAATGCAGCTTGTGCCTTGAGGTCAGAGAGAGCGAAGCCGTTGTTTGTACCAACACGATGGCAATGTCCCCATCTGTGCTCACCTATGCTATGTTTTTGCATAAATGTTTCCCACCCATCACTTGCTCTCCTGGAGCATTTCTTACAACTACCACACTGAAGCACTGCCATTATTTTCGAATCACATGCAAAGCAGATTAAGAGCTTTGCATTTTTCTGAGGCATTAATTTGGGGAGTGGGGGGCAGACGGAGGGAGGGGGCTGCCTCAGCACTGAGCGCCCAGCCCCTTGTCCAGACACCTGGGACTCTTTGCTATGTGCCTGAAATATCTGGGAGTAGCCCCTAAGCTATTATAAACACTTCAAAATCTAATGATGAACTGCTTGTAACTCTCGGGGCTGTTTTATCTCCCAATGGGCTTCAGGAGTAACGAGTAATTTAGTAACGTCACTAAATGGGGAATACACCACAAGAGCGCCCAGTATGAGGACACCCATCCTGCTATCAAAGGCAGGGGATTTAGGGCAAAAAAAAGATTCCCAGCAGACCCATTTCAGTAACCTGGAAGGACATCATGGGGGTGTTTTAGCCAATCCTTTGGTGGACAACCAACCCCTGCCCTGCTGTAGCCCAGTTAAACGCTGCAGCTTGGTCTGGAGGAACGGTCCAGAGGAGCAGTCCGACATAGCTGCGTTGGGCCGCTCTCTCTGCTGCTTTTCCTTGCCTGGCAGCGCAGGTTTGCTTTGCAGACCATATTTCTGACAAACAGCCAGCCAGCGGATGGGCTCCCATGGGTGCACAGGCACCCACGGTTCCTACGCTTATCAGTGATGCATGCAGATAAAGCGATACCCATCCAGACGGGGGGTCCTGATAAGGAGGTTTCTCATTAATTACTGCTCAGAAATCAGATAAATCCTAACTGCTGCAGGGGCACTCTGCTCTCAGGGGTCAGGTTTTCCCCTACCCTGGCTGGTGGGAGCTCAGTCCTGGCTTTGGGGGGGTGTCCAGGCTGACTACTGAACCCCTCAAATGCTTCTCCCCAGTGAAGCAGCAAAGGCAGCGGCCGGCTGTTGCAGCTGGGATCTTGAAGCGCTGGGCCCTGCCTGCAATGGTCAGCTCTTTATTTGCTCTGCTGGGAAACTGGGAAGAGGTGTTTTGTACAGGTCATTGCTCTGGGCAGCAGCCAGTACAGAAAAGACTACATCAGTTACAAGCAGAGCTGGGAAAGAGGGTAAAGAGAGAACGATGGCAACAGGTGAGAAAAAACTGTGACCGAAGGGGAAGGGGAGAATGTCTGAATGGCAGCTGGGTTAAACACAAGGAGCATTGTTTTGCTCTAGTGAGACCCCACCTGGAGTACTGCATCCAGCTCTGGGGACCCCAACATAAGAAGGACATGGACCTGTTGGGGCAGGTCCAGAGTAGGGCCACAAAGATGGTCAGGGAGCTGAAGCACCTCTTCTACAAGGACAGGCTGAGAGAGTTGGGGCTGTTCAGCCTAGAGAAGAGAAGGCTCCAGAGAGACCTTATTGCAGCCTTCCAGT
>RSEF01000006.1:11942256-12022101 GCA_003993805.1 Himantopus leucocephalus | reverse complement strand
GGCAGGGAGGTTGGAACTAGACGATCTTTAAGGTCCCTTCCAACCTAACCCATTCTGTGATTCTATGATCTTGTTCTTTGGGAAGGCAGAACAGGTTTCTTCCCCAACACTCGCTGCCAAGGTGGAACGGGATCTGTTGGACCTGGACATCCAACAGGCCCTGAGCATGTTGATCTGTCTCAGAGATAACCCACGAGCTGCCCTGTTAAATGCCCCAAAATCACTCTGACCCCCCTCAACAGTGAGCCCCCCTCCAGGCAGGCAGACCAGCTAGATTTAAGGATGCTTTCTGCCACCATCTCATGTTCAACCAACCAACCTTTGGGGACCGAAAGCAAAAATATATCCTGCCTCAAAACAGCAAAGAGCTGGCAACCCAGGGAGGGAGGTTTAGGTCAACCTGGGGGGATTTCTAAATCCAGCCCTGAGCAAGGATGAATTCTTAACCTGTGTCACGTCTGAGCTCAGCACCTGGCCCCTGTGTTCACCTGTGTACCCAGAGCATCGTGGCATGTGCAGCAGGGCAGTACGTGGCATCCCTCGGCCTCTTGTGCTGCTGCCTCTTGTCTCCAAGGGCAGTATCAGGACCTGGCCTGTGCAGATAAGATTCAGATCTTGCAAGAAGTCATTAACACTCACGTGCATCGCACAGAAATCGGACTTTCGCTGCCATCTAGATCACACAGAAGAGCAACTCCTCCTTTTTTTCCCATGATGAAGGTCAACAAGCGCCCAGGGAGACATCTTTGCTGGAAAGCCGCAGCTGCGTCAAGATCGAACACAGCCACTGACTGACGGGAAGCTGCCAACGGCCTTTCCCCATCAGTGATCTCCCCTCTGCCAAAAACATTAACCCAGCAATGGGCCTGTCCTTCAGGAGACAAAAAAAAAAAAAACGCTTTCCTTCACTCTGGGAGGTGTGATGCTTTCTGCTTCCACACACTGAAGCCCAGCGCAGCAGGAGGTTTTGGCTAGCAAATCAAGGACAATAGTTTAAAAGCAACAACTTGTTAAGACATGACACAGCAGCCAAGCTCTGGTTTCTGATTAGGGAGGCAATTTCAGCAGGTGCCCTCCCTTCTTTAAAACCTCATCCCAGAGGCAGCGCCAGTCCCGCAGTGGAAGCCCTTGCTGGGAGCGGGACCTGCAAGGCAGAGCAAGGGGAGAGTCCCCTTCATGCAGCTGCTCATTGGGAAAACATGCCTAAACTCATAAAGGCGTGTGAACTCACAGAGGCGTCTCTCACTAGGGAGAGAAGAATGGTGAGACAAAGATGTTTTAAAAGCAAAGCCTGGTGCTTTCTTCCTCCACTGCTTCTCCAGGAGTGTCTTTTGGTTGCAAACCAGTTGGCGTTGCCACATACGTAGCTGGTTCAAGTTCAGTTACCTGAGTATTGGACACAGCTATTTTTCCATAAGATGGTACTCCAGCACAGGACAACCTCATACGAGTGAGCTGCTCCGCAGCTTTTAGACACTTTTTGTCAACCCTGGGCTTTTCGCCCATAGATCCACCCCAAGCAGCTCACCTTGCCTCCACTCCCTGCATGAGCACAAACCTGTTTCTAAGCACAAGCACCAGCAGCACCACATAAAAACTTCACAGTGTGTGTGGGGAGAAAGGGCATCAGTAAATTTAGCAAGATGAAAAGGAATGGGAAGCTCAGACACTCCTGTGGACATCTCCCCATGAAACAGATCCACTGCTCCCGTCCCATGTGTAAACAAGATCTTCAGGCCCCAATTAGCCAACCCTTTACCTACGGTCATAGCTTTGTGAACTTCACAGAGTTGTTGGGGAAAGAGGTGAAATTACATTTAGGGTAGAAGAAAACAGGTTTTTTTATTTCCTATCAAGCAAAGGAGCTAGGTGGTTTTTAGCTAGTTTTAAGCATGTTTGTTTTAGTAGAAATATGCTTTTGTTTTGAAATGTGACAGTCAGAAGAGAAAAACAAGGAAAGGCTTGAGAAGCAGGCCTGCCACAGGAGCCTCTCCCCAGTGGGACTAGCACATCCCAGCCCACTGAGCCCTTTTGAAGGATCTGCTCCATGCTGTTGGGGTGGATGCTGCTGCAGCACGAAGCAGCATGCTCCAAACGGCCCTCTCTTGGGTTCAGAAACAGCCTGTGGTGCTGATGAAGCTGCTCTGCCCTTGGCAGCACAGAGGATTTCAAGATAAGCATGTCCCTTTAGAAAACACAATTTGCATTAATTAGGAAAAAAAAGCATTTTTTGCCTTTTCCTACTTAAGAGAGACAGGCTCTATAATAGCTCTATTTTTTCATCTCTTCTAGCACAGAAGATGACTCAGACAGGGGTCAGCCAGCAGGGAAAGCTGAAGCAGGATTCATCTCATCTAAACTTTCCAGCAAAGAGTGCAGCAGGGAGGCCAGGACGGGCTGACCAGGGAGGTAAGACTCACAAGATCCTTGCACTCGCAATACCTTGTGCCTTTACAGTGTAGAGAGCAAAGTATGTCTTTCCACAAACCCTCTGTAACACCAGCAGCTTGGTGCCACAAGAAAACATTAGGGCAAAGCACATGGAGAAGTTTAAAAAAAAAGGGATTTAAGAGTTATTTGCCAAAAGTTCCAGATGTGGACAGGCAGGATGGATAGCAGTGTGTGACACTCATCAGCCCTAGGTGTCCACATGTAAGTGGTGTTCAGAGTAAACTTGGCTGGCAGGAGGTTATGTTGTTCTTTATTGTCCCGTCGTCACCTGCAGCCCACGTGCAGGCAGTCAGATCCAGCATCACCATTTTCACCTCTAGGGTGTCACTACCCCTGTTATTTAAGTCCTGGCTTTCTGGTGGAAGGATGCCCTGGTTGCATTCTCTCATGGGCTGCTGTGAAACGTCTCTGGTGTTTGCTGAACCCCCTGGCTACCCAGAGATGGGCTCCAGGAGAGGCAGGAGGAATTTCAGGGCCAATATTCCGAGCAGTTTGAGACCCCACCTGGGAACTGCTTGCTCTTATTCCCCTCCAAGACAGTTACCGTACAGGAAATCATCTTGTTAATTCCTTTTTTTTTTGCCCCACGCATTTGACCTGTGGATCTCAGAGCAGATCTCTGACGCAAGTGCTGGTACTCTTCTTATGGCATTCAGTGACTAACACCAGCTCACTCCATCACATGCCCATCACTATCTTTCACTCAATCACTCATCCAGTTCCTCTTTGTTTCAGCAGAAAATTGCATTAAAAACATCAAGGAGTGAAATCCTTGCATCCTTGTCTGATGCCAACTAGGAAGTCTCCTTTACAGCGACAATGAGCATGTAAAAAGACTTTAAGTACTTTGTGGATACAAAATGCCAAAACCTCAAGCACTAAACATTTAAAACATTGCTAAAAACACCTGAATTAAGGTCTTTGCCATTAAGGGACCACATTGTTATCAGTCACTTCTCTCTAAACAGACACTCGCTACCACGGACATTTTCTGTTCTGAAGGCAAGTAATGTGTTTGCAAAAGGCACTGTGTTTAGTATCCCATCTGCCCGAGGATCTCTCTGGCACATCATCCAGATCTTCAGCTATAAAGACACAATTGTACAATGGTTTTGGAAAAAAGGCAGCCAGGCAAATAGTCCTCCTCATGAAACCACTGGCTCTTCATATGCCTACCCATGACAAGGAAGAGCTAGAAACCACCAGCCAAACTGCAAAATTGAAAAGTACTAGCAGGCACTTTGGACAGAGTTCCTGGGAAGTTATGTAAAAGCAGTTTTCAAACCAAATTTAAAATCTGCGTTAGTCATTTGTGGCGAGCTCTGAAGTAGCCAAAGATGTTGCAACTGAAGAGGAAAGAAAGTTGACAAATGCTTCTCACCACAAATTTACGCACTTGATTTTAACATAACAGTCCTTAGTTCTGTAACTTCAAGACTATAGAAGGTTGGCCTTGTGAGCTGCCAGTTTAAGTCCTTCTTCACAGGGCTACTTCTAGGCATTTTGTAATGAAAAGTTCCACAGAAAACGCCTAGGTAACACTGACTAGCTCAGTCTTTTAAAAGAAACACACAAGCAAAGCTCATGTTCCCTTTGTCAGTGCTGAGTGAAAGCAAAACACCAAACAAAACCAAGATGCGTAAAGCCATGCGTTAACAAGATCAGCCTTGTTTCTCGTTGTCTGATGTCAAGCTTAATCAGGCTCCTGCAAGATTTCCGGACGTGGAAGCGCAGAAGCAATCACACACAGCACCAGCGCTGCACTGATACATGGAGGCTTCTCCATTTTGCAGATAGAGAAGGGAACCATCCGCCTCGCCAGGACCATGCGAGCCTGTGCCGGGACAGGACCAAAACTCCCAGCAATGAGCTTTCTGGCAGGCGAACAGAGCAAACCAGCCCAGACACCTTTTGCTTTTGCCACACTGAGGCAGCAACCACCACTGCTGCCCTTGCAACACAGGGGACCCGCTTTCCTGCTGCGAAGGGGAAGCGAGGGCTCGCTTCTGCCTGCTTCCCCCCATGCTTCAGCTGCCTTAAGAGGGCAGAACGGCAAAGGACATGGCTGTCACCTGTTGATGCTCTCCTCCGGTCTGGTCCCTTTCCGATTGACCCATTTTATAACACATACCATGTCTCTAACCAGCATGAGAATGAAGAGCATTTCAATTAAAAACAAACTGGTTTTAATCAAACTAAATTAATTCTTGTGAGTATTATGCACTATTTGAAGAAGTACGCTGAGGTTATAGCCTCTGAGTTCAGAAGATCTCACAGTCGATATGAATTCTGCACAAACATGGGCTTCTTGTAAACCTCGCTGCTTTATGCTGGCTAAGGAGAAAAAACTAGTAGAACAAAAAGGAGGTTTCAGTTGCAAGATTTTTTTGCCGTACAAAAAGGAACAGAAATGCAGGTTAAATGGAGTTCACAGGATCCTAATCTTTGAAATAAATGCCTGACCTCACACATACTTTACAGTTAAAACACAACATTCCTGAAGGGAGCTTTGCTGCCTAATCCAACAAGCTTCCCCCCCCGCCCCTTTTTTTTGTTAACTAAATACACAATCTTACTTAAGTTCATTCTCTCAAATCATGGAACAGGAATTATTCAAAAGGTTTCCTTAAAAAGATATGCCTTAAAAGAACCACAACACAGCATGTTGTGCAGAGCATCTGACACCATATAGTCTCCAGTAATAAAATATACTTAGCTGGTGGCAGTCTTGAATGTTTACTGTAAGAGATGAAGAATTGGCATCATTGGTTTCTGTAACTCGGTATGCATTTATATGAAATGTATTTACATTGTACTGCACAGTATTTAGGAAGAGCTGCAAAGCTGAAGCATTCTGGGATATCTTCAGAGGAGAGAGGTCTCCAAACCACGGCCCGAACCACACAGCTGTGCTAAAAAAGCTCTGATCCCTCCTATTTCCGGGCCTTCTTAACCATGGACCCACTCCTACCTGTCTGCTGAGCTCTCACTAGGATTTCGGTGAATTCAGTGTGCTCCTCTGCCCACAACGGCTCCTTTAAAGCAACATGTAGCCCCTTGTTTCATTCAGCTTTGCCTATCGTGCAGGTAACTTTCGCTTCAGACCAGTATTTGAAAGATATGATAGGATTATTCTATTTGTAGAGAAGAAAGTAATTTTATATACTGGTTTAGCCCACAATCTATCCTTCCCTAAATTACAAATAAATTAAGTTTGATGAGCCAATCCTTGCTGTAAAAAATTTGCTCAAAGGCCCTCATAGGCAGAATAATAAAGAATATGGGAAGGGGGGAGGGCAGAAATCACCTTCTTCTACTCAAATATGAAGCTAAACATTAGTAATAAAAATTAACTTTCAAATTATGAGTTTGTGGTAAAAGTGCACACTAGCATTAATTCAAATCATAGAAAAAAATAAAGCACAGTACAGCCCGCTGAGAACTGTATCACTGAGAAACAATGGGCTGCCCTACCTTCAGGCCACAGGAAAAACTGAATTAAAGATCAGACAGCAAAGCAGAAACTCCTGGAGGCTGACTAGACAGTTATTTAGTAAGACAGAAACAACACACACACACACACGTGCGCACACTCTCTCCCTTATTCTATACACATGCAGGTAGCTGGTCTCGTTTTGAGTTTTGCTGCCTCTCATTTCCAGGACCCATTTGTTGCCCTATTTGTTTGTGGTTAGAAGCCTTCTGCAGAGAATTCTGCAAGCTAGAGATTTTTACCACACGTTTAAGATGTACCCGCTTTCTTGCTTGCGCATGCTTCCCCCCTCACACCCTCCATGCTAACGTCATTTTTTCCCCTCTTGTTTTTTGGAATAATCCAGTTGTTTGACTATTTTCCTTCAATGCCCTCTATTACTGTAAACATCTTCCCATGAATTTGACAGCAATAAGACTGCTGGTACACAGAGCGGCACACTACTATGCAGCCCATCACCTTGTCACTTCACTTTCCCCATATCCCCTGACCTCTCTGACCATGATCTTTTACTATACAGTTGGACAATATGCTCAGCCTACATTTCATCTAAAACAGGTCCTGGTTCATAATCCTTCTATGGACACTGCAAATACAAAAACAATGTCTTGGGTCAGAAATGTAGCCTAGTCTTTCAAAAAGAGTAGAGGTAGCTAAATTAGAACAAGGCAAAGGTAACAGGTTGTGTAAGACCAGGAACATTGCCAGATCAGCAGGTCCTTAATGAGAATCAGGACAGCTTTAACAGAGAAGTCAGCAATCGATGGCACATGGGCAGATTTTGAATAGTGCCTCAGCAGCTCTGGGATCTAGAGCAACTTCAGAGGTCCCTACTTGCAGCTCCTGTTAAGACAGCCCTTGGGCTCCCTGACCGACACAAGGCAAAAAACCTTCCGTGGCATCCCAGGCCTTTAAGCTATATTCGGCAACTGTCTGGAGCGCTATAGCACAGCACATCTACCCTGTGAATTCTCCACAAGGTATTAAGAGCAGGGTATCTCTTCCCACACAAGCAAGAAAGTTTTCCGCTTTCTTGCTCTTGGTTCTTGCACTTCAATTGTGCACATATTTTTACCAAAGACACTCACGTGGAAACACTTTCACAACTATTTATTTTGGCCAAAGTTGTAATGTATCTTAGTCAGACACAAGGAAACAGAATTCTAAGGACTCTGAAAAAACATTTTGCCAAGCTAGTCCATTTATTGAGTCTCTACCAACTAGGTTTTGATTAACAGGGAAAACAGAAAACACTGAGCAACATACAAAATAAATATTGAAAATAACAAAGTTCCCTTCATATGGATAAAGTTTTCTGGGGACAAAAGTTAGAAGAGAAAATATATATTCTAGTGGAAGAACGTGCCTCAGGTTTCTTAGAAAAATTTTCCTAGAGAAACAAATTCTCTTAGAAGAAACAATTTTCATACAGCACTACATTTAGAAACTGAACCACAGCCAAAGAAAAAAAACTGTAAGGGATAAAAGGTCTATATTTACATACAGGACAAACAATATAAAGCATTAGCTGGACATTCACTTTACATTTAAAGTTTATACCATTAGTGTGGGTGAGCTACTGAACTAGAGAGCTCTGAGTTTCTCACAAAGGTACACTAGTGCAGGCTCTAGTCGGACTGCCGAACTGTTGACACCTTAGTTCCATCAACCAGTACGGAACCTGTCTGACAGTACTGGTTTTGACAGATATCATTTTAATAGTGCACATTTCCTTCAAGGCAAGTATTTATATGAACGGACACAGCTTTGCTCTTAGCCTCTCCATTCTTGTTGGAAGAAGACCCACCATCTCCTTACTGAGTTCTAGTTCAGTTTCAACAGCACGGACAGCATCTGGGTACTTCTCACAATAGTCTACCAGAAATGTGTAATATTCCAATGATGTCTGCATATTTTCCAGTTGCTTTTTGCTATCCGAAGTAATAAGCTTACCATACAGTCGTGCAATATGAAACTTAGCCACCATTGCAGGGCGAAGAACATCTTCCTCGAGCTGTTCAGGAAACACCCTATCTGGGTTCCTCAAAGAATCCAAGAAGAGTTCATAATATTTGATCGCTAACTGAGCCAGAGAATTAATTTTTTTAATTGTGTGGGAGTCTAACTCCTCTAGCCTGTTACCAATAGCTATCTTTAAATCCATCATCTCATAATAGGTGTCAGCTAGTTCAAACTGAAGCTGCCTACTAATCAACAGATAGTACTGAGGATTCAAGTCTACATATATAGACTCCAGCATGTCTAGTCTACGCTTGTGCATTTTGCAACGTCTCTCATAGTCTTCTTCAAAGAAAGCAAGTACCTTAAACAAAGCACTGTGATCCTGAACAATTTCAATATGGTCAGTAACATAACCATCAACCTGAAAGAACTCTTTTGCTTCCAGAACATAGTTCTGACCAACTAGGAAGATTTCTCTGGCTTCTTGAAAATCTAAAGGATATACACTGCTCACTTTCTCTTCCATGGCTAAGACAGAGTCACATATATCACTCGTCCCAAAAAGGACAGCTTTTTTCCTGCCCTTCTCTTTTTCATCCTCTTCTTTTTTCCTTTGGGCTTTAAGTTCCAATTGCCTGTCTGGATCCAGCTCTCCTATGTTATCCTGAAATGACAAAAGCATACTAATTAAAAAGCCATGTGGCTTACAAAGAGTGACTTACACTGAATCGTTTTATTTATGAATTACCTTTGAAATACAAACTAGTTGGCAACAAGACAGAAGAGAAGACACATTGGCATACTAGACCTTATATTCACAAAAAATCATGTAAATTACAGTCTCAATTCTGTAAAAACATAAGGCTAAGACAATTTAGTCTCCCTGCCCTGTGGGACAATATAGTCAAAACAATACACGTAAAGCCCAAAGGCCCTGCTTCTGCAAAGCATTTCAGCAAATGCTGTTTTAAACATTGGAATGACGGATTAAATGAATGAAATAAACACCTGAATAAATCAAAGGCTTGAATGAATGAGAACATCAGCACGCAAAACTGTTGCATATTAAGATGTTCTTACTAGCAGTTAAATAAGGAATAATCTGCCAAATCAAAAAAGCAAGAAAATGCAGCAGAGAGGAGGGAAGTTCATGGAGTGGCTGCACAAGCAGTGCACTGATCACGCTACAGAGCTGATCTCCTATCTGTGCTTATTTCTAAGGGCTGCATTAAAGTCAAAGCATACTATGAAACACCCGCTACATTGCAAGCATTTATTGTATTACTCATTGAGCAACTGTTTATCATTTGCTACCAACTATGAATTCATTCCTGTTGCAAACATCAAAATCGACTTTGTTTGTTTTTAAACAGTAACAGCTACAGAACAGATTTTTGGTTACCTCAAGTAATTTCCGAGCACTTTGCAGGAGATTCAGGCAATACTTAATCCAGCACCTTGCAATTTCAGCTTTTCTCTGTCGAAGGTCCTGTTGGTCTTGCTCCATTTCATCTAGTGAATGGACACAGACACATAAAAATCTTAAGTGAAGTCAAGCACTCCAGCAAGAACATCAAATGCTACGTACAAAGAATAGGTTACTTGTATTTAATTTTGCCTTGGTTTTAGACAGAAACATCTTCTCCGTGTTAGTTTATATAATAATTCTGTGAACTGTCACTCTGGTAGAAAAATCATACAGATTAACATGGATTTGTCATGCATTAATTCTTAAAAAAAAACCAGATAATAATGTATGTTTAAAAAGACCTTTGATCACAAAGGTGTTTTACTGGAAAAAAGATTTTCATGTCTTTTTGTAACAGGAGAAAGAAATCAGGACAATTTGTTTTCTGAGATTCAGCTGCCTACCCAGTAATTGCTTTTGGGGATGATCAGGGCATTTGTATTGCGAAGGGCCCCAGACTTGCTACCAAAAAAGGGAACAAAAGGAGGGGAAACTTTCTTTGGTTAGTCTACCTGATACCAATGTAAGATTTATTAGCTCTGCAACTTCTGTATTTTGCTCCCCACTGGTACAAGTAGCAGCACTGCTGATGTGTCAAGATAACGTTTTCAGAAACTGAACAGATTTCAAAGAGAATTCATTTCCCAGTCTCTAGGCAGAAGGCAGCAAGTCAGCTGAACAGTGAGGGGACACCAGCATTCCTGTTCATCAAATAAAAAGCCAACTTCAGACTCTGTTCATTATCTTTCAATAGAGCCAATCAAGTACTTCTTATTAAGGAAGAACTGTTGCTAATCTAAGAAAAGGCACCTTTACTAAGTACCTGTTTGTTTATATTCTGATTAACATGATAAAATGAATGTGCTCGAGAGTGGCCAACGCTGACTGCATATTAGTCCTTCTGTAAGTTACAGCTTTCTGCAAAATGATCTTCAAGTCCACAACCCAGCTCTCTGTACTATGAAAACTAAGGGAAAATAGGATAAATGTTTACTCTATTGAAACAAACACAAATATCACTACTCCTATTTGGTGTAGGAGAATTCGAGATGGAAGTTAGTTGACCAAAAGTCACACAAGAAATCTATACAGTATGATTAAAATTAGAACTCTTATCTACCACTTCCAGTCTTGCACCTGAATTTGAGACCATAACTAACTGTATGTTTCTACACACCTACTGAAAACATAACCTCATTTTTTGGCCTAAGTATTGTATTAAGGAACTCTGACAACTGTGCTCCGGAAAGTAGCTATGGAAGCCCATAAACACTGATTCAGACCTACTGAATATTTTGTAATATTCTGATTTCAAAGGGCCTAACAGATTAGCATAACCTGACTCTTGACAGCCCTGTTTCCCTGAAACTGAAAAGCTTTTGGATGTCATCCTCAAAGTATTTAAATAGTAACAAAGGCAACTGCATAGAGCTCTATATTTTTTTAAGCTAAGAGAAATACTAAAAGCAATTAATGTACTGTCATTGAAGTTCAATTAAGTAAAACTCAGTTGTGTCTATTCAGGTTATATTTTAACCTGAAATAACACCACCAGTGGATTAAAGAGCTTGTGTTCTAAACAGTTCAAACCATTAAAAGTTAACCAATATATTCACTGTTCAAAGTCAGAGTTACGAACTCATACAGGGGCTACCCTGAGTACTTGCAAACTCTCTACAAGTTAAAGCTCAATTGATTTGAAGCTTTCAGTTGCCCAAGACAACAAATGTAAAAGGCTGTGCTGTAGATAAGCGAAGACTAAGCCTAAGACAGATGATTTATGTTGAGTACTGACACTATCATGTTACCACAGGCCCTTAAAATTGCGGGCAGTCCTCTAAAAGTTTCTTTTATTGATCTTCGCGCTGAACCACAAAGTTGTTCCTTTGCATCAATACCCAAAGCTACAAGAAGGGGAGCTACAACTCCAAAAATAGCTGTTAATGAGGCTGCAGCATCCAACAACAAAAAACAATACACGTGACTTCTGAATTTGGGGTTTTAAAAAGCTGCATATTTCCCTCCCTCTTTTAAAACTATTCCCAGGAAGCACCTGGTTTAGTTCATTCAACTGTTGCCCTCTGATCACAGAGAAGCAAAGGTAAGCTGCATTTTAAGCACATGTACGAGGACAAACATGGGAACAGAGACATTGCCACTATTGAAATGGACACGGTTTTAAATGTCACTTTTATTCTGGTATGCTTTCTGAAACACCAGCAAGAAGCACTGGAGTTTTTCCTCACAGGCTTTACTCATAGCCAGTCTTAAACTGTAGTAGCAGCTCTTCAGAAACATTCCACTTTACCGGCTTAAGTTTTGTACATACTGCTAGACTTTGATTCTAACATTACCTATCAATGATGCTTAATTCACAATATTTTATTCAAAACTTTTATATGAACTTACTGTCTTCAGCAGATGGCACCTGTCCGGCTTGGCTAAAGATGACACTGGCTGCTGCTAAACAGTGGCGGGCCTCCATAAAGCATTGCTGAGAGAAACAGAAGCAGCAGCATTTATCACTGGTATAAGCAGCCCAAGCACTGCTCTCAGCTTGGCTAAACCCCTCGCCTCAGACAGTACAGACACATGAACACAAGGAAAACAATAGAACTGAGAGGCTCTGGAGCATATTCCTCTGGCCACTGGAAGAAAAGACACAATTTTTCCACGTCTACTACTGAATACTGTATTTTCTAACCAACCATTTTCTCTCTACCACAGCCACAATAGCAAGCCTTGCTTCTGATATCAGATACATACATTGTGAACATTTTCACTGTTCTCATCTATGCTACTATCGCTTCCTTGCGGTAACGGAAGTCATGTCTTGTGGTAAAGATTGTATCACAGTGCGTTTGTTGGAGTGAGCTGGACAGACAACACAACATTGTAAGTCAGATTTAGATTCCTTTACTCATATTTGGTAGTGTGTTGCTTAATGATTAGTGCTATCAATGCATCAAAAAGACATGGCAATTACAAGTTACTACTGAAATTAGCATTAACTGACTTACATACGGCAGAAGTCTTAAGCTCCAAAAAGGAGCACCCGAAGAGTCTGGAATATAGAAATTCCTAAATAAAACTGAAGCATTTCCTAGCACAGTGGATTATTTAGAGTCAACACAGATGCGTAGAAGGAAACAGCGACCATCTTATATATTTGCCTTAATGGTCACACAGGCTCAAACAAGTCTTAAGCACATGCTAAGGTTCAAAAGACAATAATTTATAAGAAACATACATGTGCAATACCTCAGCCCTCAGATGTTTTCATTTTTAAACTCTTTATTATAAGAGAACATTATAATTATGAGAAACAATTTAAAATTAAGTGATTATAAACTTAAAGTGTTACTTATGAGCATCACGTCACATCACTGCTGATACTTCATAAACTACAGAGCTTTTCTTACGTCTACACCCCTTGTTATTTTCCCTATTGTCATCACAACACCACAGGGAAGCCACTATGTCCTCTTCAGAAAAAACTAACAGATGTTTCATGTCAGAAGACAACTCATGGTCTTACATGAGCACATTTTTAATTTGACACGGAGCCCTGCCTCAAACAGCTGTTTAAACAATTGTCTTACTTGATAGTTCTATTTATGACATAATTACAGCAGGAAAACATTAAGTATATTACCTTAGAAAGGTAGTACTGTGACAAAGTAGCAGCATTGAGTGCCCATTCTACTGGGTGGTAGCCACAATACTCAAGCTGTCGTTTAAGAGTAGTATGGCAATACTGAGCAGCCTTCTCAATCATGTCCAGGTGTTGGTAAACTTGTGCCAGATAATACAGAGTGTGTGTATAGGCTTTTTCAAATCTGGAAAAAAGCAACAGTCTCTTTAGATGTTGTCTTTTTTTTCCCCCTCCCCCTCCCTAAATACACCCTCAGAAATTGTAAGAGTAGTAACAATCTAGGTATGCGACTACAAACCCACCTTTTGGATCTTTCTTGGTCTGTGATTTTTTCTTCTTCTGCCATGAAATGTTCACTGGGATCCAGGGGAGGATTTCCATCCTGGCAAGAGTACACAATATATTCAGTCAACTACATTTCTCTTACTTTGTAATATAGTGCTCCCTCTTCTGGCTGCAGATGATTTACTATTTTTCAATCCCAAATTCAACAAAACTTCATATAATTCATCTACACCTATCTCAATGTCACATCTCTGGAGCAATTCCACAAAACTCACAAGATTTGGAGGATGAAAGCCACAATTCCACATGGAATTAAAAGGTTTTCAGCTTGTAGAAGACTTCTGCGTACATACTTTAAAGTAATGCATGCTGCCTGAACCAGAAACACTCAACCTGGATTCTACAGGACTATAATTGGGTGGTTTTATTTTGTACAATAACATCATGGGTTTTAAAGCATCAATTTAATACTAAGCGTGCCTTCAAGTGCAAAATATTCATTTGCCCAGCTGTACTAATCAGTAACAAGAAAACATCCTGCAGGAAGTACTGCAAAGAACATTATGTGCAGAGAGTACTCAGCAGACCTGCTGTAAAGACTTACTACTGTGAAATGACTCCCTTTATTCACAAGCTGGTAAGACTACTCAAATACATGAATAAGGAAACAGGCAATGTCTCTGAAGGATGAAGCTGCTAAACCTTGATATAAGGCATGACCTACAAGCAAGTTATTAATGATGTGAACTACTTCATTTAAAAGTGCTTTTTTGGTTTTTAAACCATGAATTCTGTCAGAATCATTATACAGAGACAGATCCTGTGACACATACAAAATAGCTTATTTTCCCTGATCAAGAACAGAAAGTAAAATATTGCTGTGCACACAGAAGTAACTCTGATTTAAACTTATTTTTGTGCATTCTGAGACATTAGTTTCTGAGATGAATGCAGAACGGTGACAACTATACATCTGTCAGCATTGCTCTGTTCAACATTGCCTTAAAACAACTGCCGGTAAAGTTAGCCAGCATAACTGGCAAACCTAACAGATTAACACGGCTTATGGCAAAGTTTTATTAGTCTATGTGCTTATCTAATTTCCTTTGTAATTGTGAGTAAGTTCAGATGCCAATTCTAAAACACTTCAAATGAAGATGTCTTTCTAAAAGTAGCTTTTTTTTCATTACACAGTGCATCCTGAACATGTCTGCTAGCAACACAGCCCAGTATAGTATCCAACTTTCCTAGCCCTTTCCTAACCAGATTTATTTATTACCCCAAGAAAAAGTAAGGCAACAAATAAAAAGCAGTCCAGAGAAATACTTTTCATAAGATAATACAAACTCAGGCAGGAACATGAGCATGGGTAGAGAATGCATTCACTTTATAGGGAAGAAAACGTAATTCTTATATTTGTATTTTTTCTCATTAAAAAATCCTGAACAGATTTGTTTGCTTTTGAAGATGAACGAAACATTTCCATTAAAGACAGACAAATGGGTCTGAAACAAGTAGGGACAAATAAATATTTGTGTTTAACCTACCAGAAGTGTAGATTTTTATGTTATCTTTCAATCTTTAGGGTTTTCTGTTTATACCTCGTGATTTTCCAAGATGTGAATTTAAAACCCTCCATCTTGGTTTCTGCACAGATACAAAAGCTTACAACCTTACAAAGGCTCCCAAACCTTCCAACAAGATTCGCAGTGTATTCTGGCAAGATTATGACCTGATATTTCTGACATTAACAAAGAAAGCAACTGAAATGATACACTAAGCAAGACCATTGTCTCCTTCCTACATCTACACATTTATCTTCTGATGTCAAGCCTTATGCCTTTAATCATCCCAAGGAAGAGCTCTGCAACTCTCCTCTTCCAGGTGGACTTCATTGGCCCAAGCTCCTGCTCATACAGTTGAGCACCCTCAGATTTTCACTGTACTGCATTGAACAATCGAACAGCTTTCCTAACAGCAAGATGTTGCTACGATAACTAATTATGTTTTGAAAATCATTTAAAAACAGATATGAACTCAAAGCATTCAGGAGCAGAAAGTAAAAGGATCTTTTAACTCTACCAAAGTATTTTTTTTCTTGCAATTGCTTTGTTTTTTTCATCTTTAGGGGGAAAAAAATACCCAACCCCACCCAATTTGTAAGTTAACTAGATGCAGTTAGTAAATGTGGGAAAATAAGGGAAGATTGGTGAGGAGGACTGTAAACATGCCAAGTGATTGGCAGCTGGGGTGTAGAAAAACACATATATCATACTAATCATTGTTTAGTCCTGTGTGTTTGACAAGGAGAACATCTGTGTTTAGATAACATAAGCCTGTGATAGACTTAGAGGCACCCTATTGAACCTGCCTGAGATTCCTGCCTTGCTGTGGGAAAGATTAAAGCACAGTGGTAAACTACACATGCGTGAATCCCTAACACACAGATGAAAACAGCAGGTTTGGTGATCCTGGATCACAGACTGAGCTCCACAGTGCCTGTGTTCCCCACTTGTGTGCCTGGGTGCTGCTGCTGATCCCCCAGTTGGCGAAATAACAAAAATGAATTTACTCTTTGCATTTCATCTGTGGTTTGTGGTTGTTCTCACACAGTAAACAACTAAATCCATCAGTTCAGGAAAATGCCTCTATCATCAACAGTTTACCAAAGATTCCCATAGAGGCTATCAGGAAGCCTTCCTAAAATGGGGAATGTTAAGTATATTCACATTTTTATAATTTGTGAGTGATGAATGTTGACATGGTTGTATAAATCCTAAACATCAAACACCACTGCGAGGAACTCAAGTCCTCTTTATAAACCATAAAGCAGTTAGACAAGCTCCCCCATGACCTCTGGTTTTGGGGTGGTTTGGGCTTTTTTTGTTCATTCTTTGCAGATTATGTCAAACACAGTTCAGTATTTTCAGAGAAACATGACACAAGTCCAATAGTTACCACAAGAACAGCCTTTTGCTGTAGTTCATTTAAAAAACCCAACTCTTTAGTCATAGCTATGTTTGACTATATAACGGCCTGAAATATAAGGGGCAAATAAAAAAACGTTGGGCAAAAAAGTGACAAGTGATCTGATGTGGGCTTATTGACAGTCATGTATGTATACCCTACTCAAGCAGCAAAGTCCCAGGAGGGGCTAACAAAAAGTAACCGTTTCGGAAAAGCACACAGTGAAAATGTGAAATATTTGGAAGCGTTGTTTAATCCACTGAAATATATGGTAGTACCAGTTCAATTTTACAATCACTAAAGCAACTGCCAGAATCTTTTAGACGCAATGTGGAAGCTAACAATATCATACCTTGCTGGGTATAAATATCAAAGTTGAGCATCAGGAATAAATTAGACAGAGGGTCTGTAGAGAGATGTAGTATCTCGAGTTAGACCAACCGATCCAGAGGGCAGAAAATAAACGGACAAGCTTTTCAGCACAAAAACCCCTGCTCCTTTAAGGCCACAAATGTTTTTAGCTCATCACAAACTGTCCCTGAGGCAAGTCAGTGTAGGAACAGCTTTGCAAAAAGCTCAAAAATAGCACAAGGGAGTCTTTGTTGATACACAGAAGAATCCACAACTCAAACGGTTGTTTAATATGCATGAGAGGTTTAGCTGTTTATAAGATTGTCCCCTTGGATATAGAACTAAACTGCTTGCCTCTACAAAATACTGTGCAGTCAGAGCAAACCACGCAAATATTAGTTTTGTTTCCTTTTCCCACTGAAAGCAATGGATTGACATTTTACAGTAGTTCCAAGATAAGATTCAGAACAGTCTTAATTAAAAGCCAAATCCCACCTGGCTTCAACTTTGGATTATCAATTCAAAGAGCTTTCAAAAAGGACCATAATTTCTGAGCAAAATTATTTTCCTGGCCAAGTCCTTTTTGAAATTAGCAAGCGATCCTCTAGTTTGCCTCTTCCTACGCTAGCAATACAAATCATATCACTTTTGAAAAGCATCACAGCAGCCAGCATAAAGTGCAGAAACTCAAGTTCCATTGTACTTTTTTTTTTTTTTCAGAGATTACTAAAACTGTAAGTGGCACATGAAAGTAAGACCTGCCGCAACATCCATAAACACAGTACCTCTTTCATGTATTGATTATACAAGGCTTCTGCAGATTCCAAGTAAGTTTGTGCAGTTTTAATTTCATCCCTTAAAGACCACAGGATACCTAAATTGTTCTAAATGCAAACAGAAAAACATATTAGTTATTTTCCCATTATATTCCATTTACATTACACATTTTCTCCAAACATTTTATCAGTCTTCATCCTTATAGATATGTGTTCTGATACAACGGAAAGCAAAAAAAAAAAAAAAAAAAAAANAAAAAGTTGTGCCCACCCATTTTATCGTGAGTTGCTCAAAAGGGAGGGTTCTCACACAGCAGCAAACACATACAAAACTCACCTCACAAACTGTAACTTTCTGTGTTTACGCTGCTAAATAAGGACTGGTCTGTTCAAATAATGAGCTTTTTCCATACAGTATGTTCTGCATCTGATTCATGCGGTTTTATATCATATAGAAATATCATAAAAAGAGCCAAGGAATTAGAAATTTGTCATCATGACTGTAGAAAAATTTAACAGGAAAAAGATATGCTAGGAATGAATGCTTGTATATTTTCAACAATGAATAGAGATGAAAAGAACCATTAAGATACAAAAGCTAGATTACTGCCTTTAAATTCAAATTACAGCAACGTACATAGTAACATTACTGCATCTGTGAACCCACCTTTTACAAAAACTGCCTCTAATTTTATTAATAAGATGGAAGCATTAATAACAGTCTGTGTCTGATGTGCTCATTTAATTCCTAGGCAGTGTTATTATGAAATCCAACAGGGCTAAAAAAAAAAAACCCTTCAAAAGAGTTAGAATGTATAGTTGTCTGCCAGCCCTGTGTCCCTTTCAATTCCATTTATTTTATTATTTTTGTAAGAAAGCATCACATAGCATGATGTTTATAAGCAGAAATACTCTGCCCAGGGCTGAGCAGTGGAATGGATGAAATTTTATTAGACCAAAACTGATGCACATTGTTATACAGAAGCTCAGAAATTAGAAGTAGGGCTACAGAAACAGGCCCAGCAGGAAAAAGAAATGCTCCTTCTTTCAAAATAGAAGTCGGTGCTGTGACAACATAGGCCACTGTTGACAATTACTGCTTTTGTATCAGAAATGTTTTTAATTAAATACTTAAGTCTTTTACAGCCCTTCGGACGGAAAGCTGAGCTCACTTACCATCACTGCTCTCAGCTGCATACCTGATAATAGTGCCAGACTAGAGCAGACCCCTTTACTGTTGGACCACAACACCTCACATGCATAACACAGAAACTTTATCCTGCTGTTTCCTAAAGGCCCCAAAACAGGAAAATCCATGCAAACGTTTGTCCAATAGAGCAGTACTGCTTTCCAACACACCCATTCAAAAGCACAGTGGAATCCCTGGCCCTCAGCCACAAAAGCAACAACTCCCCAGTGACACACACTGGGAAGATGTTATCTCATTTTGACCAGCTTCTCAAGCAATCTCCAATCTTATAATGGGTAACAGATTTGTAGCGGTGTACCCAAACCTTCACGCTGAAGAACAATGAGCATATGTAACCTCACGAATTCCAGACAACTCAGTTAATTTAACCAATGTAAGACAAGTCACTGTTTAACTAGTGCCTTTCCACATGAATGCACAATTCCTTGACAGGTTTTTTTTTCCCCTTTTTCACGTTTGACAAGTACTACTGAGCCTTTTCTAATGAGAGCAGCCATTTTTGACAGACACATCTAAATAACGGCTCTATTTAATTTAAAGTCTAGAGATAGATATCTAACTATACACCAACTGCCATGATGAAGCAGTTGAGCAAATGCCCTTTTGTGACTCTTCATATGGTGAGAACTACTTTTGTTAACAGTATTACTTTCTTCAGAACAAAGAGGTGAATATCACTTCTAGCCCTACAAGACTGTATCTACCTATCTGGAATGAAATATAATAGATACAGAGATAACAGGCAAAGCTGAAAAGCAAACAAGTGACAACTTTTGAGAACAATTTACTTTTTCAGAATACTGCATAAATGAAAGCATCTCCCAACTTTACTTTGACAACAAGTGACAGTTAAGGAATCACAAATAAGTTCTGGACATACTAAGGTCTTCTACTAATTTATTCTTGCTCAATTCTTACAAGTTCTCTCTCAGCCTATCCTGAAGAGTACACTGCCCTGTCAACACCCAGTTTCTACGAGAAGAACACACTGTTAGACGCTCCGCAGGCCTGGAGGCATCAGCAGCAAGCTTGAGCGAGAACAGCATCCCTCCGCAGCCTTCACCGGTGAATTATTTCTTCAAGCATGAAATAACCGCCAGCAGCCCTGATGTTTATTACTATTAAACAAGCCGTGCCCATCAGGGGATCGACGTGCCACGAATGTCCCTTGCCCTATGTGCAGAGACCACGCAGCACGGCCCGCAGACACAGCACCCCTCACCGCCTCACGCCACCCAAAGGCGCCTCGGCCTCCCCGGGCCCCTCAGGGCCGCCGGGGCAGCCCACACCTCTCAGCCCCGCACCGCAGCCGCCCCAGCCCACCTGGGCCTGTATGTAGAGGGAGACGCAGTCCGGGGAGAGGCGGTGGGGCTCCAGGAGCTGCGTGCAGCGCTGCAGGTGCTCCTCGCCGGCCGACAGCTCCTCGGTGTCCGTGTGGTTGACGCCCAGCTCGTACTCCAGCACGGCCCGCCGCACGGCCAGCAGCCGCGCCTCGTCGCCTTCCTCGGCGGCGCTCAGCAGCTGCTTGACCTCCTGGAGCAGCGCCCGGGCGCTGTACTTGGAGCGGTAGGGCTCGGTCTCCGGGTCCTTGCGGGACTCCACGGTAGAGAGCGTACGGGCGGTGCGGAACTTCTCGCACACCGCGGCCCACCCGCCGTTCGCCGCCGCCGCCATCTTCCCTCCTCCGCCGGCCGCCCCGCCTCACGCGCAGCCGCCGCCTGACGCGCCACCGCCCAATCACCGCCGCGCTGCGGGAGTGGCCCCGCCCCCCTCCTGCCGCCCTGCCCCGCCGTCACGGCGGCCGCACCGCCGTGCGGGCTCCGCCGGGGCCCTCCACGCTCCCCTCTCCTGCTGTGACCGATTCTGAGCGTTTTTCCCCCACAGCCTGCGTGACGGGGTTGCGAGCAAACAGTACCAATCATCAGACGGCGACAGGCAAGCAGGAGCACACCACCGGAGCCCCGGGGGCCATGGGATGCTCTCAAGGAAGGGTGCTGAGGGGGCTCAATCTCAAATTTTTCTGAGGAAAATTTTTTTTTAGAACCAGATTTTTTAATGCAAGGGCTGCTGAACGGGCACGGTGCAGTAACTGTCCATGTTTGGAAGAGCATTGTTCCCCCACAGCAGTGAGTTTCCAGTGAAACACTTGCTCCTCAAGACATGTGTGGCGTTTAGTTTAACGGTGGGAAAATCACAGCAGCTGGTTTGTCGGGCAAAAAGAAATATCTTCCAAAAAACCCTGTCACTTCAGCAATCCTCAAAGACAGGCTGCTTTATCAAGGAATAAAGACAAAGAGGAATGTCTAACACGCTTTTACTTTTTTGATAAAAATCAGTGCAGTCCCGGATCTGTACCAGAAGCTAATCAAGTGACTTCTTAAAATCATGTCCCCGGTTTCCATTCTTAAACCATCTGTTTCTCTTGAAGCTGCTGTCACCTTGCCTCCTGTTTCCGGACTTGGAGAACCCTCGTCCCGTCTCCTGGGGGCACTCTTCCAGCTCTGGCAACTCCTTTGCCACTGACAGTTGCCAGCGCCTGGTGTCCCTCCACTGTTCCTGAAACAAGACCAATGTTACGAGACTTAATGTGCCTGCAGGGTTGTCCAAGGTACCCTATATCATTAAAAGCAACATTGAATGCAAAGGCGTTTCCAGAAATCCCACCCGCACCAAAATAGAGCAGCAGATCCCTCTTTGGGAGACAACTCATCGTCCCCTGACAAAGGATAAATGATCACAAAGCGACAAGAGGGAGTGAAGTCAACAGAAAACTGGTTAACTCAAATACGCTGGAGAGGTCAAAACCCAGAGCAGCCAAAGAACATAGGATTTTGTGTGATAAAAAAAAATCAGGTAATACAATGAGAACTGAAATGTCAGAGGCATGACAAGGTATTTTCTAACGACTGTGCTGTGCTCTTTCTAATGTCTCTGTTGTCTATGCAACGTCCTTCTTAAAACACAAACCTTATCCTCCCAAACCACCCTCTACAGTCAATTGGCAATCACCAAATTTCAAAATCACCAGGTTCCAAAGCCCATCCTGGCTACAACAACATACCCGTATGTTACTCAGTTCATCAACAGGGATATCAAAGCACACCCCCTGTAACAGGAAAAAAAAAACAAAAGAGGCATTTGCTTTCCAAAGACATATCCAAGAACAAAGACACACAACTCCAGACAGGCAGCACATGCAACTGCTCATACACGTTAAGCGTAGAAACCAGAAAGCATGGTCTTTTGAGGGAAGATTTTTATAAACTGAAGAAAAAAGCAGTTAAAATGCAAAAACTCAAACCAAAATGCAGATTCAAATGCTCTGTGCTGACAGCAGCATTGCCAGCAATCAGCTTGTCTGTTTAACAGCAAGACAGGCATCATCTGGCACTACAAGCTCTCCAAGAGCTTGCACAGGAGACAAGTGTCAGAGATGTCATGAGCCAGGCTGACAGTCAGATGAATGCTGCACTGCTTAGGTCAGGCAGTCAGTCACTGCCCTGCTCTCTACAGCTGCCTTTTCAATGCAGTGGTATATAGTGTTAGCAGGAGTTTACAATGAAAAAACAGAAGTCACAACAACCGCTCCCACTACATACATTTTTTTTTTTTTTTTTTTTNAAATAAGTGTCTTTTAAAACACTCTACTAGCTTCATTGCTTTTTTTTTTTTTAATAGTGTATACATAAACAGCAGTTTCAGAGGGGCTCATGATAGGTTACTATTTTCTGAGAAATGAGATTGCATAGGGATAAAGTGAGGTATCAACATTTCTACACTGGTACTTCAGAACTCCTACTTCAATCACTGCAAAAACTGGCCACCCACACACACCTCCTCCTTCCCCAAGGTTGGGCCTTCTTACCGTCTTCCCCTTGAGGAAACGCATTGCAGATACTTTGCCATCTACTTCCTCACCAAGCTGTTCTTTTAGTCCTCGCCAGGCATAGCTCATGGTACGCATTTCTATTGAACACTTTAACACCATGGTCACAAAGCCCTTCAGAAAACAAACAGAGAAAAACATTTACAAGGCTAAACTTGGTTGGACAGCCTGTAACGCACTAACTAATGAACTACACAATATCTTGTTATTGTAATGTAGTATTTAATCCTAGGAAATCAGCTTCCCAAAAGTGAAGCAACGAAAAGCTTCCTAAGAAGCTGAAGGCGTCCATCTAACCATCATGGACTGTTGATATAAAGGCCAATAGCATTTCTGTATTTTAACCAGAAGCAGAGACACTTTCATTCAATACATAAAGTTACCGCTAGAAAATGGCTGAAAAGCACCCCAAACTGATAGGAGCAGCACAGTCCAGTCACATGCTATTTCCAAAACTGTGTTACGACGCAATGAACTGGGCCAAGTTCTCCCTAAATGCATCAGAAAAAGGAAGGCTTGTACTTCTCTTCTGTCAAGATCTCTTTGAAATCAGGTAATCACATGCTAGACTAACTTGAAACATTACAGAAATGTAAAAGCTTCCTGGGAAGGGAAAACTACAATAGCACAAACCAACCTATTAGTTTGTAAAATGTCACTAGTTAAACTCTCTTAGAGCATCAAAGTCTTCTGTCACTTAGATCTCTGGAGAAATTCTTTTAACTCTCATTACTAGAAAATTTACTAACTGATTTCAAGTGTGTCTGTTTTCCAGCAGAGTGACAGATTTCAGTTAAGGAATGAGCAACAAATCAGAAGCTCGGGATAACAGCTATTCCGAAACCCTACTGAAAAACCTGAGAAGACGCCACACTTGGACTGGACGTAAGCCATTCATTTATCCATTCTTTTTAACTCAGGTATAATGTTATTTACCGCAGTTGAGTTGAGTAAGGAGCGCTGCTGTATGTGAGATGCCCCAGAAATATGGGCTAGAGCTGCAGCCAGGGCAGCAACCGCCCCTTTTTCATCTATGAGCTCTTGAGCAGATTTTCTGAAGTAGTCTATTGCAGAAGGAGGAATGGCTTCCAACAACCTACATGGTGACAACAAAAGTTTAAGAGACGTGTAAAGTGCAGTCATGTTTAAGACACAGATTTCAGACAGCTTTCAAGATTAACAAATTCTCTCTAAAAGCCTTGGCTGTCATGTTCATGCTTCACTACCACTCATTTAACTAAACACCTTCAGGATGCTGAATACCCATCTTCTCTGTTCATTAAGCCAAGCCTCTTGAAAGACGTGTTCAAAACTGAGGATGTACAACGTGACATGCTTGAGAGCATTGATAAAAATATCAAGGGAAGGCTCTAAAATATCAGCATTATTAAGGCCATACCCAAGAATCCTCAAGAAAGTGTTGCCAGAAAACCCAAGAATCCCTTGCCTTTACTTCACAAGGAAGAGAAGCAAACCACTACAGTGCCACTGCTGGGCTGGGGTAAGGCACTTCTTGCTGATTAAATTGGTTATTTCTGGGAGAGGCAGTGAAAACAAGCTGGGAAACAGAACAACTACTTCTCTAACACTGTTTTTGGTAAACCAGCATTTCCCACCATTTTTCAGTATGCGGTGAACCCAACGTCAGGCCCATGATCTCCTTTACACTGGTCAAATCCTCACTAATTAAAATATCTCTGTCAATGCAATTTCCACCAATGGGGCAGCAAATGTAAACAGAGCTGCATGGAATAAAAAACACAACCCTTGAGAATAAAACAATATAAAGAAACACAGGACAGGGCTACAACACCCTCACTACTGCAGAGTTACTCCTCATTATGCTAAGTATTGCTCTTTACACACTGCTACCGTATCATCTGAGCAAACAAAATCAGTTTCCCCACATGACAGTAATTCTCTGTTCTGCTATTGATTTCTGATGACATAAACAAAGGTTGTTTTCTGCAAGAACTTAGAGAACATTATGTTCTATGAAAAAGTCTATGTTCAAGCACACAGAGGTTTATTGATATTATCTTATGAAAACAAGTCAGTGCCTACATGCAGACCAGCTGACTTTTACAACATACGCAAAGAAATGCTCACATACAGGTCTGATCCCTTAAAGCTTTGCATCAACAGCATTGCTGTTGGTTAAGATGTCTAGACATTTTAAAGACCAGGCAAATAAACTTACTTTTTGGCATCATTACTTGAAGCTTTAATTACATCTGTAGCAGAGGGAACACCTATACGCTTAAATGTAATCCCCTGAAATCAAGAAAACAGATTACGGTTAAAGGTGTTTTCAGCACTCTACAACTCAACCCTACCTAAGTCACATTACTGAGACCTCTAGTCACTTTGGTTTAGAACATCAACACAGTCTTTACTTAATTTAAGTTACTTCTAAAGCTAGAATTAAGCTTTCCTTAAAGTTCCTGCCTTTGTTAATCTGGAGCTGCTTTACACCAATTTACATGCAGGTTGTAACGAAAGGCACGGTCTCCTTCATGTATTCCTGTCACAGTCTGCCTGCTGACAGCAACAGAGTACTGCCAACACGGGGAAACTTATGAGACATTAGAAAAGGTCGATACAAAACCATTTATAAATGCTTACCAAATATCAACATTTCAGACCTGCTGGACTATGGGACACGAGTCCCATACTAGACTCATAAGCAGCCCACGGTTACAAAGTCTAAGAGTGGCAGCATCTTTTTAGGAGCTGAATAATTTCACTAAGCAGAGGTCTGAGGTACAACTCACCGCTTTGTGCTCAACTTGTTTCAGAAGATCTTCCTCTCTTCTCTGAAATAAACAAATGCAGATCCCAGTCCGGCCAGCTCGACCAGTACGCCCAGAACGATGGATGTAGGAATCAACATCCTTCAGAAATGGAGATTAATATGAGAAAACCTTATGTCATTTAAACTGTTGACATTTATACATCGTAAGAGAGAGAAAATGCAAGCTAAATTCTAATTCAGAAGCCTAAAACGTGTTCTATTATGTTTCTACACCCAAACTTGTAACTACACACAAACCACTTGGGTTTGCATATGCTACCCTGCCCAAGGTATGCTGCCTCAGGTTTAACAAACACTATTGTCATAAGGTTTTTTAAAAATAAAAAGCTTCACTGGAGTTTCAAAAGAAGAAAAAGGCAGCAGGAGTATTTTAGAATTGACATGAAACTCAACAATGTTCAGAAGGGATTCAGAAATGCTGAAACAGTGTCAAAAGCTATGTTACGACTTTCCAGAGTAACCAAAACCCATCACTTTTACTTGAATCAAAGCTCTAAATATAAAAGCTTAACTATGAAATTCTAGGCCTGCACTTAGAAAAAATCCACTTCATTTGTGAATCAGAACATAATTCTTGTGAAACAGAAATAACCCCCTGTTCTATCACAAAAAAATAAATTACAATTTCAGTTTCCGCTATTGACTTACTTTTGGTGGTGAACACTGTATAACAAGGTCAACCTCAGGAATATCCAAACCACGGGCAGCTACATTCGTTGCAATCAGAACTTCAAACACGCCATTTCTAAAGCCTTTTAATGTAATTTCTCTCTGTTTCTGTGGAATGTCACCATGCAATGACTGGGCATCCTGTCAGTGAAAGAAACCATCAACAGGTCATTTAACAGGGAGTCTAGGCTGCAGTATCTAAAGACCTTTAATTACAAAACCCCAAATGTTGTGCAGAGCAAAATTACACAGCTGATACCAAAGGAATATAAAGCATCCTGCTTTGTGGTTTGATTCTTCTCTGGGACAGTAATACTCATAAGCAGTAGTTTACCCTAACATTAATATTTGTAGCATACCAACAGCAAACTGTACTATTTGCGGTCTGCCATGCCAAAAGGGCCCACCTTCAGTTTCACGTCCACTGGAACAAATGGAAGCAACTTTACTTAAGCAGTGCTCGTCAAGAGCTAGCAAGAGACTTTGCTCCCTTCCCTGGGAAGCCATCCCAAAACCCACAGAAGCTGAAGTGAGGTTTCCAGGACATTCCCAAACCCTACAGGTGATCTGAACAACCTCCACTTTTAATGGGACATGAAGCAGATCAAGTGTTTGACAAGGAGAAAGAGGAGAGTCACAAGCTCAGAAGTCAAACGAGTAACATGCCAAAGCGTAGCTTACTAGCATAAGAGAAAAATACGTCACATGCTGAAACAAGAACTAAGTAATTGGATTTACTGTGAAAGCAGCCCGGCCAGCAGACAAAAATTGCTGCTGCAAGATTTTAATGAGGATGGTATACAACATTTATCAAGTATTGGGCAAACCATCTATTCCCACCAATGCTCTTTCTCTATAAATCAGTATTTAGTATCAAACAGGATTTTATTTGGAAAAAACATTTCCCCATGCTCAAAAGACTAGTAGTAATTCAAGCAAGCACACAACATCTGTTCAATTTATCACCTGTGTTCTGAACAAACTATTAAATGACCTTCCAAGGGCAACAAGACATTCCATTCTACCACATTAGTTGGATTTTCCTGGATATTGACTGTTCAAAGAATAAATGCTATTAAGAGACGGGAATCCCAAAAGCACACTAATGTGAGATGGTGGAATATGCACACTATACTAGCTCTTGCTTATTACCATCATGACTATCTCCTGGTTATTTAGCTGCGTATTTTCCATTGATCCTGTCCTGCAGGATTGTAAAGCCAAAGGAATAAATTCATGATCACACCCAAGAGAGTATTTTAACTGCAAAGCTCTTTTAGAAACAGCTTTCATAAGTCTTAAAACCACCCACAGAAACAACTTCATCCACAGAGTTGCAACCTCATCATTTATTTCAGGGCATTCCACCCCTGAATATCCGCAACTGCTGCTTCTCTGTTCAAACCCGAGTACCTGTTTGAGCGAAGCATTCATAGCCAGTTCATTTGCTTCCTTCTTGGTCTCACAAAAGACAATGGTCCGCCCATGGCTGCCACTGTAGACTTGAATGATATCCCCAAGAACTCCTGCTCTCTGAGATGAGCGACACTGTATGGCCAAGTGCTGTTTAGGAAAGAAACATCATAAGCATCTATGTTAAATCTAAGCCACACACAGGACAGAAAAAATGAACACAGAAATAATTTATTTTTGTTTAAGCTTGCAAACTACTGCCCCCATATGAAAGCTTTGCTTAAAAAATTTGTGTGTCAATCACGTGAAAAGTCATTCCACACCTCCATTCATAAGGTCAGTGCAGAACCCATTTCAGCCAGGCCACATGCTCTCAGGACCTGCACTGCTCTGCAGCAGAATCACTCACTTCCACAGTCATGGCAGTCCTTTGAGTCTTCTTTCCAATCAGGTCAATCTGTTCATATTCATCTTTCATGTATTTTTTTGCTACATCATATACCCATCGTGGACAAGTTGCAGAAAACAGCAGTGTCTGGGGGTTGTTCTCAGAACCTGGAAGGAAAGGCCACCGATTTCAGTCATCGCAACAGACTCTGAAACTTGAGAACTGATAAAAAAGCAACAGAATTGCTCTCAAACTGAGAGGTTTATACGTGCAGTAAGTCAGCTACAAGAAGAAAACTTAGAAGCAATGAAAACATTTTTAATACCCTTTAGAAACCAAAGGCAAAATTACAGTAATTTTTAGCTGGACCAAACTGAATACTTCATCCTGCCTGAAAAGAAATGCAGGATGCATTTCTTGATCATCTGCTAAAAACGGTTTAGATTGTGCCTGAAGTCCTCCCACATACCTAAAAGAACTCGTCTCAATCTTTCCTTGCCTGGTATTCCAACACTAACTAGCTATCAACAGTACAGCTATGTGCAAAGGAAAAAGGCAGGCTAAAAAGGACACTCTGGGGAAGAATTATACAAGATAGATTACCCCAGGTAAGCACAGTTTAACGAACAGTATCATGAAAAAGTTTAACCTACCTTCATAGCTCAGCAGGATCAGACACAAAGAAACACGCATTGCAAAAGAATGTTTATTATTCCCTACACTTTGTTTTCCAGTTATGAAGAAAACTTTTAAGATTGAATAATTATGACAACTCTTCCAAAACTTACACAGATTTCCTTTATTAAAATATTAACTATACTTTTTGGCTGTCTGGACAAAGACCAAATATGCAGAAATGGAGAGAATGTAACCGTCAAGTAAAAACGACAGTGGCTGTACTGGGTCAAACCAAAGATTCATGAAGCTCATGTACTCTCTCCAACAGTAGTCAAGTACAGTTAACAAAGATGTGAACAAACTCTGCCAGCAACCAGCTTTTTGTGGCTTCCAGAGCCACAAGTAATAACCTGGCTTTTAGTAATCCTTGATACTTCTACTTCATCAAGTCATTTGTCGAAACTTTTGGTGTTAGTACAACGTGGCAGGGCATTTCACACTGTTAAAATAACCTCCTCCTGCTCTCTACCTGCAACCCAGTGGCTTTGATGAATGCCCACTACATCACAAGAGAGCAATTATTCCCTAGTTATCAATTCTCTCTGATGACAAGTGTACAGACACACCCTGACCCTAACCCTATGCTCAGTCACGTCTCTCAGGATGAAGAACACTAAGGCTTAGGGAGTTGGGTTGGGTTTGTTGCTTTTTTGCCTTTTTTTCCCTCCCCCTCCTTCCAGAGATGCCATTCCAGCCCTTCAGCCATCCGTCACCTTGCTTTGAACCTTTTCCAATTCTACCTTACCCTTTTCTCTGAGGTCTGATACTAGCATCGCACAAAGGATTCAAGTTGGGGGTGCACCAGCCGTTTTCAAAGTAGCATAACTGTGTTTTCTGCATTGTCCCCTATTCCTCTCCTGATGTCAGAATTTACCTTTTTTATAAGCAAATCCTAAGATTTCTTCCACTTGTTCAGCAAAGCCCATGTCTAACATGTGATCAACTTCATCCAAAACAACATGCTTCACACTGGAAAGTTCCAGCTTGCTATTCTGAATGTGGTCTTTGATCCGTCCAGGAGTTCCCACTAGAATATCAATGCCACTTTTAAGGAGATCAACTGGAAGAAGAGACAGAAAAACAAGGACGGTGTCAGAATGCTAAGAGACAACAAGGTAAAAAGGTACTAGTACACAGCAACACTTCTAATTTTAGAACCAAAAAGCTACTGCCCTTCAGTTTAATCTCTGAACAAAGCACTACCTTCAGTCCAGGTAACAAAAAGTAAGCTTAATGACGGTCCAAGTTGCTCTGTCAGGAATACCAGCTAAACCATGACCGAAGTTGCAGCAAGATATGCCAACTTCCAAGCAGCAATCAGCTGGCATTAGAAATATCCAGAGCTTTATTACAGCAAAACGCTTCAGTTTTTCAGCTAAATTATTTTTTCACAGCCACCTCTGAAGACAGACAGAGCCACACGCACATACACGGTTCTCTCTTTTCCTTGGGTGGTCGTCTAGTCCCAGTATACATCCACACAAAAAACACACAAACACACAATAAAAAAGAAACCAAAAGGATTAGTCACTTCACAGACCTACAACCATCCTTTTAAATAAAGATTTATTGGAACTAAAACAATTCAACCCAGGCTGCGTGCTTCCTTTGAAAGCAATGTCATGGTTCCTGACTGAAGTGAAACTATGAAAGGGAAAAAAAGCCAGTTTTATTTGTGGAATGCATTTGGAGAAAGTCAGTTCCAGTCCAGTAGTAATTCCTTAGCATTTACTTACTCTGTTCTTTATACGGAGTTCCTCCATAAAAACAAGCCACTGACAGTTTCCTGGTGAGATTCTTGAAGTCTTTGGCTACCTGAGTAGCCAGTTCCCTGGTTGGAACAAGAACCAGCACCTGGAGGGAGTGAAAAGAGACAGAAATGCAGCTGCGCCTGGGAAAGGGTGCTAGGAGAAAACGGTTTACTTCACATCAAACAGCTTGTTCTCCCATTCTCACTCTACACTTTTTGCAGCGGTGCCCGCAGCTCCCCACCATCCCAGCAATATTTCCTGCCACCGGGAGCCTGCACAACACAGCCTCATAGCCAGCAAGAGGAAACAAGGCAAAGCATTACAAGATAACTAAGATGTAGAATGGCAATATTTTTTTCTTCAGTTCATACCAGATAAAATAGACACTTCAATAACATTGCCAAGGACAATGGAGGTGCAGTTCAGCATTAACAGACAGGAACAGTCACTAAACAATTTGTAGTAGTAAGACCTTAAAAGATACGTAGCATGACGCACTGTAATCATATATCCTCCTTCCCCACCTACCTGCCTCCCTCCAGTATCTATCTTCCCCCCTCCAGTTTCTTTAAGAATGAAACAATAAAACAAAGAGCTGAATTCTTCCCTAGAAATCTCTCAATAGGATTTTAAAACTTACATTGCATTTAAAGTTAATAAAATAGAAGGATGAAGTAGGCAACAAATCTGCAGACTATAACAGTTTTTCAGTCTAATGATAAATATATACATTTCATTTGCATGGGAGTTCAATATCTGATCACAGGTATCTGGTTACCAATCCTACCTCATGCTGAAGTATAAATGTAAACACCACTTGCATCTATTGAGTCGCCAGACATGAATTTATAGTGAGAAACAATCTCAATGAATGGAGACAAGCTCAGGTGACTCAACCGCTACCTGAGAAGAGGCAGAGGATTCAAACCCAAAGCTGCATGCTAGCTTCCTAAGGATAGCAGTCTGGAAGTCCACTAGCTACTACTGCAGTGCCCTGACCATTCTCCCAAATGTAGTCACAAGGAACCCTAAACATGAAATGTGTTACCATAGTGATGCTGCAAAATCTCTGTCAGTGTAGCTCCTGATCTAAGGAAAGCGTTCAGTATTATAAATACCAATAAAGGAGAAAGAAGTACCAAACAAAAGTCCCCGAAGCAATTAAAAAAAATCACTTTCGAAAACCACCATATTCTAAAGGTTTGGTGTTAACCCTTAAGTAGTGAGTTACTTTTGGTGCACGGCCTCTTCTCCCATCTTGTGAGACACTCTGAAGTTTTTCAATCAGCGGAAGAACAAAAGAAAAGGTTTTCCCAGTTCCTGTTCGAGCTTGAGCAATTAGGTCTTTGCCATCATATATGGGTTGAAAAGTCTTCACTTGCACAGGGAACAGGTATTTTACACCTCGAGCTGGAAGATAATCCAAAGAGGTTTCATTAAAAGGTGCCGATTCTACTGCAAGCTGCACAAACAATTAGATGCCCTCATATATAACTAGGCAGAATACGTAGGGTGCATCACGTCAAATCTTGTACATAACAGGAGATGCAGCTTATAAGACAACCACACATCTTTGCTTTTACTCCTACTCTAGTTCAAAAGGTATTCCCCCCCAAACACACAGCTGAGTGTCCACAGTGAACTACAGCCTTCTTTGTGATGTCTGGCATAAGACAACAGGAGAGGAAGGAAAAAAAAAAAAGCAAAAACCCAACAGTTTTTTTCTGATACAGCCCAAGCTTTTGTGGTAACTTAGTTTTGAAGGTAGGAAGGTGGTGTTTGTTTCAAAACATTCTGAAACTTCAGAGAGTTAAGTGAAACAATCCAAGAAAAACTTCTGAGCAAGGAAAATGTAAAGGAACAAGGAGAATTTTGTCTGAGGAACAAGAATCACAGAGCTTCCCAACAGAGGACAAGACCTCTACAGTGATTACTTCTTCAACAAAACTAATCAAGAAGAGACATGAAAATACCCTGTATGAGAATAATTATAGACAATCTGTTCACAGGAGCCAAATAGCCTTCATATACAAAACACCATTACACTTATTTAAGAAGTGATATTGGAGACAGCAGATACGGGAATTGGAGTCAAGATACACAGTAAGCAGAATGATGCTGACAAGAAGAGAAACCCTGTCTCTAGAATGTCTATCTAGGAATAACCACACCATGGAAGAATAAACTTACCTGAAATTGAACAAAACAAAAACTTTGTTCCTACTAACAACAGTAGATTCTTTGAATTTACAGTGACTGCTTATTTGCATATTCTTACCCCACAATGAACGCAAGACAATTTAGGACAATTTACCCTTGGCTTCTGTCTCTGCTCACATGGGTAACAGAGCGCAGTTCTGGACAAACATTTACAGAAATTTCTTTTACCGCATTAACTAACCATTGAGAAGGTTGATGGTGCTTTCGGAGAGAGGAAAATTGGAGAAGGCGCCTTCTTTTGCTTCTTCTGTCAGCTCCTAACAGGATAAAAGAAAAAAAAGAAAACTTACTATCCCTAAGAAATGAGCAAATAACATACTCTACGTAGGCACAGAAGAAAAGCTGTGCATTTACTTTACCATCGCAGTTTTACCAGCTACCGCCTTTCTGTTTAAAGAAAAAGAAAACCATTGTGATGCAGGTACTTCACAAACAAAAACGTCATCACAGCATGAAGTGGGAAATTTGAATCCAGCCACCCTGTATTAAAAGACAAGACACACTGACGCAGCCTGCACCATTCAGTGTGACAGAATTCCTACAAGCGAATCCTGTTTGTACATCAGTCTTAAGTAAAGACTTCCTGCCAAAGGTCTTGTGCTCTTGTTATCAGTAAACTCCTTCCCCACCTTTCATTTATTAAGACTACCACTATAATTATTACTGATCACAAATCCACACGCTCCCTTCAATCCCCCTCTAATTCAGAACTATTGTTTGAGGGGTGAATGAATGCCAGGGCATGAGGGTATAGAGATGCACTAAGGGTGAAATACCTGAAGGAAACAACTGCAACGACTTGATCAAAACCACAACTACTGCTACGTCATCCCTAATTCAGATATACCTGCACTATCTTTTAAAACCCATGGGAAACAAAAGGGAACAACTGCCACGTGATCTTACCACACGGTGTGCATATGCTTGGCAAGTCAGGAAAGGGGAACTACTTGTTAAAAATCTTAACCGGAGCCCACTGAAATCGTTAGAAAACTGTTTTTCACAGCAAAACATATTTGGTGTCACAATTCACTGTGTAGAGCAGGAAATTCCCTCTAAGTCACACCTATTCATACACCACACAAACAGCTTCTTAACTTGGCACACCAGTAGATACTTACTTAAAACTCACAATTTAACTTCTACTTCACAAACCCAAGAGATCACAGCATTACACCCAATGTACAAAAAGCACTCTCTTAATTCACACTCATCTTAAACACAAGAGAGAAAACTGCCCACAGAAGGCCCTAAACAGAGGAAGGCAAGCTGCGGGGCCCTCTCGCACGCACGTGCAAAGCAAAGGGTGAAATCTGAACAGGGAGAACTCCAAAAGCTGGAATTAATGAGGATAACCATGACCTTCCCTTACAGGACACCTTGCCAAATATTTCTTCAAAGGGCCTGCCAGCAGAGAAAGCGCTGTCACAGCACAAAGCGGTGCACACTTCTGGGACGGTGACTGCCTGCACGGCCAGGAGAAATCCTTGCGCTGCAAGACACAGAACAAGCTGCGACACGAAGATGAGCTACGGTGTGGAAACTGCTTCCCGCTAGCTAACCTCCTCCACTGCAGAATAAGCTACACCAAACAGCTTGGCATTCACCACGAAGGGGAAAGCAGCTGCCACGTGTTGCTGCACGTGCTGCTGCGCTTCGCTCACCGCCTGCAGCTTGGGTGGAAACGGGCGTGACAGCGGGCACTCCCCGATGCCCAGCACCGGGTGCCATAAACCTACACGGAATAGCAGCGACCGCTGCCTACGCCAGCAGCGGCCTAACACTCCCACAGCCCGCACGTGCCAAGTCTCCACGCAGCACCCAGGACGTGTTATTAAGCCCGCTCGTTACCAGTGGAACTTTTAAATAAGCAAGACGACAGCTCCACGGGCAGAGTGTTACTACCTCTGCATCACTGTCCTGCTCTCCAGCGGCCACGTCGCCAGACGCGCTCTGGGCTGCTGCGGATGTCACGCTATTGCTTGCAGTGGAGGAAGGCTTCACCGTATGCAGGGAGCTGTCGCCCTCTCCAGCCAGACCGTTGCTCCTCTCCTTGTTTTTTTTTGTTTTCTTGGGCAGGGGGGGCTCAAGGTCGCCGTCGCCCAGCCCACTCTCCTCGGGCTGGGCCTGTTCGCCCTCGGCCCTAACGCGCCGCTTCACCTCCCGCCGCTTCACTTTCTTCTCCTGGGTCTCCTCCTGCCAAGGGAAAGCGGGAGTTACACCGAGGAACCGCCCCCCTCCGACAACGCGCCATCATTCGACTTTAAGGCCTGAACCCCGTGACCGGTGTCCCCCACACACCCCGGTCCCCTCAAGCCCGCGGCGGGGGCCGGGTCGGGGCCGCACAAAATGGCCGCCCCCGCGGCGGCACGTGGCGCGCGGCCGCCCGCCCGCTCCCGCTCTCACCTTAGCCTTCCTCCGGCGACCGCGGCGGAGGGACTCGTCGCCCGCCGGTGCCTGCGGTTCGGCGGGGCTGGCGGCGGGGCCGGCGGCGGGCATGGTGGCCGATTGCTCCCCGGCGAGCTGAGCGACGGCGCTGCTGCTGCTACCGCCCGTCTCGCAGCGGCGTCCCCAGCAGCCGCGCCCCGCCCCGGCGCGCAGGAAGTGAGGCGCGGCCGGCGGGCGGACCGGGCGGCGGGGAAGAACCGCCGCCGCCAGCAACAGTAGCGGTCCCGCCCCGCCGCCGGACAGCCAGCCCAGCCGCCGCCGATGATCGCTGAGCGGGGCGGCCGCCGCCGGCCGGGCCGCGGGGAGGGCGATACGCGCCGCCCGGCCCCACACGCCGCCCATGCAGCCGCTGCGCCGCCCGGCCCGGCCCGGCCCGCTCCGCCCCTTCCGCCGGGTCTCCTTCCGCCGGCTTCCCCCGGGCGGCGGCACTGCCTCCGCCTCTCTCCCGCCGGCAGGCAGCGACCGGCACAGCAACGCACGTAAAGGGCTCCTGTCTCACAACACGCGTACTCGCGCTTTTAAATCCCTCCAACAGAGGAGATGAACTTGTAAAATAATATTTTATTTTTCTCTTCTTTTTTTTTTTTTTTTTNTTGGAAAATGTACAGGTTTGACCAGGAGTTAAGATCTATATATTATACAGTGAGCCAGGCTACAGTCTTGAATGCGACAGCTATATTCCGGAATAAAGATTTAAGGTCTTACGGTTGAAACAGCAATACGAGAAAGAAAGGAAACAGTAAGTTTTATTTTTCTTGTGTTTTCTAAAGTGAACAGGATCTTGTTTATGACCAAAGTAGTACTGAGGAAAAAAAAAAATCTGAATGACAGACTTTTTCCAAGTGGTACAAGGACACAGGAACAGCCTATTTTAATGGAATATAAAATACTGCAGTCCCATTTTTTCCACTTCTGGATTGTTGAAGTTAACGATCAAATGCTCTGTCAAAACTTCGTTTCTGGCCTCTGCTTCTGAATCTGTTTCTACCAGAGCTACCACGTCGCCCATTCCTGGAGCCCGAGAAGCTTCGGCCATTTCCTCCGCCTCCTCCTCCGCGCTGTGATTCTACTAACTCGGGTAATTCAGTTGCCACACTCAAACGCCATTGTTTTGAATCTTCCCATCTTGCCTGTTGAAATAAAGTCAGACATAGCAAGTTAAATTCTAGGAATGCGTACACAGGGTATTTCATAATTACTGAATTTGTTCAATTGGAAAGGCAAAACTCAAGTTTCTAACTAAAGTGGTCAATTCTGGTTTCAAAATTTTAAGCATAAGAGCTACAGCTGTCTGTGTATACCTCAGATACTATAGAACAGAACTGAAACCCACCTTAGAGCTTTACAGAGCAGCCTCATCAGCAAACTCTTTCCCCACCTTTCATTTATTAAGAATACCACTATAATTATTACTGATCACAAATCCACACCCTCCCCTCAATCCCCCTCTAATCCAGAACCAAACATTGTTTGAGGGGTGAATAAATGCCAGGGCATGAGGGTATAGAGATGCACTAAGGGTGAAATACCTAAAGGAAAGATTGGAAGTCTAGGGAATTTTGGCATGGGAGTATTAATTCTGCTAAGGAAAAACCTGGAATTCACTTTTCTGTGGAGAGAATTCTGCGTGAAAAGAATAGGGGGCGGGGAGTAGAAAAAAGGGTATTTTATAGCATAAGGAAACTTGTTGCCCACAAAGATTAATCCAGCAGCAGTAACAAAGGGTGGATTGTTCACACCACCACTCTTCTTAGTGCAAAATGAGTGCATGTTTTCTGCCTAACCCAGTCCAGACAGTTTCATCTACAGTCTGCTGTAAGCAGAAATTTCAACGAACGTACCTCTATTTCCTTTTGGTCTGCTGCAGGAATATCAAAGCACACACCCTAAAAAGAGAGAATAATTTTAATGGATATAAGTCCAGCCTTTTAGTTGACTGCAACTAAAAAAAAAAATAGATCCTACATGGCAAAGTAGGTGTGTGAAAGCACCAGAAAAATAACAGCAGAAGAAGGGATAAGACAGTGGCATGTGTTGACAGCACACAAATTAAGTCAGCAAGATCGCAGCATCTCTCTGTTCTGTTTTATTGATCTGGGTATGTTGAAGAACAAGAAATATACCCAGAACAACACAAAGACACAGCAAATCAGCAATAACGCCTAACAACCCACAAAAGCAGGACACAAGCATTCCTTGTCCTATGTGTCACCCAAATAATGCCAGACAGACTATTTGATCGCACATTTTCATGTCTGTGAAAATGCATGGGAATTCTGGGACAAGAGTAGTGAGGGGAATTATCTTTGTTTAACAACTGTCTCTCATTGACTTTTGCTACAGTTGTTGCAACACTGTTAAGTACACAACCCAAACAGTAACTTTGTGATCTTTCAGGTACCAGAAATAAGACAGACATGCACTATCAGACCTGACTGTCACAAGAATTCCTATTCTATGTTTTGTCATTAAGGCACAGTAAACATGGTCCATACCTTTTACCTGTTCTGCTATCCCTATAGCCATGCTATATACTGCATGATATCAGTGGAGCAGAGCCCTAAACCCCTGCGATGCCTAAGCCCTAATAAAACAGACTGAGGCTCATCCTTCTACCAGTCATGTCCTTATAAACAGAACCTGGAATGGGGCAAAAAAAGACCAAGTATCTCCCCTGACAATTGCTGAGAAAAGGCCACAGCCAGAAGAGCTCAGTAGCAAAGATACCAAGAAAAGCTTACCATTTTTCCCTTGAGGAAACACATTCTGTTCACCTTCCTATCAACATCATCACCCAACAGTTCCCGCAGTCTTCGCCAAGCATAGCTCATATTGTTTATTTCTTCAGAGCAGCGTAGTATCATTGTAACAAATCCCTAAAGAGTAAGAAATTGGGCACACTCCATTCAGTCAGAGGAATAAGCTTCAGCATATGTATCACACACGAGAAACCTGCTAATTTACAGCTTATAAACTAAGTTTTTCAAGTGGATACTATTACAGGAGACCAGCTATATTTATAGCCACTATATTCTTGCTTTTAACTAAATCAGTAGTTCCTATTGGCTTAAGTACACTTCCCATAAACAAAATCATAAGGACACAAATAATTCTCTATTTAAACAACACAGGCGTGTTGGGTTTTTTTCAGATTCAAGACAAATGTTAAGCCATACATACCGCATCCGAGTTCAGCAGCGAGCGCTGCTCAATGGAAGTAGCACCTGAAATATGGGCTAGAGCTGCAGCCAGAGCATTAACTGGTCCCTTTTCTTGTATTAGCCACCGAGCAGACTCTTTGAAATACTCAATAGCAGTATGAGGAACAGAATCCAGACACCTAAGTAATTAAAGAAAAAAAAAAATTTTGAATATTTGGAATAGAAACAAAAATGGAATAGAAGAAAAACAGCAGTCCAAGACTGCTGTGATCAGTTCAGAAACAGCAACGAGCAATCCAAACAGCCCTTCTGAAATAGGAAGCTAGGAAGATACAACAGGGCTTGAGTCACCCAACACACCTGATAGCATCTTTGCTGGAAGCCTTTATTATATCTGTTGCGGTAGGAACACCAACACGCTTGAATGTAATACCCTGAAATTTAAAAAGCAAAATACAGGTGAAAGTTGCAGACCAGAAATAATTCAGTTCTAAAGAAACAGTATTGGACTCCAATGAACAAGCATTTAAACCTATCATTTTTCTTCTTCTTTTCACCTTTTAACTCCCAACTTTTGCTAATGAAAGTTACAAGATTAAGGTTACAGGGAAATGGGTAACACTTAAAAGCCTTTTATGTACCAGGTCAGTTTAAATAATCCAGTGACCTTAAACTGAAATAAGTAGAGACCAGTTTGGCAGATTCTAGGAGAAAAAACATCCTACAAATTCTGAATTCTTAATTTTCATCTGATTTACATGGATTTAAGCACAAGATGCACAGCCTTTCTAAATGCAATTCTGAGTTTTATGTGCCAAGACTAAACCATCTCATCCCAACTGAATACTTAATTGGCGAGAAAACTACCATATGGAACAGTGCACAAAGTGCAAAAATGGAGGTAACAGTTCTCGGTAAAGCTACACATACGCAAATCACTGATCAGGCGATAAGCCAGGGCAAACACTAAACTGAGATCCTGCTAGCTTTTTCTCATTTCCACAGGCACAATCTTACTGGCATTTGCTGAAAAAGTATGGGCACAAGAACCTGTGGCGCGCTCCCTGCTCCACGGTAACTGACAGTGTACCCAAACTCTGCAAGGTAACTGAACCTCAACTGGATGCTTTATAAGCTATATTCTGTAATTGAACTATCGAACATAACATGAAGATTTTACATGCTACCCTAACACATTACATTTGAGTAAAAGAAAACTATACTTTACCGCTTTTTGTTCCACGTATCTTAACTGATGTTCTTCCTTTCGCTGATAAAAACAGATACAGATCCCAGTCCGTCCAGCCCGACCTGTGCGTCCAGAACGATGGATATAGGACTCCACATCCTTCAAAATAAATAGCCTTATGACTTATCTAATTTATTGTAATTTAATCAATTAATTGCATTCACATAACTTAGTAGAAGCTATTACAGTTAAGCCTGAACAACACACAATAACTGCATCAGAGAATCAAATTAAAAAGCATTGTTTCACTAAAGCCAAACAAATAAGCTTTTTCATAACCCTCACAGTTTCAAAGCCAGAATCATGACCACGGGACAACTAAGTCTTGTTTTGGCATCACCACAGAGAATATGAGAAAACATTTTGAGCGTGCATACGTCTATAACAATCCCACTCACCCTCCTGCATATCAACTTAAGCATGGTTACTGAGATATTAATAGAGATTTCACTGAAAAATTAGCTTGTTTCTTTTAAACCCTCTTAACTTCAGCCAATGTTCTCACTATTGGGGTGCCCTCTTCATATATGCCCCTACTCAGTGAATTGTTCTTGTTCTTGCAAGACAAACAGCCTTTCTTCACTTCCCACTGACTGCTTCCAGACTTGCAATCGCCATACACGGCCTTGAAGGGAGAGGCTTTAAACAGCCTTAAAGGAAGGCATTTTAAGGAGACCATCTTTAAACACACTTGGGACTAATGCACTCTGAAAAAAATCTTCTAAGAAACTACTTTGGTATATCAGGACATTCTTTACCCTTAAATGCAATGCCGATATGCTCTGTGTGGTGAACACAATCACCTGATAGCATTTACTACTTGAAAACAAACCTATAAATTATTACAAGACCGTCTCCTACCTTTGGTGGTGAACTTTGTACAACCAGGTCAACTTCAGGGATATCTAAACCACGGGCAGCTACGTTGGTTGCAACCAGAACTTTAAATGTACCATTTCTAAAACCTTTCAGTGTGATCTCTCTTTGCTTCTGAGGAATGTCACCATGTAATGACTGGCAATCCTGAAAAAAAGTATTATTATAGGACTGTACCAAAATCCAAGACAGTGCTCCATTTTATGGTCAGTTTTGGGTACAATATCATGGTATTTGACAGATACCATATTGCAAGATACAGAAGAAGTGAACTACCAGAGTTTATATTTTAGATGTCTTACAATATTTATTCAGTACTTCTTATTCATATACCTTAAAGACCTTTAACAAAGGTAGGAAAACAGAATCACAACGTGTGTCTTATCTCCACCTTTAATTACTGTGACCTATGAGAACAACTATGCCCTAACTTGCCATCCACACCATCTATGCAAGGCTTAGCTGTTTCAGAATAGTCATTGACAATTTTCTCAGGCCTTCTTAGTATTCATTTAGACATCTTTTCCAAAATAGTATTGCTTCTTAATCTCCCTTAATATACTAATTTCCCCCCCTCTCAATTAAAGGATTAAAATATAAGTGGTCCTAAAAAAAATTAACTACAGCTTCAGAGATAAATTTTAATCTAAACATTCTGCAAGTCCTTCTGTATCACAGCAATAACAAGTATGAAGACTAAACACACAAAAATTGTTTTTTCCTCCACTTCAAATTTCACAGCTTGTAGATGGCTACCATGTTTTCCACATGTAAACAGAGAATGATTTGAAAAAGATACCAACACAATGCCAGGGTCAGCACAGAATACAAAACTTTTTTTCCAGACAGTTTTGGATTAATGTCAGCTGGTAAATGGCATAGGCATATATTCTATTAGCAAGTATTAATATGCTAAAACAGAACCATCCAAGTAATTTCCTTATCTTACCTGCTAAGATCAGAGTTCTGCATTGCCTATGCAAGATTTGGTATCACTAACACCACCAGTAACTCAGGATAAGGCTCCTCACTCAGGTTTAGCTGTTAGTGAGGTCATCTAGGAGTGCGGGAGAAACACCCCTGAACACAGTTGTGGCAGATGAAAAAGCTTCTCCTTTCCTTAGGAACATAATGCTATACTGCTTTCTGGACATAACTTAACCCATCTCCTCAATGAAAACACATACAGAAAAAGTAGTTGCTGTGATACCACCACCAAAAACACGCATGCAGTGCCAGTGTCACTACATATCATAAACATTGCACCACTGCATCAAACAGTTATCTTCCGCCAGTACTACAGTGTGCCGTACTACAGTGTGCCGTACCACAAATCTCAGGAATACAGTAAAGCTCATTCACAAGAGATGGCAGATTGAATTCTTTCTGTGTATACATCTTTAAACTCTTCATAACAGCTAAGAAACACCTTAAGGAAAATACAAATATATTACAGCTCTAAACCCTAATTGGCACTCCCAACAACAATAATTAATGTCAGCATCACAGCTCAGTAACTGCTATTCCAGTACCATGACCTGTTATCCTAGCAGTTGTCTGTCTACCACTAAATTTTAATTCAAGACAGTCCTCTACACAGAAAAAAATAATTCACAACTGCTTCATTTAATGTCAATGAGAACTCTTCTTTTAAGATAAAACCCTTTACAGCCCAGTATCGGTTAGTGCAGCCTAGTCCTGAAGACTATAATGCTGTAAACTTTCAACCAGTTTGGTTTTTCTTTAGAGGTTCTTTTTGGCAGATTTGAAACTATCTGACCACATGCAAAAGCCTCCCTTACCCACTTTGAAAATCTCTCTTTAAAACTTACTCAGCATAGGTCTCATATCAACGTAAGGTTGATACGTCTCTGACAGGTTTTGTTACTTAATACAGATGATAAAATACCTGTTTGATAGAAGCATTTAAAGCCAGTTCATTTGCGTCCTTTTTGGTCTCGCAAAAGACAATCGTCCTCCCATGGCTGCCACTGTAGACCTGAATGACATCTCCAATAACTGCAGCTCTCTGAGACCAGTGACACTCTATCGCCAAATGCTATGGAAAAGAATTGAAAAGAAATATGTTTAGCTTACATAAAATCACAATATTCTTTTTTAACACATTTGAAACTGTAAAATCCAGAAACACTAAAGAGTTATACAGTTTCCTGATGCATAAAATATGCTAACTCATGTTCTTGGAACATGCAAAATCCACAAGGCTCTTACGTCCACCATGATTAGTCTAACATTAAGCGAAATAATTACAGTAAGATGACAGTCTACAAATAACTTTTTTAAAGCAAGGAAAAAAACCCAGGAGATGTTATACCATTGTACCATTGCTATACCATGATGTTATACCATTTCTCTGGAGGACAGTCAGGGCTCCAAAATTTTACTACAGTTCTATCAACTAAAGCTTTGTGTGGGATAAAGTGAAACAAATAAATACAATGTGTTAAAAGCCTCTTTCAAGCAGAAGATTAACATTCTTTCTTCAATCCCATTGATACAATTATCATGCGTCCAACTGATCTGTCAAAGTAACCGCTAAGCGGTACTTAAGCAGAAACAGTATTTTATCAAGTAAAGATAATTAATTCAGGCTTCTAGCATATATGTATTATATTCCTTGCTATGGTATTTACTGCATAGCAAGCAAAGGCCTAGTGAGGTGAGATACCACTGGAAGCTTGAGAAAACCTCCTGTACGCAGAATGGCAGAATTTGACTGTGATGTCTGTGGTGATTTAACAGAGCCAGGTTGATGTTAACGTGTGCCTTTTGCTTCCAACTCGGATAAATTCAGATACCGCTTTTCTTTGAAAACAACTGATAACTGAATCCTCAGTCTACCTAAGATGTCTATAAGGTGACTGGATGCTGTGAGGAGGCAGATCCTAAACCTAGAAACAGTCTGAGTAGCTGTAACGTACCTTATGCTTAAAACAAAATTCTCAAAACAACTTTCAACATCACCCCAATAATGTACCTTAGGATGGGATGACCGATTGTTGCATAAAGGAATAGGGAAGAGGCCTGAAAACATTCCACATTAGATAAATTACTCACTTCTACTGTTGTAGCAGCCTTTTGAGTTCTTTTCCCAATAAGGTCAATCTGTTCATATTTAGACTTCATGTATTTCTTAGCCACATCATACACCCAATGTGGGCAAGTTGCAGAAAACAGTAGTGTCTGGGGATTGTCTTCAGAATCTTAAAACACATAACAATGTTTCACAAACTTCGTATGTTTCATCTTACAGACAAGTTGATTATACAAGTTATTAAAAAATATGAGGTAAAATATCAGTATACAAAATAATGAAGGTAATTCTGCTTTCTAAATTTATGCATTACCATGATCTGGAGAAAAAAAACTCTAGAAAGTCTAAATATTTTCGAGATCAGGAAAAAAGTTACTATGATCAAAAACCCATTCTTATTTTCAAGTGGTGAAAAGGGTAAAAAGCTTCTAATTCCTTTTAACTGGAAGAAGTCCAAGTACAACTTATAGATAGGTGTCAAAGTAAGTAATTTACAGATGCCTAGGGACTGGATTTTAAGCTTTGCAAAGGTCCTGTGAATGATTTCCACTTTTGCAACACTTCCTTATGTACTGCGCTTCAGAGTACATTTCCTACAATATAGAGTATTCAGTCATTTCTAAACAAAGCCACCTTGCAACTTTCAGAAAAATATACCTGAAATTTAGCAGACTAAATTATTTCTAATATTTCCTGCTATTTGTTTAGATATTGAGATTACCCTTCTTGTATGCAACTCGTAAAATGTCTTCCACTTGCTCAGCAAATCCCATGTCCAGCATCTGGTCAACTTCATCAAGTACAACATGTTTCACTTTGGTAAGGTCCAGCTTGCCATTCTGAAGATGGTCTTTGATTCGACCAGGTGTCCCAACCAAAATGTCAATGCCACTTCTCATGAGATCAACTGATAATCAGAAAAGAGCAGAAGAGGCATTAGCAGTGAACTAGGGAGCACGCTCTACATTAGAAGCACATGGTAGCTAAGTATTAATGGAACAGCTTCTTGAACCATTCATAAGTACTCTCCTTACAAATGTGAGAAAAAATGATGAATAGGAGGAGAAAAAAAAAACCCAACTGGTAAAGTAGAAGTTCTACTGCTCATCCTAAAGGAAACAAGACTTCCTATCTCCCCTCCCTCTCCCCATGATTAAAATAAAGTGTCAAACAAAAAGCTGCTTTTAATACACTTTGGAAATAGTTAGCTCTTCCCATATTGTCTACCTTAATTGGAAACTTAGTCAAATAAAAAATTTTTTATCCAAATTACTGAAATCACCTCCTTCCTAAAGTTCTACAGGAGCAAAAAATATTCATCCCTAATGTCTCAAGATATATTACGATGAATGAGCTTACTCTCATTCCTGCTCTCATTTACCTTATTTACAACCATCAAGATGGTAAATTATGCTGTCACAATATAGAAATTCTTCTCCACTTTACAAATCCTCTAGATATCCCTTATCACACAAAAAAGCCCACACCCACTCACAGCTCTAAGACTACACATTTTTTAAAGAAAATACAAATGTTTACAAGAACCTAAATCCAAATACTCTGTATACAGACAGTATAATCTCTTTCACTTTAAAGTACACAAGCAGACAAGGAACACCAAAAATATAATCGAGAGCTAAGTTTATCTCTCACCATAAGAAGATACATTCTGAGCTACTGAATGCCCCATGAATACTCTCCAGTTCTTGAGTTAGAAGTGTGTGTTTGGAAGGACCGAATTTCTCAAATATGTCAATAAACATTTTAATTATTAGTGATAACTGTTACTTACTTTGTCCATTATATGGAGTTCCTCCATAAAAACAAGCTACTGTTAGCTTTCTTGTGATGTCCTTGAAATCTTTGGCAACCTGGTTTGCCAGCTCTCTTGTTGGACAGAGAACTAGTACCTAGACAGAAGAAGGACAAACAGATGTTCTCTCAGCATGGCTTCTGCCAAGAAATCACCAGACTTCTAATTGTTAGTTTAGGTCTGACTATTTACTTAATTAAAAAAAAAAATCTGCTTTAAATAGTTATCTAAGCAAAGATTAGAGAAACACACTGCTTAAGTCTCTTGTAACGTCATTAATCTCCTTCAGCATATACTCATTTAGGACATGGTAACTTTTTTAAGTGAGATGGACAGGAGGTACTTAAATCTTATTTAACTTTAGTGCTTGAACAGATCAGCCACAAATTTTCTTCTATGTGCACATATGCTGTTTCGAGTACAAGACCGAAGGATTTGGGTAATAAAAGGTTTTTACACATGCTCAGTAATGCTTCACAGTCCTGCGAGAAGGTGTAAGAAAGAGCTATCAAATGTCTCTCAGCTTCCCTGTGACTCAGGGGAACATATGTTCAGTCTGCAAAGCTGGTGTTCAGCATGGTTCTTCTGCAGCCTGTGCTGACATCCTCGCAGAAGCAATGCAGGAACAATCCTCTCTTCCAATATACGTGCTTCACCACAGGTGATGGACAAGCCACTAGCTAGGATTTTTAATTCATTTCATTTAACGTGTGATTGCAGTACTGCTGTCAAACCTGGCATCAGTGGCTTGACAAAAGGAACCTTAAAATCCTCATCCTGTTACTTCTTTCAACATTGAAACACGTTACAGAAAAGACAGTAGTAGTGTACTATGGTAGAGTGAGGCCCAAAATCTTTTTTATTTTAAGACTTGTGAGTCCCTCAAAGAAAACTTTCCCTTTTCCACAAGACTGTACCAAATCTAGAGTCAGCATTCTCAGTCAGACAGCCAACACGATGGGCAGATGCAAATAAAACAGCTAGTACTAGTTTTGGAATGAGTTTCAGGTAACCTATGGGATGGGTGACAAGATGACAACTGACAAAAAAAAAAAATCCATGATTAATGGGGATGTGATAAGCTTTGGCCTATCTAGTTTTGGAGGGCATCATAAGAATTCAGTGAAAAAACATACATGGTATTCCCTAGCAGAATGCAGACAACTCATCCTGAATCTGCATTCTCTGGAGCAGAAGCTTCAATACCTGGCGGTGGTCCTAGGGAAAATTAAGTCTATTTTTAAAACCTCCCACTATTTACATGTTTAAACAAACATGTTTAAGTAAACAGCTTTTATCAATCAGAAAAAGCCATTAATCTGTTGTTAATTTGGAAGAAAAACAAGCATCCAGTAATCACAGGACCTGAACAGGTAAGGTGACTGAACAAAGTCAAACAGGAACCCATTGAATACCTTAGTTTTGGTCTCCCTGTAAGCAGAAAAAAAGAATTGACAGGTGGATAGAGTTATTTTGCTCTTTACTCTTGATCAGAGGGTATGAGGCAACACAGGATGCAGGCAAAGCCCAACAAACACAATCTTCAAAGAATCTTTAGTGTGGGTTAGCTTGTCCCTGCACAACCTTGAAGAACTTTTCCAGTGGGTTAAAACCCTGAATCACCCGGACATAAGACAAAACAAAATCAGCATTGTAACCAAGCTTAGTTACCTTTGGTGGACGACCTCTTCTTCTTTCCTGTGAGTCTCCCTGAAGCTTTTCAATTAAGGGAATAGCAAAAGAGAATGTTTTCCCTGTTCCAGTTCGTGCTTGAGCAATTACATCTTTGCCAGAATATACTGGGTCGAAGGTCTTCACTTGCACAGGGAACAGGTACGTCACTCCTCGAGCTGCAGCAATTTCAACAGACTTACTTAATACGATCATTTTACAAGTGTTCTTGCATACTCTTCAGAGGAAGTTATCCCAAGCAGAACTTCCATCAATTCTAAAGTCAGTCAGGACTATGTCATCACCTCCACTGATTTATTTAATCACAGAGGTCATCTGTAAACAGTGCCCATTTTATTTTCCCACTTCATACCACCAGACTGGGACAGATGAAGTTAATGAAAGCCTTTAAGTACTGTGCCTTCATTTATGTAATACTCCCCACCTATCTATGAAAATCTCTTTCTTTCAAATAAAACGTATGTCAAAACCACTTCTACTCTTAATTTCATACTGTCATGCACAAACTAATGTAAAATATACTAAATAGAACTGGTTTTCCTTTACTCACACTGAAATAACTGTTAATTGAAAAATTCTCACACAGAATTAATTTTTTTTTGAGCTTATGTCATTTAAAATTCTACCGTAAAGGCTGAACTGGGCAATATTGCAAACAGAAAAGTCTATGTTCAAAGATGTATTTAGAGTAAGCAATCAATGTGCCTTCTGTATAGCATCAGTGCTTGCATACGCAGAAGTAGAGCACATCTCAAAGCTCATTGATTGAATATGTTGAGCATAAAAACACATGACAGACATCTTTTATTTTCTGTGGTCAGATCATGCCAAACAATTTACCTTGAAGAAGCTGAACAGTCCCTTTGGAAATAGGAAAATTGGAGAAAGCACCCTCTTTCTGTTCTTCAGTCATCTCCTGTTAGATAAACAATAAATCAGATAACATTCCTCATGAATATCCTACAACCATCAGAAAACTCAAGGTAACGGCATAGGCATTGGTGGCATACTCAAGGGTCAAATTTTCAGTGACAGCATCTCAGCTGCAGCTAAAGGGCCTTCTTTGTTTTACTTGCTATCACATTTCAAAGTTAGACAAAAGTGATCTGTAATTTAAATTAAGACTTTCATATCTAATAGCATAACCCTGTAAATGCAAAACGCCCAAATTAAAACTCTGAAAACTCAATTAAGTTTTTACATTCAGTTTTAAATAATTACCAACGGCCTAACAGACTATGTTGTAATATGTAAGAATCAGGCTTACTATCTAGCCTATTTCCCACTTCCCAATTAATACAGCACAGTGATTTACAGATACAGCAATCAGTCCCCAAAATACAACATTACCAGGTAGAGCACCAAATGCACCTACTTAGAAATGCATCACTTCCACATACGTTTTAACAGCACAGCGATTAGAATGCTAAGCCCGAGGAAAGAATGCTAACGCTGGAAACCATGGAAACCCTGGATGCTTTGTGAAGCATCAATTGGAACACGAAACAAAACTAAGCAACAGCAGAACATACAGGTATAGAGACTTTTCAAAACAAATCTTAGGTATAACAACATGTGTTTCCCTTAAAAAGAAAAAAAAAGTTGTTCACATCAGGCAGTTTCAAAGGAACCTAAATCAAATCAAATAGAAATAGTCAGACAAAATAAAAGCATTCTTACAGAAACACTTAAAAAGACTTACAAAACTGTTACAACATGATGCTTTATTACATTAAGGACCATCTTATTACATTAACAACTACTATTTAATAAGATGATACATAACAATATATTAATACATAGTTTTTCTTATACCACTAGCTAAAACCAAATAATTCTTATTTCCCTACAGAAGTACTCATAATACCAAAAAAGAGTCAATTAAACTACATCTGTGGCAATTACAGCCATATCTAATGATGCTGAATCATATTAAAGCACCGTCTCACTGCAGCTTGTCCATCTGCCAACAGCTACCACAGTACAAGACTGTTGAAGTGAGGAAACCATGGAACTTCAGGACTTTCATAATTTTTTTTTTTTTTTGCAAATAATCGACAGAAGGGACAGCTCAAGTAGCTATAAAGCCTGAAAATTCACAGCAGTCTTTCCTCTGATTAGGGAAAAAAAACCAAAAAAAAGAAAAGATAACCTGTTCTAAATTTAACCCTGTTAAAACGCAGGAGTTGAAAGCTAAACACATAACTACAACTAAATTAATCATTAGTTTTACCTGCTCTTGGTCGCTGTCACCATCACCACTTGACGTTTCGCTAGAATTACTGGGCCGTTTTTTGTGGGTGGACTTAACGTTTAAGGACGACAATCTCGCATTCTCCGGGCTTTCTTCTCTCGTATGACCGTTTTGTTTAATTCCACTCCTCGATTTCTTGAGTTTCGGAGGATCGGCGTCATCCTCCGACTGCTCACTTTCATCTGTCTGAGCCTTTCTCCTCCGAGATTTCTCATGGCGTTTCGCCTTCTTCTCTTTTTTCTCCTTCTGGTAAAGCACAGAGCAACACAGCGGTAAATGAAAAACCCACGCACACCATCCAAGCGACGCCAAACAGAGGAGACAGTTAAAACTAAAAGTCTGTCTTCTAGTTACTGACCGGGGAGGGGGGAGGGGCTCGCGTAGAGCCACAGATCCCCCCCCGCCGCGGCGCCGGTGCCGCCAGGAGGCATATTTCCCCACCACGAGACACCCGGACCTTAATTTTTGGGACCCTCCCCCCGAACCACCCCCTTCCCCAGCGCTCCCCGTCGAGGCCGGCCACATGCCCGCTCCGGCAGGCCCGTCCCGAGGCCAGGCGGGGGCCGGGGCCCGGCGCCACATGCCGGGAGGCCCCGCCGCCGCCGCCGCCGCGCACGTGGCCGGCCCGGTACTCCCGGCGGCCGCGCCGCGCACACCAGCGCCACCGGAGCGAGGAAAGGGGGTTGGGGGGTGGCGACCCCGAGGCGAGACCCGCCGGACACGAGCCCCGGCGTGCAGGCGAGGCGGTGGAGAGGCGGCGGAGAGGCGGCCAGGCCGCAGCCGGCCGCGGAAGGCCCCGCAGCCCTCCCCGGTACCTTGCGCCGCCGCCGGCTGCTTTCCAGAGCTGACTCGGTTTCCATAGGGCACTCGGGATCCGACTCGCCCCCGCTGCTGGGGCTAAACCGGGTAGCTTCAGGCATCTCCGCTCGCCGGCCGGTCGCCACGCTGCCGCTGCCTCCGCCGCCGGCCGCCGTGTGACAGAAACAGAACCCGCCCACTGCCCCGGCAACGCGGGGCGGGGCCGCGTCGCTCGGCAGCCAATGGCCTGCTGCCGCCGCCGCCAGACTACAAGTCCCAGCATGCCCCGGGGCTCCCCGCCGGACTCCATGTCCCGGCCTGCCCCGCGCCTTCGCACTGAGGTGTCCGCCATGACGGGCGCGGGCAAGAGGCGGACCGGGGGCTTCGGGCCGGCAGGGAGGCGGCCACTGGCGCCATTTCCACTACGGTTTACGTTATGCAGCACCCTATTGCGCGTGTAACCGCTGGGAGGTGTTTTTATGGAAGCGGAAAAGGTGCTGGCAGGCGGCGGGAGCGTGAGGCGCTGAGAGCAGCGATCGCCTGGAGAAACACGAGGGGAAAATCCCGGTATCGGCGTGACTGAAACCGGCCGTGGGCTGAAGCGGACGGGAGGGAGCGCTGCAGGGCTCTCCTCAGTCCCAGCCGACACAAACGCGGATTCTTCCACTTCTTCACAGCCAGAGAGATACCTTCCCTAAAAGAAATCTCCAATAGCTTTAAAAACTGATAACTACAACTTTAGCCGTCTGTCTCCATAACTACTGGAGACAAGTTTTCAACAGTGAAAGATCCTGGTGTAGTCAATAACAATACGACCAAGTGCCTCTGTAAGATTTAAAAGGACCACAAGCCTTTGGTGGTGATTAGCATCGTAAAACGAGCACAGTCCGCTTTTAGGTACAGGAAGGAGTCAGGATTAAGAAGTCAAAATCAGTCTTCTGAACTAAAAGCTATAAAGTGATCCAGACGGCTGCCAGGATGTTGTTTCCTTAAGAGAAGGAAAGTGTGGTCAGGAGCAGAGCAGGACCGTGCCTGCCTGCAGCAGGGTTTCTCTCAAAGCAATGCCACTGACCTTACCTGTTGTGTCCTGCACCAACATATTTTCATTTGCAAAACTTAAATCCTGCTTGCCATATCTGAACACACCAAGTAGATTCAGGAGGACAACTGAGATTTCTTCAGGACACAGTGAGGAAAACCTCAGGATTCAAGGAGTTTTTATAGTAACAAGGTGTGTGCCAATGTAGCTCGTTTGCTTTGTTTTCTGATAGGGGAGATGGAGTGTGCTGTTATTTCTGTGGCACAAGTAGGAAACACTTTCAAAATTATGGTGTGAAACAGTCCTGTCCAACTGATAACAGTTCCTACTAGACCAACACATACCCTTCCCAGATTAATGGTGTGATCTAGATGAAGTATATCAGTTCTCATTTCTATTATCACAGGGACGCAAAAACTAATTAAAGGTGAGCAAATACTATGGTCAAAAGTTTTAACTAACAGCTTTGATTTGGAGACACAGATGTGACCAATCGCATTTACAGTATGGTTACGTTATTACAAAGGGAAAGATTACAAAGCTCATTAAAAAAAAATATTAATGACTAGAGTTAGCTGAAGCAAGGAATTTTGTTGCAATTGTCCTTCCACTTTGTCCACCTCTTTGCATGAGTATTTATGCTTTCAGAATTTGGCAGGAAGCTTCATCTTCTTTTCAGTCCATCTAAAATAACAGAATTATCAGACATCAGACTTCACACTCTAAAAATAAAGTGAGTTTGCTTAGCTTCTGGTACCACAGATGACATCAACACAAACAATCAAAATGACCCTTTGAAATATATTCTGCTGAATACTGTCCAACAGATTTCAAATGTTCATGTCCAAGTAATACAGTAGAAATGTGCTTGAAAGAGTGCACAGCCAAAAGCTGCTTAAGGGAAAAAAAAAATCAGAATTTCCTTAAAAACTGTAGTATGTGATTTGTTCCTTCATATACTAGCTTCTCAAGGTGACAGTACAAATTTTTCCCTCACGGCATTTTAACTTACGTTCTTGCCAATTTAGTTAACAGTTTTGTAGGTCTTCTCCACATGCAACCATGTAAAAAATTGTTTCATACCAATTTGTTTTCCATTAAGGGAATTTTCAAGTATAGTTACAGGCACAATCTACCCTATGAAAGGAAGCAGAAGCTTCTAGCACAAGTGATGTACACGTTCTCCTGTCTATTGTAAGCAAGTCAGGTGGTATTTCGTACTTTAAGTTTTGATTGAACACCACCATAAAGCACTTCGTTTACAACTGGGGAAACTATGACAATATCTGTAATGTCATATGGTAAGATCAATGCGAGCTGAACCTGCCTGCTAACAGGACTTTATCAATCACCATGTTTAACACTGAATTTATCAACCACCATCTTTCTTAACATTTTTGCACTTGGCCATCTCCATCTGCAAGGCAGAGCTCATACATTTTCTTGCCTCATGAAAACAAATGCAAAATACAAACAGCAGCATTTGTATAGCTGATTTAGAGGGAATGTTCATGTAAAAAGACACGGTAGAACTATACTGTTTGAGTATTTCTGGGACATAACCCTGAAGTTTTTAAAGATAATAAGAATTTTGTTGTTGGGGAGAAGGGATTATAATGTACAGCAACATTTCTGCCTAAGTCTGATTGTTAATTTGAAGCTAAAACATCTAACAAAGTTACATATATTTCTTACCTTGGGGAGTCAATTCCACTGTCTCCTGTAACGCTGTGGTTTTCTGTCCCTTCCAAGTGTTTCTGTCCTGATATCACAGTACATTCATTGTTAAAAAACAGATCTTTTTTGCCCAGACGGTTTCTCATTTCTTTGGTCTGTGAACCCAAAGCACAGCACGCCACTACCTCGCCTGTCTCGTAGGTGAAGTTCTGCAGACTGTCAGCATCTGACTCAGCCTCATTTGTGTGGCAGAAATTTGCTTCAGCTGAAGCCTTTGCACATTCAGTAAGGCCAGTTTCTTCTTCCTTTCTGTGACCTGTCGGAATAACCTGACTGCACAAACAGCTTTCTTCTGTGAAATCTGGTTTTGCATGCTCTTTTGAGCCATCTGTTGATTCTGCAAAACTAGCACTTTCCTTATATTCATGCTCTCCAGTGTCACGTTTATTTACAGTTGTGTTGTACTGGGCGGGATAAGTATTAACCTTAAAATTTTTTAGGGACATAGTGATCCCCAGCTTTTGCACAGCTTTACTCCAGTCTCTTGTATCTGAAAAAGTATGGCCAGGAGTCAGGCGAGGTGGTTGATGGCATTCAAAACTGTCATCCAGATGTAACAAGCTACAGGTGTCACCACCACCATGTGCTTTTTGGTACAGATGGCAGTTCTCAGTAAATCCTTCACTTTCCAGGTTCATTGATCTGGGATGGCTGGCACAGTCATATTTAAATACAAGTTCACTCTTTTTATCAGTCTTTTGTCTGTATTTCACACCATTTTTTTTTACCAGGTTAACATTGGCTGTATAATTTGAAAGATGAACATTTTGAAATTCAGTTGCTGTTTGATCTAATAACTCACAGACAGTGTCAGCTTTGCACCTGCGATACTCATCTTTCAGATGTAATGAAAATTTTGCATCTTCTTTAGACACACCATTATCTCCAGTGTAGGAGTGAGGGGATTTTTGACTATCCCCAGGATTTTTTGTGACTGCTCTTCTGTAGATGTTTTCTGCAGAAATATTACTGTCCAGAAAGAATTTGCATTTATCGTCTATTTGCAAAGTACTGCCATGCGGATAACTAAAGTTTTCACTTAAACTACCTTTCTTTAGTTGGAGAGAAGACCTATTAGCATGGAGTAGTTTGTTTTGCTTGGCTTTGCCAGCCTGAGTTTCAGTAGCCAGCTGTTCAGTTTCATATTCAAAGGTTTTTGAGGAGTCCAAGGACTGTGGCCTGTGTAAAGCCCTTTCTTGCTTTCGAGTCCTGGACTTCAGCTGACTGTTAAGAGTACCTTTGTACCCTTTCGCATAAAAGTTGCGTCTCCATGACAGACCCTGAAAGGGGTTCTTAATTTGTTTTTTATATATGACATGGGATTCCACTGCTATGTCAGATGGCTGTTGGTTTCTTATAGGCAGTGAAAGGTTCTCCTCCAGTTTCTCATTTTGGGATGTTAGCTCATGTACATGAGATTTCCTGTTGCTAATCCTGAAGCTAATCTGCTTCTCTTTGTTTGATTTGGTTTTCCTGGTGTGTTTTGCTGTTTTACTTTGCGTCTTTTGAACACAATCCTTTGAAACATGGGTTTGCCTGACTGTTGACACTTCAGCTGAGGTACCCTTACTGATATATTTCTTCTGCTCTTCGAACTTCTGCATTAATATTGTATGTTTAATCAAATTATCAACTGTAAGAGTAGGGTTAATACGCTTGATGATTTCATGTTCAACATCACGTGGAATATTATCTAAGTCATCTTCATCCCTGACAGGCCACTCCTTGGGAGGAAACTGGGCTGAAAAAGTGGAGTATTCCTTCTTATGTTTTTCTTTTTTAGAAACACTTCTCCAGAAAAGGCCAAGGCCAAACCTTTTGCTTTTCAGTTTATCTGTCGCAGATGTCAGGGATTTGATGGTGTCCCAGGAATGGTTTTCAGCAGATGTGGAGATCCCTTGAGCTTGAATTGAAGGCTTCAATTCACTGCAGCCTTTCTTACCTCCTCCATGAGGTTGATGGTTCATTAGCAGCCGATGTCTTTGTTCACAGAGCATATTCTGGTCAGGGAACCAATGGCAGGATCTGCAACAGGATACCGTAGGAATGTTTTCTTTCAGCAGGTCGGCACAGCGCTCAATGTTTACCAAGTAAGTGGTGGAAGGCAATGAACAGCAACGACTGTCCTCCAGCAGGACCCTTCTATTGTCTTCTGTGGCATCATTTGTCATAAAGTATGTGTTGGGAGTCACAATGAAGTATCCTTCTCCCGTATGATATATTTTCCTTTCTTTAATTAGAGTACCAAGGATATTGTATAAGATGCTGTAGGAGGGAACTGCCATGCCTACAACAAAGATGCAGATATTTCAAATCAGAAATAAGATTTCAAATCAGAAATAAGTTTTCAAATGAAATGGGAGCTGGCCAAAAAAATAACTTACAACAGATCTGGAAGCAACTGAACATGAAATACCCAATGTATTTAGTTCACAGGATTCCAAAAGAATTTTGAAACTGACCTGGCAATTGAAGTTTGAATGGGGCGTACTCAATTTCAGCATGAAAGTGTCCATTATCATCAGACAAAAGGCAGGATTTTTATTTTTAATACATCACCACTCTGCTGAGCTTCCAGAGCCAGCAATTGTGCTTGCATCCAGCTGTCCCCCACCCACAGCCCTGGGGTCCGTGCACAACAGGGACAGCCCTGCTGTGCAGCGCTGTCCACACGTGGAGGGCAGCGAGGGCTGCCCCAAATCTTCGACTAGGCACAGGGTGCAGCTCCGAGTCAGAGAGCGCCCTCCTGGGCCAGCCAGGTGAGGGCAGCACAGAAACATCCAGCGGAGCGCTCTGATAGGTGCAATCCTGCCGGTGTCTTACAGATCAGTAAAACCCTTTTTAACTCTGCGACGGCCATTCCTCACTCATGAGGCAAGGTCACTCCTGAGGAAGAAGGTAAAGGCCAGCTGCGTTTCTGGTTGTCACTGCAGCACTGCCGTGATGGAGTTTAGGATGTTCTCCTTCAAATAAGCAAGGATGTTCTCTTTGTGTTTGTCAGGATATGATACTCATGAGAGAGACCTTTTGCCAGGTACAAGCCAAACAATGTGTAGTTCAAAGCATTTCCCTCTTGGCAGGTTATTTAACAGCGGCTTTTATCACTCTCTTTGAAGCTTCTGGTATAATTTTGTCAGATGACAATTGCTACGAAAGTTTACCTCACTGAGACTGGTCTCAGCTGCTAGTTTCCCCTCAGGTGTCACAGTCCCAGAGTCATTAGTCTAGTGACATCTGACCTACTGCCCCAGGTTTTTGCTGATTTCCTGCCCACAAGAATGAAAACTTCCAGCAAGGTGAAAACATAGCAAGAAATACACTACAGACTTTGAGAGCACTACTTCTGGCTGACCTAAAAATGCTACCTTGTGGTTGTCTCAGTGCACATATGGACTACATCACATTCTTGGCAGGGTTCTGGGCCAGTTTATGGGGTTGCATTAAAAATTTTCCCACTAGTGAAAATGCCTACCACATCAACCTGTAACATTTGCAGAACTATAATATTATGAAGACTCAAAAGAGGAAGCTCAGTATCAAACCAAGCAACCGCCTGCAGAGGGCTATAATGAGCCTTTACAAAGTCTCACACGCACACACACTTCAATGTATCAGATCTAAGGGCAATTGAACATTTCTCAAATTCAAAAGAAAACGCAGCAGTTAAGAGAAGTGGCTGCTACCCCATCAGAAGAGAAGGAATAAAGCTCATTTAGTGTAAGTAATTTGCTTTCAGGAAGGAAAGGGCTGGAATTTGACCAACAAATCTGAATTTGAGGTCGGTCGTATTTTTTTGATAGCAAACACCAGATGTAGACTCCTATCCAGTCCCTTTGCCATCAGTCAGCTATGTTCCTGTCTCTTAAAGGAGGACTCAAAGTCTTTGTCATCTGACACACAGTCTATTTCATGCTGTTCCATATCTGGCACCTAAATACCTCATCTATGCTTTCCTGCCCTCTAGAAAGGGCATACACCCAGCCTGCCACTCACTCAGTTCCCTCTCTTATTCTCAAAGAAGATTTATTAAAATCTGTAAAAAGGATTACATTCAAAACACTGTTAGTGACACTCAGACTGATGAGGATAGTATGCACATTCATGTATTCTACCAGTTGCCTGTTAATTTGTATTATTCCATATTGCCAGCTTTGCTTGTAAACATTCAGTGATCGCTTGCCCAATATCAGAAACTCAAAATGATGATACAGTCACTTTTAAAAGGAAAGAGAAATGAACACATTACCTGGATAATTTTTCACTAACTGCTCCATTAAAGTTTCCTGTGTGACCATCACATGATCTGCATTCATGCCTGATACGGTACGGCATATTCCTTCTGACAGAGAAATGGAGTGTGACTGCGAGAGAGGATTCATGAGAAGCAGGGTCACATCACCTGAAGTCCAGAAGGAGGGGGGGAAATTGTTTGAATAGAATAGTGTTTCATTTTTTCTATTAGCTGCAACAGATTTTCACTGAAGAGTTCTTGCATCTTATTGTCAACTAATTTTCTTTGGCAAATTACTTGGAAATATTTTTCAGAGACGGGAATGGCTCTAGCATTTTTCAAATGCCTTTGTAATGAAGGAAACAGAAGGTTACTTTAAGCATGTTAGTTTGTTTGGTATTAAATTCCAGCTTAAATCATCATTTAGCTTAATAAACATGGAGCTGAGAGAGAGAATTATGTCTGATGACTGCTGACTTTTTAGGTTACTGTTAGCATATGAAACCTGTATTCCTCTAAATAGCTAAGAGATTATTGGATATTGACCTTTATCAAGTACAAAATCTTTTCACCGAGTCAGAATACAGGAAAAATAAGACTAGCAATGGGCTTTGTCCCTTGTCTAGCACACGAATTTGAATAGAAATGGTAAAAATTCCAGTTTTGGTCCGGTCTGTAGAATTAGAGATTATGTACCATACTGGGCAGAGGGCATGTTGAGAGATATTAGTTGTTTAGCTTAAACAAGTAAGTTTTAATCAGAATAAATTACTAAGAGTTATAATATGGTGTGATTCATGCTGTTTGCTTAGCTTTACTTTGCATGAGTAGCTAGATTTGCTGAAGCCTTTAGGCTACAGTACAGTTAATTTTCTTAGTAATTTTCCTAGCAGCTAGTACAGTGCTGTGTTTAGTCTTTAGTACAAGAAAAATGTTGAAAGGCTGAAAAGGGTCTTAGTCCTTCACTTCAACTCCCCCATCCATAAAACACAAAGGTAAACACTGCCCTCCTCCCCCTCTTGCTAGTAAGAGCAAGCCCAGCAAGTACTTCTCACATGGTACCACTAAATGATGGAGGAAAACCTGAAATAAATATTTTCCCTGAAAGCTGATGACAAAGCACAAAGCAGGGACTCACCTGAGGCCTGTGCATATAGTAAGACAATAACCGCATACACCTTCTTAGACAAAAGAAAGCTTTCTTCTTTTTTTTTTTTTTTGGTTTTTTTTTTTTATTAGACTGATGGTCTGTTCCCACTACCAGCCGGTGTTCTGTGCTTCCTTGTTCTGTGTTGCACAGAAAGTTAGTTAAATGCTAACAGTAATTTTCCTGCAAGTAAGAAATGACATCTTAGATGAAGTGATATTCACGTTTAACTAAACTTCAATTGGATAATCTGTTGGATGACTCTGTAACCTGGTATTTATCCTCTAGGCAGAAAACTAAAACACAAACATTTCTCTCAGTAAATGAATTAAGCAACAGCGCTTTTAAGAGCTTAAATTGCTCTTGACCTTTGTTTTACAACTGCTGCTACGTTCAACAAAAAGCACTCAGAAAAAACTCCTGGCATACAGTTTCTTCAGTGATGTTGCTAGGATACTCCTTGCAGGTGCAGAAACCATTGCAAGGTTGCTTTTTGTATGGGAAGAGACCATCAGCATTCAGTAATAACTCTTGTGAATAGTTTGCTGTCTCAAGTCTCTGCTGTAGGCACACCATGCTGCTGCCAGTTTTACCATTTGTTCCTGCAGAGCACCAAACTGCTAAGGAGTAGAACACCAAGTGTAATCAAAATTTATTTGTTATCTTTATTATTATCTTGCTATCATTGTCTGCATCTGTTTCACAGCCTCAAATCCCATGTCTCTATTCAGGGAGGGCCCTTTCGGGATAATATTTAAAACAATGCATTAAGCAAAAGCCAACTTGATACTGAAGGAAAAAAACCTACTAAAATCGTGTTCAAATGCAAGTCTATTTAAAATGATTGTTGCAGATCAATAGCACCAGAGTACACACATGCTAACAACATGAGTATTAGATATCATTCACTCCTGACTTTGAAATAAAATCTGAAATAGTGAAAGTAGAATTACATCACTGGCAACATTGATAAGCAATGTGGGAAAAGGCCCAGGCAGCACCCTACAAGTGTTTATCAATTTCGTATTAAAAAAACTGTTGATTTACTTTCCATAGCTAAATAACTGTTGCGGATACACTTCAGATGTTCTCCGAAGTTTGATGGAGATATGTAAAAGCTGCATCCCTTAGACTTGCCCAGGAAGCAGTCTTAACAATTTGTGCAAGCTATGTCTCATAGGCCTGATGCAAAATCACCAAAATGCCATGCTCTTCAGTATCTGTCCCTTTACAGCTCAAAAAAGACTGCAGAATCCTCTGCCCCTTCCCTACTCTACATAAATCATCTGATGAGAATCATCTTCCTGGTTTCTTCATAGTTTTTACAAAGGACTTGCTTATGCGTATGTGCAAGGTACTTGTCAGCAGTCAAGGAACTCAGGCTAATCCTCTTGATCGTTTAAATACAGCACAGTTCCCGTTTCATGCTCCATAGCTCTTACAGAATCATGTTTACCAATGCCAATCTAGGCAGCCTGCCAGTACTCATGTATTATTATCCTTCAGTTTGGTTTACCTGTCTATTCAAAGTCTGCTCATTGCCTGGACACCTGAAACCCAAGAATACCCTTTTGGAGCACATATCAATCACCATGTGGGGAAGTCGTCTGTAATACGAGCATCGGATAACAAAACTCGGCACACAGAAAAGCCTCTGGGTATTCTCGACTAGCACAAAGTGATTTTTTGTTCCATCTCTGTAATGTGAACTTTACCATTTTTCACTGAGTTGTTCAATTATTGCAGAATTTTTGCATCTTCTGGCTCTAAGAAAAATTCTATACAAGACAAGTTTTATCTGGGTAAAAAGCTAGGCTAGTTTTGAAGAAGTGAACAGAGAGGCATTTTATTACAATAGCACTCAATTTACTTCTTAAAGGTTCAAATAAACCATTTATGTAACAATAAAGGGTTAACAGTAAATTCATTCCAGAAAAAAAACCCAAATGCAAATCAAGAATAAACTCCCTTATACAATTCCACTTATATCTGTTGAGTCAGAGAAGACACAGCACATGGAAACAGAAGATTGACTTTTCTGTTTTGTAGCTGGAAAGATCTATCTTGGAATTGCTTTGTATGCTTTATCAAGTTGAACATACAAAAGATCCCAGAGCTCCTGTGCCTCTTTGCATGACAGCCCTGGTATGTTTGATGTACCTCACTTTTTGCAGAAATGCACGAGGAAAGCCATAAGCAAGTACAGTTCTGCAAGGCTTCTGCTTTTCTGTAGACTAGTGTGCATCGTGGACACATTTTATAGCAAAAATTACATTTTGTAATTAAAGACAAAGAATTTTAAGGAACAAAATGTTAATAAGAATATCATAGAAAGTCAGAAATTGTAGCAAAGCACTTTTAGAACAGTAATGAAGATTTTACAAGATGTTTCCTTATTAAATAATAAAAATTCTATAGAGATTATAAAGACAGAGTTAAGATCATAAAATTGAAAATCTTTTAAAGTATATAACAGGGAAACTATTTTGGCACAAATACTGTGTACTAGATCCTGTTTTCTGAAACATCCTTTTACTGAAGCAAAGAGTAAATAGCTCAGTTGCATTAAAACTGTCAAATCTTGTAACATGTTTAATCTGTTACTAAAAAAACAAAAGCTCTCAGGAACAGCAGACAATATCTTTTTGTCTGATTATTTTGTACAACTCTCAAAGAGAGAAACAAAACAATTAAGTGTCAGTTAGAGTCACTGACACTTCTTCAGTTAACATTAAAGAAGAAGCTACAAACACATCAAAATATCAGATTTCTATACCTATCAATTCCTGCAAGAACAGACACTCCCAAATCAGGACAATTAGGCAAACAGTGTCCTCCATTTGGACTCAATTGCTGGTTTTTGCAAACAGAGAATGATGCCATGTAACCTGAAAAAAAAAAAACCAACCCAAAATCCAAACAAAACTAACCACTTCTTCTGCCTTCCTGGCAATACCCAAAAGTCTAGTCCCAACTGCAAGTGTTACGAACTTTTAAAAATATGACCTCTAAATGCTTTCTGAGGTTCCTAGCCAAGAGTCACAAAATCCTTACTCTAATCTTAGGGCTAATGGCAACTCACAGCCATCTTTTCTTTCATCAGCAATAAAAAAACCCACAGGCAGGTATGTTGAAAATAAAGCAGGATTCAAGAAGAAAGGCAAGAGCTCTCTCCTGCAGACTTGATTCAAGCCCACAGATAGGAGCAAGTTACACAGCAGAAACCAACATGTTCAATGTGGTACAGTTTTCCTTAAGCCAAGCACAGTGGGAAAGTTTTTGCTATTGAAAGGTGTATCTCTGATCTTCAGAGAGATCAACCCCTTCGACACTTACCGAGGCCACCAACAGGTCCACTTAAATGCACCAAGAACATCTTGAGAGCAGGTTTCAAGCTCCAAAAGTACTGACCGAGCACATGAGCAAGAATGCAGCTTCAAATAGACTGTTTAAAAGAAAACAGCGCTTCTGCTTACTTGAAGGCTAGCAGGCAACTTATCTTGAAAGATCTGTGTTTCACCTGCAACAGCTGGCAAAATAGCCAATAAGCAAAAACCATATAAACACATCTGCCTTTGGGGCATTCCTGCTGTTTGCTGCATAACTGGCAGGGAAGTTGAACTATGAACAACTGCACTCATTATTTTTCAAATACTTTAGCATGCCCATAGTTTTTAAGTCAATTCACATGTGGCGTTGAACATAACCAGCACAGCTGATAGCAAAGAAGATCATCTTTCATCATTCCAGGATTCAGCGTTAGGCTTGATTGTAAAAGATGGATTTATTCAAAAGCTTCTTTGCAGGGAGATAAAAATAACACAAAATGAAACAGTCCTAGGTAAGTTGCAAAACTGTCAATTACTAGCCCATGGAGCCAAACAATAGTACAGGAATAAACCACTCATTGGCAACTTCTCTGGCTGCTTTAATTGTCTGCAGGTGGTGCCATCCACTGCTACAGGAATTTGACACAAGCGCATCTTTTCCACTTGGCCTGGTCCAAAAAAAGCCCCCTCGCAACACTGGCATTTCTCCACTAAATCAGCTCTGCCTTTTTCTTGCTCCCAGCCCTGTCCTCTCTTCTGCAATAAATCTCAGACTATCCAAATAGCTCTTTAATGTCAAAAGCTTTGTTCTCAGCAGAAGGCATTACTGGGTGTTGGTTAGGGACTTACCTATACAGTGAAAGACTTACTATAAAAACATCATCATGCAGTTGTGCATTCTTGCGCCTGTTTAGCTAAAGGTCAGCTCCGACTGCTGCAGCATTCCCAGGGCTGACTCTTTTGCCTGGAAATGTGCTGTCACAAAAAGTATACCGTATAAAGCTAGAGTCATGGGAGTAAGATATACCTATAGTTACGTCTCCTCTCCCAGAATGGATCAAAATTCACTTCTTTGCACATTCCCTGGCTTCAGCTCACATTTACCCCAGCCAAGGAAAAATCACACACATCTTTCAGAGACACAGCACCCACAGAGCTATTCAAAAGAGAACATAGCTCCCTGCAGAGGTTTTCCAGCAAACCGTGAATCAGGGGACACATGACAGCTATTATGCCCGACTCACTCCCAGGCAACACTTGGCCAAATCCTACCCACCGCAGAAGAAGCTGTCAGGGAGCTTGGTGCAGTTGTAGTTGCCCTCAGACCCAGCCCCTGCCTTGCAGTGAGGACAGGAGCCACCATCACACATTGAAGTGGAATGAAGCAGCCCTCAGATCTTGTTTAAGGACATATCCCACTACAGGGAGGTTTTTTTTCACTCAGCTGAGAACAAAGCTTTGATGCTATATGGGCAACTTCACACCCGCCTGAGCAGCTTGTGATGTTGATGGATTTGCACAGCCACTTTTCCTTCCACTCTCCCTAAACAGATATCCAACTTTAAAGATGATCTCTACGCTAGAAAATAAGTTTCTGCACTGTTTCATTGGGCTGGAATTTATGGCCCACAGAAAAAAAAAACCAAACACACACACACACGAAAAAAAACAGCTTAGAAATGAAAAGCAGCATCTTTACCACCACAGGAGGTCTCAGAGGAGTTGTTTGGATATTGTAGATTAAACAGCACTAGTTTGGACTTGAGGACCTTAGCCCACAGTTCCCAAACCTTTCTCCATTGCTTTGGCACTATTAAACACCCTTTCCATGTTTCAGTTCATCTAAATTTCAGCCAAAAGGAAGTGATAGAAGACAAACAGAGCAACTGAGCACCTCAACTGTATTACAGAATACTCAGTAAATATCTTTTCAAAAGCCAGTTTAGCAGAACCCTTACTGTGAAGATACTGGGTTGTTGGATCTCACAGGCTGAGGTGAAGCTTCCAATGGAAATTACAGACATGTGCAGGTGCCTGCAGGATATTGAAAAAGCAGGAGAAGAATTCGATGGGAAAAAGTAAATGATGAAGTCCATGAAGTACCTAAGCAAGTGATCTGAATGACAGGCTAGCTTTGCTGCAATATTTTCTTGGGAACAACCAAAATTATTCATAATTTCAATGGAGTTTTCAACCTTGGAAACTCAGCATATAGCTGGCCATAGCCCACAAAAGAGAAATCTAGTATCTGGAAAAAAAAAATATTGCTACAAGCCAAAAATAAAGCTCACTTTTTTTTTTTTTTTTTAAGAAAAGCAGAATAAAGTTCACAGAGGTTCAGTTTATTGCAGTTTTTCAAGTAAACAGTGCTTCAGCTTTCAAAACAGACTGAGTCTGTGAAACAAACGGCAGTTGCAGTTTCAGTTGTTTCATTGCCCAGAAATCTTTCTGCTTCAGTACAAATCAGGCTGCTTATGGAGAAGCTGCACACCACCAGTGAATGGAACATGGGTTGCTGCTGATGCATCAGTGTAAGATAAAGCGTACTATGGAAGAAAAATTGTTTCACATCATATATTAATTATTTCCAAGGGTTTCACTGTATTCTCACCAATGAGGGCAGTTTGTTGGGTTTTGTATATTGAGCTTTCTGTTAGCAGTTTGATAGCACTGTGTGAGTCACATTAACAATACACACTACTAGCATCTCTCAACTTCAGTTCTCCCAGGAGTGTTTTTATAAAACATAGTAAGGAATTGGCAGAGTGGCTCTGGATGTATGTTGGTTTACAAATGCAGATACCTACATTTCTCTAACCTGCTGTTTAAAAAAAACCCCAAAACAGATAGCAAGAAAAATCTCGTGCAAGTTCCACAGCAATTTTATCAGGTTAAAGAAAACCATGCTGCCATCAACCTCAGCTTCTCTGTGCATGTCATGCTTCATTCTGCAAACATTTAGCTCATGGACTGTATAATGAGAAGATCACTAAAGCTCTCTAAGTATGAAAAAAGAAGCAAAGTTGTCTGGATAAAGCCACTCACCTCTCTCTGCTGATACTTCTAATCAATTTTTGTTTGGTATTGAATGAAAGCAAGCCTTTTAACAAGGCTCCTCAGAATTGAGGAGGCTCATATTACTCACACAGCAACAAAGGCTAAGAGCATCCTGGACTGTATATTAACAGCAGCAGAGCTGGTAGATCAAAGAAAGTGATTATCCACCTCTACTTGGTGCTTATTAAACCACATCTGGCATACTAAGTTGTTTGGGGCCCCCAATATAGAAAAGATATCTGTTAACAGGGGTGAATTCAGCAGAGAACCACCAAGATGGTCAGGGCTGGAACACTTGCCCTGTAAGCCAAGGCTGAAGGGACAGGTCTTGTTGAACCTGGAGAAGAAATAGCTTTGGCAGGACCTGACAACAGCCCCTTGAGAAGCTGGAGACAGGCTGTGCACAGCAGTGCATGGTGGGAGGGTGAAAGACAACAGGCATCAATTGGAACAGGAAAGGTTCAGAATGGCTACAAGGAAAACCTTTTTACCTTTAAGGATAGCGCAGCCGTGGAGCAGGTCACCCAGAGAGGTTGTGCAGTCTCCAATCCTGGGGAGTTTCCAAGACATGACTAGATAAAGCCCTGAGCAAGCTGGTCTGACCCCATAGCTGACCCTGCTTTGCGTAGGAAGAAGGATAGGCTCCCAGGAATAAAATACTAGTCCAGTCATCTGGTTTAGTTGGATGCTGGTACCTGTGCCTCCCACAGCCACTCTCACCCCCCACTTTGACCACCCTGCTTTCTATAACCCAATGCAACGACACTTTTGACCTCCACTAGCTGTGAAGTTTTCTTGGGTTACACCAAGTTAAAGAAAAAAGGTTACACTTAGATCATGCGGTTAATGAGGTCAGGCAAAACAATGTCCGTATGGTAAAATTATTGATTTTCTCTTAGACCTTCAAATAAGTAGCTACTGTTTTTGTAACTTTTTTTTTATAACTCATTGTAAGATCTGGTGCTCTCCACAGTGGTGGAGTGGACGTGTCCTAAAGCAAGATGGCAGTATAGAAAAGCTAAAACTAGCCTTGAAATGAAATCTCTGATTTTGAAACCATACCAATGACCACAGCAGAAGCACTACTAATTAATGTAATTTATTTCATTAACTACATGATATTAACACAAACTGTTGTCTTTTCTGACTGAGACAGAGAAAAAATTATCACTGTTCAAATTACCCTCATCTTAAAAGAGCATTAAGGCTGTCAAGATCTGCCGTTCAGGATTCAAGGTGCAAGAATTCAAAAGACGGAGGATAGCACAGCTCAGCCTGTTTTCTTGAATTTTGTTTTCTCACTCAAAAAACAGAAGCAAGAGTTTCTTTTGCTGAAAATCTTTAGCACTGAGAAATACAAAATACATATCAAGTTCTTCACAACTAATCTTGTTAGAGGTTATTTTTAGAAAAATTCAGAGTAAATTAAACTGAATGGAGCTTATTATAAAGAAAAATTATGCATTCCTGTTCAGTGGTACTTGTTAAACAGTGTGACTAGAGACCACTTGCTGAGACAGTGAAAACATTTGCACACACAAACACTTTTGCAGATTAGACCTTTCAGGTAATTCAATCTGAGCAGATCTGGTAAATGCATCAGGATTTTGAAGAATGTTACAGTACCTGTTACCTTGCTGCTGTAAATTCAATCAGTAGTTCGAATATAACATTTGGGTTTAGTGCAAAACATATTCAACTGAGAAAAGGCTTTTGTAATACGGGATTAATACCTTAGTAAGTATTTGATATGGAAATGCATGAAACATGCAGATGTATCATCTCATCTGAAGTCGGTGGTAAGGGCTGAATGCCAGCTAAAATTAGGTGCTAAGCATTACGAAATAATGTAAGGTTTACATAGCCATTACACATAGAGGATTAAAGTAGTAAGCAAATAATAGCAGGGTAGATAAAAAGTAGTCCTTCAAGTAGTACAAATTTTTCTTCCTTTTTTCCTCCAGAAAATGTATCATCAGAGTCATCACTGGAACAACTGTGATAACCAGGAAAACCCAATTACAACAGAACATGCAGGTTAGTAAGTTCTGAATCAGATACCTTACTAAAAATAACTCTAAAAGTAATGTTTGAGAACAAAACAGTTAAAAACTCAATTAAACTGTTCTTCACGTTCTGGCAGCCTATATACAGCAGTGCAAAATAAAGCACCATTTTAGGTCATCCACTCTTTTCAGGCCTGAAGAAAATAAAAAGGAACAGAACTCTAAATAATCCTAAACAGTCCAATACGAAGTATGATCACATACTGTGTGTTACACTTCACAGAAGCCAGTATCATTGAAGTACAAAATTATTCTCCTTTGACTTGCAAACCTACATCCCTGTTTGTGAGGCAGGATGACAGACACTGGAAGAAAGGGACTCTAAAAGAAAGGAATCCCATGAAGAACATCCCCAGCCTCTTGCTGTGCTGCCATCCTCATTAAGATTGTGTGTTCCTGTGTGTAACTACAGAGTGCCTGACAAACAACATCCACTCCAGAGTCATGACCTCTTGTAGGCAAAACAGGAATCAGCTACTCACAAGGCCATAATTTCATCTGTAGCTACATGCAGCAGAACGATGGTGATACTGACATTAATTGCTGTGAAAAAAAATTAACTTATTCAAATGAAAACAAGTCTGTCCTAAAAGCTTGCCAGGTTCATTTTGGAAAAGAATTTTTCTCTCATTTTAAGCAAGCCTGAGAATTGCTAAAACATAGACTGAAGTATGCAGTTCTAGATGGACTCCAGGTATATTGTTTCCGCACGTGGCACTGCAGAACTGTTCCTAAAAGCTGGCACAAATGTGCAGAGAAGCTCAGCATTTGAGCACCTCCACAGCAAGGCAACCAGCACCTACAGAGCCACATATCAGCACTGCAGAGGTCACTAAATAAGTTACGTTTGGGAGTCATCACCCAGAAACCAATATAGTTCTCCAAAACTGCCCTCCCCTTTGGAAGGTCAGCCCTTAAATTTAACGGAAGTTTTACTCCTTACTCCTCAAGCTGTTGCTGAACCTTTTTCAGGAGATTCAATTCCACCCCTCTCCTCTGACAAGGATTCTGTCTAAATATCAAATCAGCATTAACACCCACCCCACCCCTCCCTCAAAATCAAGGAGCTTCAGAGACCACCTCTGCCCATTTTTTAGCTCCTTTTCTGAGTGCCTCTCTTCTCCTTAAATTCTGTGAGAGACTCACACAAGGGAAAGAGAAGTGAGGAGCTAGACCTATCAGATTACTCCCCCAAATGCACAAACAACAGGAACACAAAACAATTCCTTGTCTGATCTCATTCCAGTTTGGTCAATACTTCCAGCAAAACCGGCTAAAATTTAACACTTCACAGAAAAGCGAAAAGCGTACTGTCCTTTCTATGTCACGTTTCAATGGGGTATTTCCCAAGTGAGATAAGTTTGCAGCCTGCAGTAGGGACTTAAGGCTCAGCAGAGCCCAACAAGCAGACCTCTTATTAAGAGATCGATCAACGCATTACATGACCACAGAAAAGTCACAGTCTGCAAGCCAATCCCAACCTAAGCTTAACTGGAAAGTGCACGGCTTTCTTAGCTTTCCTGGTGAGTAATTTGTAGCACTGCAAACAGAGATGCTGAAATGGCAGCAAATTCAGCCTCTAAAGGCTAAGCAAAAATGTTTCCATTTTCTGCTGTTTGCTTCTACCTGCTAGGAGCCACAAAGAGGGAGTCAGGCAGTTCAGGTACATGGAAAGTGCTGCTGTCAAAGAGAAGGCAGGCTGAGATGACAGAAACGAGCTGGTTATCACCAACGACAACAAGCAAGCAGCTACTGAGATGCATTCTCTTGGACTATCACCCAGTTTCTCTCTTCAAAGGCTCTGGAGGTCAGTGCCCTCAAATTGAGTATTTCCAATTGTATCTAATCTCAGCTGAGAGTCCCTGACTCCTCTCCCAGCACTGCCCTGCATGCATCCCCCGTGGCTGTACATGAAAGGCGGGAGAGAGCAGTTTGCCCCTCGTTTGGTTAACAATTGCTGAATAACTCAGCTAAGCACAGGAGATGGTCCGACAGAGAGATGTCAGCATTTCGACAGACTGCTCAGTTATCAGATCAAGAGGAAAAGTTTTTTTTAAGCTAGCCCGTACTTCAGCCTCTGAAGGAGATTTGAATTGCTGTGATTTCCCTTTCTTCCCCTCCAACCCCCAAGGAGGAGAATATAACAGCTCCTACCCAGTCCTGGGTGTACCATGCAAACCAGAGCTAGGATCCCCACCAGAAGGGAAGAGAAAGACATTTTGGATTTTACCTGGGAATAAATACAGCAGGACAGTTTGTGATTCTTTATGCATTTTTAGGACTGGGTTTCTCCTTCATTTGATTAATCTTCTGGTGGCTGACATCAGTCAAGGTGTAGTCTGCTCCATAAAGCCAGGATTTCCAACACCACGGTATGTTTCCCTAGAACGAACCTCATTTGAACTGCTGGGATAAGGAGTAACACAAAGATCTGTGGGACCATAGTGTCTTCTGATGATCAGCATTGCCAGGAAAGGTCCTTGAGATACAGCAGTAAAGAGGACTCCTGAGTGCCAAGGGCTTTAAAAGCAGTGTGTAACAGGGACTGAAGCATGCCAAGATCCCAGTATAATTATTCACTGAAATGTGACTTGGCAAAATTAGTGCTGCAGTGCTGCATGCCCATTGCTTCTCACTTGCTGTCCAAACAACTGATTGTGGATTAAAAAGGAAAAAAACCTCAAAACGGTTAGCTGATTTTTTTCATGAGTCTGTAAACTCAGTCTCGACACTTTTCATGTACCATGGCCAAGGATAAAGATACTGCAGTTCAAGTGATTCCCATCACTGACACCTGGTGCCCCCAGATATCTGTGAAAACTCACCAAACACTGATGGAGTTCACAGACACTGCTATTGCTACGTGCTGCAGGAAATGTTTCCTAAGAACCACTTCGGACATTGCTTGGTTCCCAACATCCCAGCCATTAGTCATGAAGCATGAGAAACCCAAGTGGCTTGAATTACTCATTATTGTGAACAACAACAAAAGAACAGGTAAACTAAGAAAAAAAAAAAAAGCTGTGAAATCTCTATATAAAATAAAGACAGCAAATGTGATACCAATAGCTTCATTTGTAAATTCTTTCAAAAAACAAAACCCAAGCAACCTCTGTCCCTTGCATTTTAGTTATCTAACCTGTCACTTGCTTTCCTAGAGCAAAATACATGTAAGGAAGGGGAGAAAAGTCTTCCAGAGCAGAAAATGGTCATTATGATGACTGATGGAAGAGAAGGCACAGAATACATCAGTTTTAACCAGAAAATTACCTAAATAAAGACACTCAAATTGCAAATTGGTTTCAGTTAAGCTTCCAGAAATGGGAGTAAAACCATGAAAACATTGCTTCAACATCAAATGTCTGAAAAAGTGAAAATCAGAAAGAAGCTTTCACAAAGGCATTTGATTAAAGAACATGTGAGAGAACTCTAACTTCTTAGACACCCCTTTGGATGTGACTGCAGCAAGAGAAAAGCTGATAGAGGAAAATATGTAATTAATTTACCAAATTTACATTCGGATTCAGCCAGCCATGCTGTGCACCAGAAAAGAGGTTACTGGGAAACAAGGAGGTAAAACACAAAGGAGCCAAGGACTCTCTCTAAATCATCCCCAGGAGACCAGCAAGTAACATATCAATATTTACCAGTAATATAAAACTTAACTATAGTAAGAGAGAACCATTCCCAACATACCTAGAGATATTACTACTTTTTAGATGGAGACCAGTAAGTAAAACACTGTTCTTCCTTATAATACCTCACCTGGATTAAGAGTTCAGCAGGCTACTTGGAATCAGGGAAGACGAACTCACACTGGAGCAGATGTCATCAGTTTAGTAAAGTTATCGGAGTGCCCGAGAAATGAGACTGCACGAAGAGACTGATTTTCTAGTCAGAAAGTGAGGCTGCAACAGGGAGTGGCTATTCTATGCAAATTATTGGGAAAGAAGAGTAAATACCAGAAATAGGGAAAAAAAAAAAAAAGAAAGTGATTTAAGCTAAAGCCAGTGTTAAGAAAAGCATAGAGGTTGAGCTGGCCAAGGACAACACAGGCCAGACACCAAAAATTTTCCTGTTAAAAATTTTGAAACAGAACATTAAGAATTCCTCAAGTCTTCCAAAAGTTGACAAATTTCTTGCCTTGAGAAAGAATTCAAAACTGCACTTTCAGTTGGAGAATTTCTAGTTAGCTTCAACAAAAAGCTTCTGTGATCTAATTATATACAGTTCTGCCTGAGGTAAAGTGTACTTCTAATTTAAACTATAATTCATCCCTGGACAGAGATTACAGATCTACACTTAGGCAAAAATATCAATAAACCTCTCAAATAACAACAGCTGTGAAAATCCCTACTAACCTTTGGAAATCCAACTGAAAAAGGATTTGTTTGTGCTTCCTCAAGTACCTAGGTAAGTCTTCAATTCGGCATCTTCTACTTGGTCTTTGTTAGCCGCATTCCTGATTTGGCTGCTAGTGCTTCTGATCCTTTAGTTTTGGGAAAGTTAAAGCACAAGCAGTTCACATCAAAAGGTTAAAGCAGACATCTGAGCTGACACGTAGCAAGAACTATACTGCTCACTTATCGCTTCCCTGTATTATGCTCGATAATTACAACTTGGTATCTCCTATAATTGCCTTCAACAGAGAGCAATTCTAATTTACCATGTCAAAACGACACAGAAAATTGCAAGAACTACAGAAGTGCCACGGTATTGTCTCCTCTCACTAAGATCGGTCAGAAAAGAGCAGCCTTCCAGGATGCTCCGCAGGTTGAACCGACACAAGCCCCACAGGACCAAGGGTAAAACAGACTCTAGAATTAATGACCCCAGCATACCAAAGTCTGCCCCCCTCCAGGATTTGCAAACAGTAAAGGGATATACTGACCAAACCCAATGCCTTGAGTGAAAACCGAAGAGCTGTGAGGCAGCAGTCAATACCAGGAGCAGAAATTCAATCTTCTCTGCTTGTGCAGCACAATTATCATTGGTGGTGTCTTCTGCAAGCACTAACATTTCAGAGGACTTTTCGTGGCAGCATTAAGACCACTCGATAATCCAGCAGCTGTACTTTTATGTATAGATTAAGCCCTTGATTGCAACCTGCAGTAGACTGCAGAGGTCACTAGCACAATTAATTGAATACGAACTAATTACAGGTAGGAAACGGAAATGATGGCTAAATACCCACCAGTATGATCTAGTTAAAAATACTCAAAGAATTTCCCTCGAGGTTGTTTTGTTGTTGTTGTTACTATTGCCAAATCTGATAGCATGTTCTCTGTGTATCCCATGGAAGTTAATAGATTCAATTTAAAAGAAGGGGGGAAACAAGACAGTGCTGCAATATGTCATCTTCTGCAGAATTCTCATCTTCTATATTTTTAATGTGAGTAGTTACATATTTAAGGTAGCAACCTGAATGTGTCTGAGCCTGATTTCTTCTTAGATCTTCCATCAATTTCACTTTTATGCATTTTAAGAAAAGATTTAACAGATCCCTTTGTAGGTTGTTCTGTTTTGTTTTTTTTTCTTGTCAACATTCTCAGAGGAATTAAAACTAAAAGCAGCTGCTGACTCAGAGCATCATGTCTGCTTTAGGTAGCAAAGTGCCTTCCCACCCAGGGCAGCCATCACCCCACCCACGGTGCTGCGTGCCCCCCACCTTTACCTTCTCCGGTGGCAGCACATTCTGTAGCTCTTTCTCAGAGAAATCTTTGTGCTGAGTCAATCCATAACATCCAGCCCCAGCATTTCTTTCTACGCATCATCCTTTGTCTAAAAACCTTCATGACGAGTGAAACTAATTTCCTCTTCCACTGGTTATGAACACATCTTCCAGTTAGTTGCAGTTATCAGTCTCTGGACATGTTATATCCAGGCACATCCTTATTACCCACAACAGAACACTGAAACCAACCAGCACATCTGCTTCCTCTCACGCTTTTCCTAAATATTGAGTGCCTCTGTCTACATTGCAATGACTCACCAGGTCACCACTGACTTGACTTCAAACCAGACTACCAGCAGCCGAAACCCAGTTTGTCCCAGTGTCCGTACTGATGGGGAGGCTGTGCTTCTGGAGAAAGCTGTGGTGGCGATGCCCCGCTTGCTCCTCGCTTTTCTGCCAGCTGGATTTTTGCCTGCCAGGATCTACACTGATACCTCTAATCACAAAATGCCACAGGCAGAAGTTACCTGCCGTGGGAGGTGGGAGAGTGGTTTGGTATTTCCAGCTGACAAAAGTCTCTGATGGCAGCTCAGGGCTACCCTGCCCGAATCAACCAGCAGCTCTGCAAAACAGAGAGCATCTCACCATCGGGATCGCACAGGCAGGCAGCAACAGAGATAAGAAATGGTCAGCATGAAAGCAAATAAATTCGGTGACACTGGAAGGTTCCAGCACCAGCGGTGCGCTGCAGCCACTGCAGTCAGCCCTGCCCCAGCTGCTCCAGGATGGGGCACTCTCCCTCCAGGAAATCCCACTCTGTGCTGCAGGAACCTGCCTCTGTTTTGCACTAAAATTTCAGAGACAAAAGACTCCCTCCACACCCCACCCCCGTGTTCTCTTCCCCAGGATCAGGGCAAACTGTCTCAGATTACGCTTTCATGAAGGGAGGCACCGATGCAAAAGCCATGCTTTAGCACTGCTCCGCAGTTTTTACATGTTACTGGTGCAGTTTGTTCCTGTTGTATGCAGCCACCGAGTGCATCTTCTCATTTACTGTGGAAAATCCTTGTCAGGCTAGATAGGGGCACTGCTCGCTTTGGAATCTGGTGCTCATGGAGTGATTTTGTGTCCAATTCAGTTTGTTCTTTAGGGAATTTGCATAGGTTCTTAAATTGCGGGTTGCATTTGAATAATCTTTTTTCAAACTGTCTTAATTGAAAAAAAAGACCTTCCTTTTCTTTAAACTTTAAGCATGAAGTAAATATCAGAATGAATTCACCGCTCGGAATATCTGCACAGCTATCTCTTACCAATCCTACCTCTTCTGAGCCCCTGCTACCCAAAGGTCACGCTATACAACTTCTGCTTTTGTTCAGGGATCACAATTATTGTACATTGTATTACTCCTGCAAGTCCCCTTTTGTGCTGTCCATCATTACATGCCCAAATCACAAGACTGAAAATGCTGACTGCACATTCCTTGCAAGCATATTACTGGATCCCATGGATAATCAGAGGATTTATAAATATGTGCTCCCACCCATACATATCCCAGTTCTAAAGGTCATCTATTTTTCCTCTCCTCAATAAAATGAAAAGATACCCCTATCTCAAAAAAAAAAAAAAAAAAGAGGTCATTAGCTTGATTTCAGGAAAGACACTAAGGCAGAAAATCAGGTTCAAGATTGGTAAGCGGCTAATCCTAATTCTTATCTGTTTAGTCACATTACACACAACTTCCTTACATCAGAGGAGATACTTGAGAAGTATAAGCTTTTCTCTGTAAACAAAAGTTTTAAGAATACTCTCAAGTTGCATTTGGAAATCCTTCCCCAAGATTTTAGAACTTGCGACGTGAATGTTCAAAATAGTTACATTTAATGTAATGTACTTAATAGAAGTACTTAATTTGCTTGAATAGTACTTTGATAAAACAAGGCATCAGGAGACAAGCGGAAAAGGAAAACCTCTTACGGGAGACCTAGGCTAACCCTTGTGAAACAGACAGGAGTCTTTCCAGATGTGTAAGAGAACTTCCAAAACTCCCTCAGTGTTTTCTAAGATGAGAGTATCTCCAACTGTTCATTTCTGTGATATGACATATGGCAGCAATTTCTGCTTTTTTTATATGCAAAAGTGCTGGCTACCATCCAGCCCCGCTAAAAAAGGACTAAAAATGAAGGTTGCTGTTCTCCAGCTGTTTCTGCCCCTTGCATGACAAAACAGGAGTGTAACCGGATGACCCTGTGCCTGGAAGACCAAAAAGAATTAAGCAATACAGGGGAAAAAAAAAACCCCAACTCACATTCAAACAAATCCTTCTGTAAACCACTAAAAAGACTGCAAGCAAATAATAAAACAAATTAGTACTATAAAAATATCTGCTGAAACGTGGAGTGGGGAGAGTTCAGGCTGGGATTCTCTGCAGTTTCTCCTCTCCACTTTTCCCCTCTACCCAGCTGTTTGTTCGCGATGAAACGTGAACAATGATTCAGTCAACAGGATCCTTTCACTTCTGCTGCACACTACACTGAGGGAAAATAATCAATTTCCCATCAAAACACGGCTTGGGAATATGTCGTCTTGGCTGAAATACAGCTTAAGTATTTTCTCCGAATATTCAGAGCCCCCTCACAGGACTACTATTACTTACTTGTTCCAAAAGACCACTACAACACTCCAGTGTCTGCTAAGGTGGAAGATAACAGAGCATATGAGAGAAGGGACTTGTAGAGATACCACACACACCATCTCACTTGTCTGCCACGAAGAAACGAATTAGTCAGACCTCACCACTGTAAGAGATTGCTTGCCTACGGGACGTTCACGTGAACATGCCTTGACACTGCAGACCAAGTTATTAGCAAGAATAAAAGCTAGCTACGCAAGCTCCTGCCTCAGCCTGGGGGAGATATGGAAGGGAAGAGTGTTAGTTCTAATTAGAAGGACATCACTGAACAATTTCAACAATTTCAATCAAAGTATTTCAACATGCACCTGTGGCTTAACACGCTCTCTAAATCATCTGAGTGCAGTGAATTACTACAGGAACTAGAGAAAAAAATCAAGGAGGTTAACCTCATAACCCTGCACTAAAAAAACCCAAATTGCAGCATGCAACAAACAAATCTACTGAGCACCACTATTCTGCTGTCGTTTTACAGAGAAGAATAAAGAGAACTGAACTAATATTGGGGTAGATACAACAGCTTGAAGGATTACTGAATCACACCTGAAAAGATAACTAGTTCTTACATGTACTGTAGTGTACTTGACCTGAATCCTCAAACAAGTTAGGATCCGCTCATTAAAGAGAACAACAATTAAAAAACAGGAGGATACAAGAAATCAAAAGCAGCACACAACAGCAGCATCACGTATTTTCAACAGAAATTCAGGCATCAGATAACTAAAAATTCAGAAGCAATGTTCCTAACCACAGTTAAAACACTACAAAACATATGACTTCAGGCAATAGCTGGTGTGTTCCAAAACACTGAATTTATACTCTGTATGATGATGCCATAGATCATATAGGGAAGGAATAAAAAAGGAAAGTTATTTTTGCTTGAAAGTAATGTATTTTGTTATCAGAGCTTTTTACTGTAACTACTTCTGTGCAATACATCTAATGAGACCCAGTATGCAGAAACAGAAAAGTTTGGTGGGAAAACACTGGCAGTTTTGATAGCTGAGTAGAAGTATTCATTGTTTATGCCATTTTTATTGTTCCACTACATGGTGATAAACAAGTCCCAGTTGAATTTCTATTTGAACCATTTCTGCTTTCTGGAAAATATTAGCATAAGCGTATTGACTGTGCTACCTACACATTTTGCAATCCATTGCTGGCCATGAGACTCAGTCACTCAAAATGAATTATATTTTATATTTTTAAATATAAACTGCACTGAACAAATGCATTCAAGGTAAGAATCTGACCTGGGTACACAAAGATTACAGAGAAGCAAGAGAAAAAACACATTTTGTGCACATTCCTGATAAAATTATCAGTGAAAGTTAAGTGTGTTACATAAGTCCAAACAGATATTCACACAGTACATTACTCAGCAGAAAGATGGAATGAAAGCCATTCATCCCTCTCAGAGCAGTTAAACATTGGAAAAAAAAAAAAGTTATGTTAAAGGACTAGGCTTCATACTGTTAGATTCTGAAACAACTCAATTGCAAATGCTAGATCTGTGGAAACCCACGGGCACCAGAGAATTCCAGCTTCTCCACTGTACACTTCAGGGCACCCCAGGCTGAGCCAGAGCACACTGGATAAACCAAGCAACAACTGGGACGTGATTTTGCAGCAGTGGCCAAGCGCTACTGGCACAAGCATCAAGCCCTGGGTGAGTCAAGAAAAACATCACGTGTCTTCATCATGGTAGAACAGGCAGCGCTGCTGCAAGCAGCTCCCTTATCCCACATGCAATCCTCAACACGTCAGAAAACTTTGGCAAAAATTCACTATTTGTCTATTTGACACTGTTGCTATGTAGCACTGAAACTATATACTTCTGCCTTTTCATTACCAGAGCAAAAGCAGAAGGGCCTCAAGAGAGTCTACTTTATTCTAGACCAATTTGCATGCAGATGTATCACTTGGAACTGTCTTCCTAGCCTTATTCACAGACATCCACTAGTCTGAATATCACTTTGTAAGGGTTTAACTCATTAGTTCCCCCATACGTAGACAAAATACAAAAGGGGAGGGAAATAATCTATAAACTGAGATCAGATTCCATTTACTATCCTGCTGTAGCAACCAGTGCTTTCTCTACAGAACAAGGCAATCTGAGATTTACAACTTTCCATAGAGCATCTATGATGATTTTAAAACTACAAACACATTGGATATTGAGGCATCAAGAGTAAGACCCAGCTTAGGCTCACTTTTACAAGCCTTTCACCAGCAACTGATAAAATAATGAAAGACTTACTTAGAAGTGGAAAGCCCATGAGATGGGAAGTGTGGACATGAAATGCAAAAACATTGTTAATGCATTAAAACTGACAGAGTTTGCTTCTCCAAACCTCCATTACTGATACTCTATTCAATTTTCTTAAGAATTAGTTATATTTCTGGGAATATTGCCAAGAAGCTTTAGCTAACAACCAGCATTGATGCTGCATATATAGAGAACCTTGTGCTGTTTGGTAAAGCAACTTAAAGAATCTGTAGAGGTGTCTGTTCTTCCCCAGATCAGCTGTGCTTCAGGAGACTGGTCAAACTCTGTGTAGGTTGTAAAACTTTTCCTTGTTTTTTTCCTTTATTCTTCACCCTTTTAACTTCCTTTCCAACATAAACATAGACTGTACATAGTATCTGAAACACTATTACATCAAAGCAATATAGAGAAAGATTACACTCATTCTAACAAATACTTCCTTAAATACTGTAAAAACGTGTATCACTCTAGCAACTATATCACAGGGCCACTCACTGAAACACAAGATGAGGCCTGCTTGTTGCAACAACTGCTTTCAGCTCAGCAATTCAAGGTAAAAACAGCCCAGCAAAATATTTCAACAGATGTTTCAGTGTGCCTAAAGATGTTACCTTGAATTCTAGAATTATTTTCTTGTATGTTCACATGTACTGCTGAAAATTCGTGAACAAAGTAGTTCAAACGCAATCATTTCAAGTCCATTTAAACAGTGCTCAACATCAAAAAGGAAACATGCTGTCAACAATTTGTAAAAAGGTAAAGGTGAAAAATATAATTTGATTACAAAAGAATTTAACACCATCTGTATACAACAGATGCTTTTCGTAAGATTAATTTATCAACATCCTCAATCATTCTAGTGAGATGTTATCTCTTAATTCATAAAAGCATGCATTTTCTGTGTACTTTTATGCAATAATTAGTGTTTTTATAATACTTCCTACTGTAGTGTGAACAGTTAAGATATTATACAGTGATTCAACTGAAACGAATGAGGGGGAAGCTTATGCATGTTATTTTAATGAAAAGATATTTTACTTGTCTAGCTCCAAAAGAGCCAACAAAGGTAAGCGATAAAAGCACCAGCTTAGACTCCTTTGAACATAAACTCAAGCATTTTAATGTGTATCTCAGTAAAGCTACATGAGTTTCCATGTAGGTTATTCATACATATTATGGCACTTGGACTCTCCTAACAGGTATTAGTTACCTAGGACATCTAGGCTAAAAAAAGAAAAGGTCTGCTAAAATTAACCATTTCTGTAAGAAAACGCTTCTGTCCCAACCTTCAAACCCCTTAATTTTCCTGAAAGTTGCACCAAAATATTATTGTCCATATTTCACATTATTTGAATAAGTTGCCTTTGACAATGATGTCACATTAACTTTTAAGTTAAGCACTCTAGTGATTTATGAACACAGGAAGGCAATCTTACCCACTTTCAACAAACCAAGTTGTGTCCTGCTCCTTAGTAATTATAACATGGAGTACTGATACTTGTGTATCCACTCTTTTGTTGGACTAAAGTCCTTGAAGTAATACACACATTAGGAAAGAAGTCCAAATTTAATTAAAGGCAGCTTACAATGGTAGCGTTTTCTCCATGTAAGGTATTATTCTGACATCTACTGGCCTGGTATCCAACCATATGTTTTAATATACTGCATTTGTTATTGAAAGGAAGCATATATATTAATCCAAAGATAAGAACAATTAAAGGAACACAAGTGACATACATTTAAAACAGGCCCATGTATTTTCATAGAAATCTCACAACCCTACCAGTATTTTGGTAGGTTTCTATTGCTTTCTTAACTCATCTGAACTAACTGTATATTATGAGGCTTTAATACAAGCAGCTTTGGGGAAGAAAGTTACATTTGGAAGGGAAAAGAAAGTTGTGACAAGTAAAAAAAAAAATCCAAGAAGCTTTTTTTTTTAAAAAAAATCTTTACTTGCAAAATTAAGCAGCATGCTATTTTGTGATTTATATTTGAATTTAAAAAGACTAATTAGACCGAAATAAAAATAAAAACCTAAAAATGGCAATTCTATAAATAATGAAAATTTTGATTTCACTAGACTTTAATGAAAAACATTTGGTAATTAAATACTTGCTACTGTTCATTATGTTGATGAACTTTATTAGGGTTAAAACTATAACAAAGTTCATCCTAAAACATTTTGCAATGCAAAATTATTTTCACTCGAGGAGTGTCTCAAATTGAATGCTAAGAATTACAAGCAATCTTCAGAAGCAGACACTCACATTCATAAAACTTTATACATCTTTTGGAACTAAGATATTTATACTACTAAAATCAAACATGCATCACTTCCCATACATTCTGGTATCATGATTTATATTACATTATGTAACACCATTCTTCTAAACAGCAGCAGTTTTATCATACGTTTGCTCCATTTTCTTTGGATTTCTGATCTTTATCTTCGTTCTTCACAATATCCTTTAAAAGAAAAAAGGGGGAGGATAATATGAATTCTAGAAGTGATATTTCTCATGTGAACTGTACAGCAGCACGAGACAAAGACAGTATTTAAAGTTAATACCAAACAGTATGTGAACTGATACCTCACTCAGGTTAGTTATAACCAATTCGTATTTCCAGTATCTTCCTGAAGAATTGAGGGGGCAGAAATTAAATGTGACCCTAAGCACTTCTGAAGAGAAGCACAAAAAACATCCCCAGAAGCCTCACTTTATAGTCTAAAGGCTTGGAGGTTGTTGGGCTTTTTTGTCTGGGTTCCCCCCCCCGCCCATTGGTTCCTTTGTGTTGTGGTTTTGTTGTTTTTTTGTTTGG